>CM042448.1:11773463-12088463 GCA_023631565.1 Gymnocephalus cernua | reverse complement strand
CATATTTTATCATAATATGTTTTCTTTCTTATCCTCATAATACTAGTCAGTTTATTTTATATATATTTTGTACTTGTTATCTGCTTCTATATCCCTGCATTTTATGAAGTCTTTATACAAGGTATTCTTTTTTTGCAAGCATTTTGAAGTCCCTTTGTCATCCATGGTTTCTCTATAAATGTTTGCGTTTTGTTAAATTGTTTTAAAGTGTTCATCATGTAATGATTTAAATGTTGTCAGGAATGTATCATAATCTTTGTTGGTATCAATCTCATCATACAAGTTTTACCTATTTTGTTTTCGTAATTCATTTTTAAATTCATTTATAGATTCTACTGTTGTAACTCTCCTGTAACTAATTCCATTAACATCTTTATACTTCACATGATCACCTGGCAAATGGTCACTTATGTAGTAACTTAAGTTTGTGAATATGTTGTCAATTAGAGTTGCACAGTGAGATGTTATTCTGCTAGGTTTGGTTATCAGTGGAAAAACCTCATACTGGACATTACATCGATAAATTCATCAGTCAGTTTGTGCTTGTTGGGATTTAAGAGCTCTAAATCAAAATCCCCACAAATGAACACAGCTTTGTGATCATTCACGGCAAACAATCTTTGTTCTTGAATATTTCAATATTGGAACTAGGAGCTCTGTATACACAGCTTACAATTACATCTTTCTTTTTTCCAGATTGATTTCTACAGTTATAATCTCCATCACATCATCAATATTAGTTGTCATATTTTTTAAATTTTATAATATAATCTTCTATCTACATACAAAGCAACTCCACCTCCATTTAGCTACATTTTAGGATCGTACCCAGGACTGTCATTTATATTTTTATTTTGGATTACTCTGGATGGTTGAATATAATGTTTGAACAAAGTCCATGTCCAGTCACTCTGAGAGAGAAAATCTCAATGTGTACATGCTCTTCATGCTCCTATTTCTAAGCTTAATGAATGTGGGCCAACATGCCACTTTTAACTTCTCCTATAAATACTTGACACTGTGGATACAGTGTGAACATGACAATACCTCTTGAGGTCAGTCAGTTGCAGTGTTATGCTATGACTATGTATTGTTGCTGAAAATAAAAATGCTCAGTCACAGCTAAACTAAATCAAAACTCAGTTTAGCCGAGCTGATGTTTCTGTTGTTTTTAAACGTTGCCATTCAGACAAAGGCACATTTTGACAGGTCGAGAGTTAATGTGATTAAGGGTGCTCCGATCAGGATTTTTGGGGCCGATCACCGATTGCTGGAAAACGTATCGGCCGATACCGATCACCGATCGCTTTTATGAACTGAAAATTACGCCATTACGTAACAGTCACACATGTTTAGAGAATATATCAGTAATTGTTTGGCTTTTTGTTCTAGCTGAAAATCTAAAAAATGTCCTTTCAATCACTGTAGACATTTCTTCAGCACACACAACACAACACACAGTCACACACACACACACAGACACACGCACACACACACACACACACAGATACACACACACACACCGACACACACACAGACCGACACACACACAGAGACCGACACACACACACACACACAGTCACACACGGGAAAACAGCTGAGTGAGTGTCGCCGGAGCTGCAACCCTCCGCTCTGCCCTAGCGCCCGCGGGCCAACTGCTGTTCTGCCGCCGTTCAGACACCTTGTAGAACTGCCAGACCGGTGAATGTAGGGAGGCCGCCATTTTAGCTCCATGTAGAAAATGTTCTCATGAGTAGTGGGTCATCTGATCGGCCTATCTGATCGGCCTTTATTGAGACCACCGATCAAACTATTTAAAGCCATTATCGGCCGATACCGATCGGTGACAGATCAATCGGAGCACCCTTAAATGCGATTGCATGAAAAATGTAAATCTTATAGTATGATACAGTGTCCCTTTTTAAATGTTGATCTTGTTCTATTGGCATTGACCTGATTATATTCTATTCACTCTTGTTGGCTGTCTATCCTACCGTCAGTCTCCTCCGCTCTGCTCTGAGCCATATGCACTGGACAACACCCAAATCACACTTTTCTGAAAGACAAACCTGTGCATGTGTATGTTAATGTGTGTATGTACAATTAAGCCAAAATTGACATCAGTTACATCAGTAACTAACAACTCTATTAAAATCGGTGACAGACTCTTGAATAATGACCCCAATAAAACAGTAGCACCAACTACAGTTAAACAACTTAAATTTCACATTGGACAAATGCAATATGAACTTAATGGCAATAATCACATGAATGTATTTGCAACAGCAGCTTCAGTTACATAAAAAACAACAATATGAAAGCTTTACTTTGAGAGAAAAGACCAGGAATACAATGTCTATAACACACATATTAAAGGGAACGATACTCCCAGTAGTTCTACAACTAAAAATTAGGGTATGCTTTCAGTCGTGGCTACATTGTGATTGACATGTCGCTACCACCATTGTGTCCTCAGGTTCTCAGACAGATCCACCCCTCGTTCCTCCCCAGCTCCACCCCTCGTTCCTCCCCAGCTCCACCCTCTTATCCAAATATGGTAATGTTCCCGCGTTTCCCAAATCACAGCAATGAATTTGAAAAGTACAATATTGTAGTTATAGATAGGAATGAAGACAAAAACTACGCAACTATCATCCAAGTTGTGATAAACAGGAGTTATCCTTTAACTAGTCCTCGCTGCGGAGGAGGGTCTGCTAGTGACTAGTCCACATGCATTTCCGGATGGGAGAAAAACGTGCCCTGGTTTATTGGCATTTCTTTAAACCAATCACAATCATCATGGGTGGTGCTAAACTTCGCACGGAGCCGCTCAAAAAATAGCATCAGGAAGGAACTTGTTTTATTGGAACATGTACATTCAAAGGTTGTTTTAGTCGTGCAAGAGAAAACTCAGATTGGACAGATAGTCTAGCTAGCTGTCTGGATTTATCCAGCAGCGATCTGAGGAGCAGTTAACCAGAGTCCTCATGAATCCAGTTTAAAATTCCAACACAAAGTAAGCGGAAGGAAACATCCTTCAGTGAAAAGACATGCATCCGGCAGAATTTCCTGTGGCACTGGTAATAGTAATCCCGGATAATCGAGGATATAGACTATCCTTGAACTAAATACGGTGAAGTGCAATGCTGCTTGTATTCAATTTTTGCTCACTGTTCAGTCATATTTTCATGGCATTCATGACGTCCATTAAATCAAAAGCATGATTGGTGAAAGTATGACAACTAAAGCCATTGAAGGCTAAATTTGAGAAAGGTCTTTGGCCTTGGTTTAATAAAAATGTAAAAATAACAATAATTGAAAAAAAAAAAGAATTGTATTGAAGGTACCCCGACCTCAGTTTTCTTTCCAATTTATTAACATCACCCTAAGCCCTGCCAGTGAACAGTAATCATAATGCAAAACGGTTGCATATGAAGGAGACGTGGCTTTCTGGTTTTGAATGGTTCACTGAATTCAATGTGATACTGTACATCTTCAATGTAGCATTGGAACAAGCAGAAGGAGAATATGTATGGAATCTAACTTTGAAGTGGAAATGTAAGGGGAACATTGAGGTTGAAGAGGTTTAAGTGTAGAAGCTGCTGTCTCAGGGCCAATAAGCGGTGACTTGCTGCTCTCGAACCTGCGCCACATCAGATGAACTTTGCACACACACATTCACAAAATCACTCACACAAACTCTCAACCCTGCAGATACACACTAATACAGACGGCTCTTGACCCTGCTGTAAATCGAAGTCTGTGTTTTGTCGGCCAGTAGGGCAGTTTCACTGAGGATGATAGAGAGGTTTGGTATGAAGACATTGGCAGAAGGGTGTAGTAGTGAGGCAGAAAAAAGAAAGTAGAGGAGCAAAAGAGGAGAGAAAAAGAGTAGTGAGTGGCCAATTGCAATATAACACAAGACATAAAGAGAATGAAAAGCTCGCCAAATGAATACATACTCCAAGGAAGCAGGAATACAGTGAGTGTTTAGTTTGTTTGGTAAAGGCACAGAGGCAAAAGGACAGAGAGCATACATCTCCATACTGATTATGCAGCGTCTATTGTCCAGTGGCTTGGTAATTATTGCAATGCACAGTGCTCTGCTCTTCAGAAACCATTATGAAGCTGGGATAAGAAGTCTGACCTCTTTCTGTCTGGCAGACTTGTTGGTTCTTACAATGGGAGGGGGCAGTGAGGGGGAAGAGGGAGGAGAGGCGGACAGTAGAGAGAGGGGGGCGATCTTATGTAGCCTCAAAGACGCGGAGGAAGGAAGGTCGAAGAGACGGAGAAATGATGCACAATTTAGCAAAATAGAGTTTTAATTAAAGGGCCACACAGATAATAAGACACAACTTAATGTCAATATTGTATATGTTCAAGTGTTGCATGGTACTGTTGTTGTTTTTTTAAGTCGAAATCCTGAAGGTTTCAGTCCTGGTTGATTTGGCAAAACCCATAATTACTGGTGGAAACAGCAAGTAAAGTTTACTACACGTCCTCGTACCTAAGCGACAGAATAGGTTGATTGTCAAGACTCTTAAAAAAAACATATATGACCATTATGCAAGCAGCTACGACCTATAATTACATTTCTTGTGAGGCAACGACCTCTCGTGGCTGTAGTAATTATCGCATGTGACCGTAGCATGTGACCGTAACATGTGACTGTGGCATGTGAACGTAACATGTGACTGTAGCATGTGAACGTAACATGTGACCGTAGCATGTGACTGTAACATGTGAACGTAACATGTGACTGTACCACGTAACCGTTACATGTGACTGTAACATGTGAACATAACATGTGAATGTAACATGTGAACGTAACATGTGACCGCGGTGGAAATTTTAATCAAGTGACCATTCTATTTAATGTAATTGGCACAGTTTTAAACATGTATTTAAAGGTTCTGTAAGCGATGCTGCACAAATATCGTAATATAGAACTCAACTGCCAAACAAATTAAACTGCTAGTATCTCTGCTGACAAAACAGAATATGGCAGAATCAAGGTTGTTAGCTAGGTTGTGGATTAGCAAACTGTCACTGCTGCTGTAAAGCCAATCAGCAGCCATCGCAAACGGACAAGGTAAAACAGATCTATTGAAAACAGCAAAGCTAACGGTACTCACTTGTCCTTCAGGAAGAGAGCAACCTCCTCATCAGTTTTCATTCCTTTGAAATCTCGGCGATTTCTGCAGCGTTAAAACAGCTTTGTGATCTTCTGACCTTTTCATCTTATGCTGTTTCTCGGCGATCTTTTCTTCTTGATAACTCCTGGCTGCTCGTCACATTCACATGCTGAATGTGCTCTAAAACAGCATTAGAAGAGTGGGAAAGAGGGCTCTTGGCACTTACATTAAAAACTAATATATAGAAAGGTAATCGTAAATACATTGAATGGCTATTGCTGAGAAAAAAAAAACTTAGTTTTATGTGTTCAAGACTGCTATTATATTAAATAATAGCAGTCTTGTGCATGAATGAATCAGTAGTCGGAATGTACAAGTGTAAATCTGGAGTGTAATTTAAAGGACTGCGCCACTGATCCCTTTCATACATACAAATATTTATTCACCAGATCACCACAACTGAAGACCAAATGGCTTCACAGTACAGTTAATTGGATTATTCCACTAATGCATCCATTTGATGTATCAGTTTTACCCCCTCACGTAATAATAGCATTTTTAAATTGGCAGGGTGGGGCATGGCTGTTAAAGGGGTGGTGTCTGTTTGCTGTTTGTTTATGATAATTATCTTTTGTCTCTCCTGTGGCACCATCTTAATCAGGACTTTGCTTAGTGAAAAGTGTCTCACTATTCAAAGTAATACACCTTTTGTATGTTAACGTATTCATCATTTCACAGCAAATGTGTATGCTTGTTTATTTTACAGTATCACATATACCATTTCTTAAATCATGTTCTAGCCTCAAAAGTAGCTTAAAAGCTTTGACGTCATTCCCTTTTACTTTCTCATTTTCACTTGAAAAATGAAAGACTTATTATGAGGATAAGTACAGAGTATCAGAGAAAAGACGTCAACGTTTTTATTTTACTCAGTAAGACCTTATTGCTATTAGCACTGTTTCTAAGGCCTTCCCACCATTAAATAGAAAGAAAAACACCTACTATATATACCTTCCTGAGCTCGAAACCAACTGATAAACTAGCACAGTGCGATCCGATCAGTGCAAAAATCTTTATAGAATTTTTAAATGTATTGTCTTTTTAAAAATGAACTAACTGGGTAAGCCATCTCACCTAGACACCCAATACAAACACATAGACACACCATAAAGCAGTCCATTTAGACCAATGTCACTACCACATATTGTTCTCTCCCAAGGCTAATGCAGTGCGTGTGTGTGTGTGTGTGTGTGTGTGTGTGTGTGTGTGTGTGTGTGTGTGTGTGTGTGTGTGTGTGTGTGTGTGTGTGTGTGTGTGTGTGTGTGTGTGTGAAGGGAGGGGGGATAATTGTATTGTTGGTAATGGATGTGAAGGGCTTAAAATTGGATGTTATTAGGACTACAAGGCTTTACTACATACTTTACACGGACACAATGGAGTGAAAAGACAGGGCAGTGGGAGTTTGGGGGGGTTTGAAAGTCTGCGAAATTTATAAAATCAGAGATGGATTTATTTATTTTTCTATAGAGCGTCACATTAAGAATACTCCAACCATCAACTTATAAAGATAAGACTGCTGGCTGAGAAACCACAAATTGAAGGTGCTGGTAGGCGTACTGTTGCTCCGAACCAGGCTAGCTTTCTTCCTCAGTTTCTAGATTTTTTGCTAAGCTAAGCTAATCGGCTGCTGGCTGTAGATGCAAGAATGGTGTAAATGTTTTCGGCAAACTCTTGGCAGGAAAACCAATAAGTGGCAAAAAAATGGCAATCTATTGCTTTAAACTTGAAAATTGCGTGCACATGGAAGAAACAGGAGCGAACACCAGTTGTGTTACTCAAAACACCTGAATGTGCATGCAGTAGGCTTTTACCACTATTTCACAAAGAGACACCAGTATTAGTGGCCCTGTGGAGGATGTATGTGTTTATACCCTGTGCTGCTTAAAGAGACTTGATAAGAGGGTGGTAGGTAATTATTCACAATGCACCAATCGGAAATTGTAACATTTAAAGTGAGTCGGATTGAGATAATGTAACTTTACAGCTACAATCTGCAAAGCTTTGTAACAATATACAGGTAAAAAGAAGGAAAGGAAAGAGTTGGCAGAGATAATAAGCACAGAGAGACGTAAAGGATGAGGCAGGAATGATTTGAAGGATGTGAAAAAGACAGGAGGAAGGACAGAGAAAGGGAAGGATTGGGGATGGAAGTAATCAGAGAGCAGGAGAAAGACTTAGAGATGCTAACAAAAGAGATGGAAGGTTGGAGAGGATGGAGGAGGGGAAATGGGAACAGACAAGAGAAATAAGCGAACACATGCAGAGAAGGTGACAGAGGTAGGAGGAGAATTAAACATCAAGTTTTGTAAAAAAGATTTGAATAAACTACAAGGTACACACACTAGTTATTATACCTCCTGAGTTCAGGGCACGGTCACTCCTTTGGAATAAATGAATAGTAATTGATTGGAGCAAGAACAGTACACAATGCCCAGTGTGGCTCCTTTACCACCCACTAATCCGCAAGGAGGGTATGAGCGCCCTGTTTGTAGGTGTCTTTTTTTTGTGTCTTAAGTATCAGTCTCCAGTCTGTTTGCAGAGTGAATAGAAGTTGTTTGACAGGCAGATATTAGGCCGTCATGGTCAGCATGAATAAAAGAAACTCAGATAGCAAGAAACATAAAACAGCCATTTATGTACGCACCCCGCTCTGCTCTGGAGGAGACAAAGACACATGCATGTCCATACAGACACGCTCATAGCCGAAGGCACAGACTGACAGACATACACTCATGAGGCCAGAGGTGACCAGGGCATCTTTTCCATAAACTGCACAAGAATAGAATAATAGCAAGGACTGAAAAGATTGTAAATTATAGAACATAGACTGAAATGAATCTATAAGACATACAAACACACACACACACACACACACACACACACACAATCAATTCACATACACATGGAAAGGACTCTTATCTGAGTGCTTGCAAACAAAAAAGGACATAATAACTGACCTGAATGAGCGTATGGAAGGAATGAGCACATCATAAAAAATAAAACAAATGTTGGTAACAGGACTTTGCCGCTCCAATATACACAGAAATCTAAATGATATGCAGATTGTGTGTTCACAGGCAACTTAATTGATGGTTCTGATCTTACTGGCTGAATGCAGGTGATGTGAAAAACTCTGCCTAGTTCTATGTTGTGGTTTTATTTAGCTACAAAGTTTTTCACAGTCAAGTTAAGTTGTATAGTATTGCTTTTAATATCATTATATCATTGACTATGTTTTGCCTTTTTTGCAAAAATGACAATATTACTACTAAGCTGTTTACTTGGCTAATGATTATGAGTATTCCATTAATATTGCCAAGCCGTGCATAGTCCGATGAATGTAAAACTAGAAAACTAAAACTATGTCAAAAGAGTATTTTTTTCAAAGTTTTTCACCGGTGGAGGACTTGTTTGCATCATATCCAAAAACCTGTTGATATCGAAGTCTTTCATGATAATGTTTAAAAGTGTGTGTGTTTCTTCTTCCGGCCCAAAATGTGGACTTTTCTTTTGGACCTACATCTCTACCCCAGCTTGGTAAACCATTGGCTATTTAGTTTGTTTCCAATCCACAGAGCTGGCTGTGATCAGGCAAGAGGCTGTGGACCAGATGTACGTACATTTGCGAATGTAGCGCTGTCAGCGCCATGGCCAACCCGCAGAAAGCGCACGCTGTGATACTTCAGCTTACGTCATATTTGCCAAACCTGCAGACTGCGATATTTCCACTGCTGATGCTATGACTGTTTGAAATGATCCTGATGCCAATATTTGTAATGTAGCGAGGAGTTTAACAACTGCTTGAATGGAATATGAACGCTGAGTCGGAGATTCAATGTCATCTTTGATTTCTTCCAGTAACTGTAATATTGCGTGGCTGCTTAATCTGTAACGCTTAATGATTTTGTGTTCACTGAACTGAAAAAGTGTCAAAAAAATCTTTTCAGATCGTCTCCTTGGCCTATGTCTCCGTCTTGCTCGGATTACTGCTGCCATTTCAACAGGAGGCATATGTGAGGAAACCCGCTTCCAGGTTTACACCTGCTTTTAAGAGGCGGAGAATTTTCACCGCAAAATAGAGGCGTGCAAAATAGAGGCGCGCAAAATAGAGGCGCGCAAAATAGAGGCGCGCTTTCACGGGCGGTTTTTGTACATACCGCGGAATACATAATTAGGCGCACTTTACGCTTCCCCTCCCATCTCAGAGGTAAAAGTTAGTAATACATTTTTGAAGCAATATTTTGAAGCAGTATTTAAGCAATATTTTGAAGCAGTATTTAATCATATTTTCCTGTGAGATGCAGAACATGCTGTCATTATTATTACTCTTTAATATGTCTTGAGGCAGTCACCTGTCACTGTACACCGATGGCAGCAGTCTGCTGAATGATGCATGCTGGGAACGGTGACCAGCAACGTGCAGTAGAGCAACAGTTTAGTTTTCTATTGCTCCATGGGAATCAAGGTTTTGAGAGGTTGTGAATAAAACTGTGTAAGGAATGTATGTGTGCACACACTGTGAATAATAAGTGTAAAGTTTCATCACAGTTGTGATGTTTTGTTGACCTTCTACTCGTATGTAATATGCATATGTGTGAGAGAGTAACAGCCACTACAGGACAAAAGGGGAAGATAAAGTCACCGTGGATGAAGGTGGATGAAAATGTTTAAGGGCAAAGAGAGGACATAGTAGAAGTGGACTAAAAGGAGTAAAAGAAACACTTTACAATAAGGTGCACAAAAATGTAGGTAGTTGCTGAGGAACGAATGAGAAACGAATGAGGAACGATTGGTTAGTTAATAAGTTCCTGAATGACTGTGACTCAAGCACTAATGATTAGTTACTAATCAACAGACCGGGAGTTACTGTATTAATGAATCATTAGGTCATAGTTAATGAGAAGTTTCTAAATGATTGGGACTCAAGCACTAGTGAAGCATTGTCCGTACCTGCAAATAAAGTAATGCATCATACTGAGTGGTTAATCATTAACAAATGATTACTTAACCATTAACTACCATTAGTGAAGCATTGTGTTTACCTTCGAATAAATCATTCAGGAACTTCTCATGAACTATCCATAGACTGTATAATATTAATGGACAAAGCATTGAAGTGCTGCAAATGCGGAAGTGACTTAAACCTCCATTCTATCTGAATTCCAGCAGGGGGCGACACATGCGGTTGCAAAAGGAAGTCGGTTTCTGTAGAAGTCTATGAGAAATGAAAGATGATCCACTTCTCACTTGATTTATTACCTCAGTAAACATTTTCATAATGAGTTTATGGTCTCAATCGCTAGTTTTAAGTCTTCTGCAACACAGAATAATGTCCATTTTTTGAATTATGGTCTCATTGATTTTAAAATCGGCGATAAAGCAGGGGGTGTTTTAGGGCGTGGCTATGATGTGATTGCCAGTGAAAGTGTGTAACGTTACGTAGAGTGTAAGGGCTCCTCCCTCACTCCTCCCTCTCGTCTAAAATAGTCACATCCACAACCAGGATGGCTGCGCCCGTAACGGCAAACTCCACGACTCATCCCTAATTCCCTAATTGTGAAGTGTTACTGGAAGAGAAAAGAGATAAAGGAGGAAGAAGAAAAGATTCAGATTGTCAGACCAAAAAAAGACCTGAAAATATCAGTCAATATCGTTGGTTTGTGTAAAATACTACCTCTCTCCCATTGCACTTACAAAAAGAAAAGAAAACTGATATGAAAGGACAAAAAAGAGAGACTTCATTAAAGAGGAACTAAAGCAGTATTTGTTCAGATTCTGATTAAAAAACTATCAACCTAAACACTGAATGTAACTTATAATTTGGCCTATATGTGTATATTGAGGAGATGTTTGTGTGGTGTGTTATTATAATTGGAGCACTGTGTTTCCTTCCAGGAGACCTATACTCCCCTCACAAGGCTCTATTCCATACCTAGAGGCTACACCTGGGAAGTGTGTGTGTGTGTGTGTGTGTGTGTGTGTGTGTGTGTGTGTGTGTGTGTGTGTGTGTGTGTGTGTGTGTGTGTGTGTGTGTGTGTGTGTGTGTGTGTGTGTGTGTGTGTGTGTGTGTGAGAGTAGATGTTTGCCGCCTATTGCCATATTGAGGACAAGATGGCAGCCTTCCTGTGACTACCATACACATGCACATACATCGAGAGTGTAAATGAGAAGAAATGTGTGTGTTTGTGAAGTGCCATACAGTAACTGGCAGCACAGAGATGATTTGGACAGCATTCCAATTAACACTTTTTATTGCCACAATATTGTATGACAATAAAAAGTATTAATTTGAGTGCTGTCCAAATTACCTTTACTGTATATATTATTATCCACATTAAGGATCCTTTGAATGTGAGATGAGCATGTTAGGTCTCAGTTTTTAAGCACAGGGTGATTTCATGAGGTTTGAAAGATAGAAATCCATATTTAACACTGTATGAACACTCTTAGAATTCATCAACCTGGGATGCTAAACACATTTACTACTTTTTCACTTAGTATAATAATATTTCCAAACACAATGGAGCTAGAAATACAGCATTGATGGCTGTTTTTTTGAGGGGATACTGCATGTCAACACCCAGCAATAGTTGTAATTGTGTCCTGCCTGTTTAAAGTGACTATATGTAACTTTTTAATGTTTCTGAAACGGTGTAATTTTTCATCTAATGATCATAAATTACCTGTAACAGGAAATGAGACTTACAGTGAAAAGAACGCTATTTTTATTTAGTTTTTATTAATGCCTTTGCCAGGGTCCAATTTTTTCCGCAAAGTCACAAAATGATTTACTCATTCTGATGGGTCACAGATTTCATTGCAAAAAAAGTTAGTGAGTACCCAGCCAGGTTAAAGGTAGCAGGAGATTAACTTAACTTAGAAATGATCTGAGTAGGTTATGGCTGATTTTTGGGCAGGAACGTCACAGAAAAAAAGGAAATAAAACAAAGAACTAAAAGCCAAAAGGGAAAATAAAATACTCTTATTGTAAATGAATGATTTTCTGTCTGAGCAAAATATTCATTGTGACTATATGACCTCCCGGTAACGCTAACTCAGTAATATACAGTGGGCAATACAGCACCGTAAGGAAAAGATCTTTACGACAGCAGGCATGGTACAAACACTACCGCTTTTGTCCAAAGTGGCCGCTAGAATGAACACAAACTGAAAGTTACATATAGCCACTTTAAGTGATAAAATTCCTGCTACACCTAGCAAATAGTTGCTAAAACCATGTAACTCCAAATTATTATGAGCTAAGAAAAAACAGCACTGCGTAAAGCTGCATATTTGAGATAATGCAATGGATTTTTATCAGCCTGAGAAGGGCAACTTTTCTTGCGTTAAAGGAGCATTTATCTAAAATAAATCACCTAATTTGGAGATACTTGTTTTTCATTGGAAAACCTACCACAAGTGATTAGAAAGATACTGCACTTCCTAAAGTGTAGAGTTGTAGAGGTAGAATTGCTGATAAAAAAAATATATCTCATCCCAACTGTGCATCCATGGTCATTCAACTTGGACCGCTGCACTCTTTACCTGCACTCATATTTGGGTTGCCTGTAATGTTAGGAATAGAGGAGTTGAACCTCATTTGCTGTAAATCCCCACAAAGAGATACAACTTTTACTCACACTAACATGCTTTCTTGAGAAAAAACAACTATTACAGTATAGTGAGCTCTGGTTCTTGTATAATATAAACCTGTTTTTTTTGGCTGATGATCTCTCCTGCAGTGAGTCTACTACCACACAGTGCAGGTTCTTGGAAACAGTTTGGCACCACATAAACATACAGCACATCTTCCAACTGAGAGGCACACTGTAAAATGTATTTACCTGAATCAAAACAGGAGGCTGTTTAACAGACGGGCAATTATGGCAGGAGGCCTTTTATTTCATCTGCACATCAGAACTGAAACTCTTCAGATTTGTGGATGGTATTAATATAAACCTTATGGGAGTCCACTTACAGATGCACACTGTCTCCTGATTAAACTGACAGTAATGAAATATACTGTGTACTATTTTAGCAAGAAGGAAACATGATTAAAAGGAATATCATTGAAGAAAAAACAGCTTATTTATATATAATATTTACTTATTTAATCTTTATTTTCATGGATAATTTCCACATATATTTATAGTTTTTTTTAAGTTTTAGGTTAGACATGAGTTTTTAAATGATGCTAGTATGGACTTTAAGTGCTGCAACAGCTGGGAAGAAACTAATGGCATAGTTCAATTGGATACATAGTTGTATCGTCTGCGTATATCTAAAAAACCTGCTCCATGACTTGATTCTGGGAAGTCATTTGCAGTTTATATAAACTGGATGTTGTGAAGTAATTATCTGTCGGCACTTCTATTTCCACTTTCTTGCTCAGATAATCAGCTTTTTACATGTTTGAGCCAAGTGTCTGCCACAAGACTAAGCAGTTACAAGAGAGCAGTGATAATTTGATGCTTACTAAACAAATCATTGACGACAAGGCTGCTAGTCTAGAGTAAACAGTTAAAGGGATACTTCACCGATTTAGCATTCAGCTTTGTATCAGTAGAAACCCGGTAGTATTTCTGAATGACCGTGCGTCCCTCCCTCATATCCCCCTGAGACGGGAAATATCTGCATTGGGGGGTCCGGAAAAAATCTTCCGATGACGCAAAATGACGATTTTTGCGTCATCGGAAGATTTTTTGGCCAGAGCAAAAGACTACAACCAGTAGTAGGACCTACTTCCGCATGTTTTAAACCCGCCCATCGCCCGAAGCTAGCCGATCTCGGCCGGAAAAAAACGAAATGTCAGCCATCTTGAATCCTCGCTAAACAGGGCTCTGCTCTATCTTCTCAGCAGCAAACTTTTACAACAATTATGTGCATTCAAACTACCGCACGTGTACCACCGGGATACATCGCTACACAGCAGAGAATATGCAGGAAACGTTATTACAGACGGAATAATCGGCCCACTACGAAAGCTTCGCCTGCACCGAGACCAGCACGGGGACGGGCGGACTCGCTCGTAGCCGGGTAGGGCACATCCTCGTCGGCTAGGTGGGAAGCTAGCGCTAGCCGGGGATAAGGCACATCCAGAGCGAGCTAACGCTAGCCGGCTACCTGTCCCATCAATCCTGCTTGCAAGTGTCCGTTCATTTAACAACAAACTGGACTACATCCAACTTCAACGATGCTCCCAACGCGAGTTCAGAGACTGTGTTTTTTGCTCAACAGTGAACCGGACTGTCCAGCTACCAGGACTGCTAGCCCTCCGACAATCCGAGCTTCTTTTACTGTCTATGGCTCTCTCTCATGGATGTATTAAGAGAACTTCTCAGCAGCAAACTTTTACAACAATTATGTGCATTCAAACTACCGCACGTGTACCACCGGGATACATCGCTACACAGCAGAGAATATGCAGGAAACGTTATTACAGACGGAATAATCGGCCCACTACGAAAGCTTCGCCTGCACCGAGACCAGCACGGGGACGGGCGGACTCGCTCGTAGCCGGGTAGGGCACATCCTCGTCGGCTAGGTGGGAAGCTAGCGCTAGCCGGGGGAAAGGCACATCCAGAGCGAGCTAACGCTAGCCGGCCACCTGTCCCATCAATCCTGCTTGCAAGTGTCCGTTCATATAACAACAAACTGGACTACATCCAACTTCAACGATGCTCCCAACGCGAGTTCAGAGACTGTGTTTTTTGTCCTTTCGTGGGAAACATGGCTGAACAACAGTGAACCGGACTATCCAGCTACCAGGCCTGCTAGCCTTCCGACAATCCGAGCTAGAGATGCTCTGTATGAAGGTGAGCTGTGTTAACACGGACTGGTGCAGAAATGGGGTGATTTGTATCCAACTAACTGCTAACCGCTGGAGTTTGTGACTGTTACATGGCGACCATTCGACATCCCACGCTAATTCACGGCTGTGTTTATACTCGGTGTTTACAGCCCACCAAGCCTAATGCTGGTATGCTTAGCTGAACTTTACGGAGCCTATAATGTGTGTGTGCACGGTAAATGTAGCCTGTTTCGTATGTCGTTATTATATAATATAGTTTTTATATATTTTAAATGTGTATTTATATATTTTAAATTGACTCGAGCCACGGTGAAACGTTGTTTTGTGTATATGGTTGAAATAACAATAAAACACATTGAGTTGAGTCGAATGCCTCACTGTCTGTCTGTCAAGCGGTAGGCGTGGCTTGGGAGTGGACTCAAAGCAGCGAAGCGAAGTGCATTCTGGGATTTGGTGTCTTTCATCCATATGAGCCAAAAACACATTTTCTGGCTTTTCTCGGCCTAGAAGGCACCAATTACATTTTTTTTTTTCACATTTCTGCTACATAGGTGACCCAATTTAAAGATATATTAGGCTTTCCAGCGGTGAAATATCCCTTTAAGCCTGAATGACTGTTCCTGGGAAGGAAATTGGAGTTATAACCTACGTAAAAAGATATTCTGATACTATGTAGTTACCATCATTGGCCCCTTTTACACAAACAACTCCGCTTTAAACCCTTTTAGTGTGCGTGCCCTCCAAAACACTGCCCTTTTCATCCCACACATGCATACTGTATATCTGTCCATCGGTGAATAAGGGCCTATCTGAAGTGGACTGCGGGGTACTTAAGGCTATCTGCAGCTAATTCAAGATATGTGAAATTGAAGGGAGATATGACATGAGTGGAGAGAGGGAGGGTAGGGAGAGAATGAGTGAGGGAGACAGAGCAAAGGTAAAAACACAAGTAAAGAGAGAAATGGGGACAAAGAGATATAGATGGGAAAAAGAGACATCTTGGAAAAGCTTTCAGATAAATGTAGAAATTATATATAGAACCACACAAGGACAGAACATGTTTATGGTATGGGCAGGGATGACGTGTTTCAGGTGTGTGTGTGTGTGTGTGTGTGTGTGTGTGTGTGTGTGTGTGTGTGTGTGTGTGTGTGTGTGTGTGTGTGTGTGTGTGTGTGTGTGTGTGTGTGTGTGTGTGTGTGTGTGTGTGACTTTGAGGTGCAGTCCTTGGCACACAGATGCCCCTCCATTATCTGCCTGTCTTCGTCCGCTCAACCTACTCTGCCTTGGGCAATTCTGTACTTTAAAGAGCTGTCCAACGGATACACACACACACTCACACACTCACACACACACACTTCCTCGCTCCACGTTCCAGTGGGGCAGGGTGGTTTGGCATGGAAGTGCTTGGCTAACAGCTTGCAAGAGTAAGGTGACATTTCTCTGCAGAGCAATGTGTGTGTGTGTGTGTGTGTGTGTGTGTGTGTGTGTGTGTGTGTGTGTGTGTGTGTGTGTGTGTGTGTGTGTGTGTGTGTGTGTGTGTGTGTGTGTGTGTGTGTGTGTGTAAAACTAGCAGGTGTATTTCTGGAAGTTTCTGTGCTGGAGCAAGTGTGTGTATATTTATGTGTCCATGTCTCTAGATTTGTATTTTTGCACGCTTGTTTCTAAGGGGGCTTTCACACCTGCCTCAATTCCACTAGAGTTTGTTTAGGCAGGTGTGGATGCAGCAATCGCACTCGGATGCGCACCAAAAGCGGACCAAGCAAGCGTACCGAGACCTGCTTGACGCAGTGGTTTCGGTACGCTATCAATCGAACTCTGGAGCGGTTCGTTTGTGGTTAGAACGTGATCCGACCTCGAACTGCACTGTACTGTACAACTGGGTACTCCGCAAGTCTGAGCTAAATGGCTCCTGTAGTCACATGTGCTTTGCAATCTGCGATGCGGCAGAACATGCAAACTGTAGCAGCTTGCGATGTTTCTCTCAGAAATATACCGAGGTCAAGTTCGCCGACAATCGCATTTCCGTGGTCAAACCAGCCGGCTTGGAGACAGACGCCGGCAGAGCAGAGCGAAGTCTCGGTGACCAGAGCAGACGTAGTAACGTCCCTCGCCAAATAATGACTGATTATTTAAATGAAATGATAGTTTGACCATGCATATGCAAGACATATGCACTAGTCCAGAACACAGGACATTATTTCTGTATTTACTTTCTTGCTCCGTCCTCAGACACATCTGACCAATAAGCGGAGTGGACGTTCTTGCGTGGTTTGTAATGATGCATTTTGGTACGAATGGATTTTTCTATGTGTGAAACGAAACAGAACGATGGGGAAATTGCTACAAGTTTACAAACTCATCAACCAGAGCAAACAAACTGAAAACGCCTTTAGTCTGCTCTCTGCATTTCCTCCAGCTGTTTTGGCAGCTTCTCAGGACTTGAGATTGCAAAAGGTTGTTCGCCAAGCATTTTTTACTACCAAGCTGCAACAGGACACACTCAGATGTCAGGGCCATGTGTTTTTCAGAATTAAGAGTTGTGTTGCTTGGAATGAGTTTTGCAGATGATGTGAACTGTTTAGCTCTGTTGGTAATGCAGACTGTGGATGTGGCTTTCGTTGTGACCAATGTCGTTTAGCAGTCGTAAGTGCTTCTGATTCCTGACTGGTACCTACAGTGTACGAACGGCCGAGTCAACCTGCTACTCTTTCATTGATGATGAGAAAGGGGGAGGGAGGAGCCAGAGGTTGAGCTCTTCTTGTGTTTCTAATTAATCTATTCATCACATCAGCCACAAAGTAACAGACTTTTTTGTCACACTGAGGTTATTTAAAAAAAGAAAAGCTCGTGAAAGCCTCAGGTCAAAGAGGAATGTATAGCAGACAGTGTGTGTCTCAAGGTGAGACTATCTCCTCCCTTATCTGCTGTGTCTTCAAGGTGTACTGTTGATTGGTCGATAGGGACACGCGCACACACACGCACGCACGGATACGCACACACACACACACACACACACACACTCTCACACACACACATACACACACACACACACACACACACACACACACACACACACACACACACACACACACACACAGCTGTGCACTTTTTAATCATTAGATTTAGATATGCCATCCTCTGATCTGCAATATCTGAGCCATACTCCTCTCCTCCCCTCTCCAACATTTGCACTTCATCACATATTAAATATATATATATATATATATATATATATATATATATATATATATATATTTAATATGTGATGAAGTGTGATATATATATATGTGATGAACACACACAGTCAATCAGTATGTGTACATGCACACAAGAAACCAGGTTACTGACAGAATTCAGCTCAAGAAATTTACATGCAATTAAATTGTAAAATGGTTACTGTAAATCCATGTATACATGCAACAGATCATTAATCAGATTTCTCTTGTAACACACACACACACTCACACTCACACACACACACACACACACACACACACACACACACACACACACACACACACACACACACACACACACACACACACACACTGATCCAACTCCAATGTCTGTATTATTTGGTGTTTCTTTATTTTCAAAAAAGTCTTTATGAGCTTTCCCTATATACTGTATATACAGTATGTGTTCACTAACAAGTCTAAAACGAGACACCTGCTTAGGCTTTTAGCTGAAATTGCAATCAGCAGTGTTTGAAATGCACCACGCTGAAATCCATACACAGTTTAACAGTTTAGACAGCAGAGTGTTAGCATTTGAACAAAGTGCTGTAAATCCACAATGGTGTGCAGGTTGTGGTTAAAGCCATGGGATAAGTATATAGTGTGAGTTTTGAAAACTGTCAATGAAAAACGAACTAGAGTTTGGTCCACATGAACTGCTGCTGTGCAGACTGTAGTTAGAGTTTTGCACATGTGACTCCAGTTGTGCCCACTGTCGTTTAGTAATCGAAAAAAAACAGTAAGTTTACCACATCACAACTGGTGCTGTGACAAAGCAAATTAAAAAGTATACAGAATTTACTGTATGACACAATTTAACTGTGTACACATCAATACCTTTACTAAAAAACATAATGTTAAACAGATAAATGGATAGATGTGATGAATATACAACTCCAGTTTCCAGTCATATAAAGATATAATTCAGCTTTGAGAGTGCATCAGTGGAAACACTTTTTTATGGTTCTTCTTTTTTTCTTGTAGAGGACTGTCAATGCTGCACCATACAGTAGAAAATTCAGCCATGGAGCATCCCATGGAGGTCTGTTTAGAGTTGTATGGCTTTAAACTACTTGTATTTGAATAGAAAAATGTCTAGCAGCATTGAAATCAGAATGTGGAGGAGGTGTATTGCAGCTTTTTGCTGAATACCTCAAGGTGAGAAAGTTTTCAATGCTCATCGGCTGTCTATAGGCTATCTGAGAGCAGGACCTAAGACAAAAGGAAAAGTGAAGTTCAGAAGTCAGAGATTGTTCTTCATTAGAACCTTTCTTTTACATTCCCCATGCCCGCGAGTAAATTCTTCTAAAGTGCTGCTGTAACACACCTATTTCAGCTTGCATTTACCTGATTATTTGTTTTCATTTGGTATTATAATTATCATGCCTCTGTGTGTACATATTGTAATAGCCACATTAGTGTGTGTGTGTGTGTGTGTGTGTGTGTGTGTGTGTGTGTGTGTGTGTGTATGAGTGTGAGTGAGAGAGTTAGCAGTGCTTATGTGAGCTATTAGCCGCTAAGTGGACTAACAGTGTTTGGCATTGTGCCCAGTCTGTTTCCTCTGGAGGGAAAAAGCACGTCTTAAGACCGAGAGAAGGAGCAACGCTCTGTCAATGTTTGGTTTCTGCGTGTGTGTGTTGTCTAGAGATTTGAGGAGGAGAGATGTTTTTTTTTTCTTGTCTGCCATATTTGTTCTGCTAACAAGATATATTTATTTGTCATTCAATTGTTTATCAGTGTAAGGAACAGCACAGTTTTGTCCCTAATCACCGACTACCCAAGGATTATTATAATTGTGATAATTGTTGACTGTAGATGGTGTTTCCATTCACCAGAACGTGCAGACATTAATTTAAAAAAGGGTTTCCCTTTAAAGCACTCAATGACTGTAGTTTAGTTATTTTGCACTAGAATATATCTTTGCAGAGCTACCAAGCCACTGTATGTGAATATAAACTCACAGGGAAACCCCACCCATTGGCACATCAGGGTGACTTAAACTAAAGCTTTAAGAAGCAATTAATACTAGGGCTGCACAATTAATCGCAATTTTATCAAAATCACAATATGGACTAGTGCAATATCCAAGGGAATGCCTTGTTGAGGGCAAAATATGTGTCAACATTCTGAATCAAGTATTGTGGTGCTGCAGAGACGACCCGGCATACAAATCGTGTCCTACAGACTAAAGAAAAAATCTTTGTTTGGTACAGATCCTCGCAAAAATCACACTATAATCATAAAAAATATATATATATTTTAATAACAATAATAATACAAAAGTAGATGATTCCCTCTAATGTCGTGAATCATATCGCAGTCGCAATATCAGTCCAAAAAATCGCAATAAGATATTTTCCTCATATCGGGCAGCCCTAATTTATACATCCATACAAGTTGTCAGCCAATCTTACAAGAAATATTAAATATCAACTCTAATAATGTATAACAAGGAGTAATTCATCTCTAATGAGATTACATATTTCTATAAGTCTCTCCTCTAGCATTAGCAGTTTCCTTCAACCATATCTCTCTCCCTGTTCCTGTTACACACACAGATTTGTGCACAATCACAAACACACACGCGCGCACGCACACACACACACACACACACACACTCACACACTCACACACTGATGCATTTGCAGTCAAATTTGCAAGCAGATCCACATCCATGGTAAAGAAGAAGAGAGAAGTGACCTTGGTCCAGCCTGGGGGGTTTCAGCAGATGGAGAGAGGGGCAGAGGGCTCTGGCACGGTAGTCTGCACCACACACACAGAAATACACACACTCATACAGACAAATGCTCAAGCTGGTGGGGTGACATTGTGTGTGTCTCGGCAGGGCCTGCCTTTCGCCTCGACACAATAGGTTTTTTTTTTGGGAAGGAAATCCAGACAGGAACATCCCGATTTGAGAATGTCAATCCATGATATTTTTTGCAAGAAAAGCATGCAAAGTTTTTTTTTAACTACTAAATATATGTATTAGAAAATGCAAATAAAGTATGGAAGTTTGGACATCTGAACATACACACAGACATATTGTTAATCTCACTTCTTGTGTGCACTAACATTTGCTCACATGCAACAATCTGTTGTTGTTGTTCTTGTTTATTTCCTTTAACAGATGTACATCAGAGAGAAGATAAAAGCAGCTATTTGAAATCGTTTTTTGTGACAGAAGAATTCATAAAAGGCCATTTGGTCTCACTAATTTGCAATGTTTATGTGGGACAATTTCTTAGGTGCCCAAATGAGGGGGGGAAATGTGCAACTACATATGTCCCTCCAGATTGGGGGAGCGCATTAAAAAACAGCAGCTAACGAGACGAGGCGGAAGGCAGCACAGGGGAGGAGCGAGAGGGAAGGGTGGGGTAGAAGGGAACATTTGTGAGGCTACGACTCTTTGGAAGAGAACTGCTGCCTGCCCACCTGTCTGCAAGGCCGCCAGCTGTACGACACACACAAATGTGCACGTACATATGGGTGGAGATGCACACACAAAGATGTCAACACATAAACAGGCAGACAAGAATACACAAATACAGATTTACTAGGTGTCACAAAGGTTTGATTGATGATGTCTGGAAGTTTTGCAACACTGAATAGACGTTTGCATTTTGGCATACTTTAACTGTGATGGAATGAAGCGAGAAGGATTGGATTTTGGTTGTAAGATTTGTGTTTTGAACGATTGATTTAAGCAGCATGAATGTCCATCTTCCATTGTGGAATCATCTATAGAGAAGTGCAGTGATAAGTGACACTTTGTACTTTGGTGTGAACGTGCTTTCAGGCGTGAAGCATGTCAAGTAAAGTTTATCTTTGAGGAGCATTGACATGCACATCTGTGCCGTTTCTCAATTTCAAACTGTCTTGCTTGTGCTGACCATTAAGAGAAAAGAGATCTGGAGAGTCCGCGGCTCTGTCACGTCTCCATCGCGGCTCCAGTGTCCACTGGAAATGTCCCAGAAGCGGATATCTTCAAACCGCTTGTCAGTCAGCAGCCATACTTCCAATATTTTGAAGAGCTGTTTTGCCCACATTTTTTCCTGGTTGACGAGCACATTAAGTGCATGTATGCAGCTCATTTAGACGTGATATTGGATGCTTTATGGCTGTACTTTCCTCAGTTAAATGACTATGCTAGTGCATGCTATCGTATCTTGTATCTGTACATCCTGAATATTGTATATTGTTTTTTTCCGTCTGTTTTTCTTTCCTTGCACCGCCACTACTTAGATTAATAAAATCAAATAGGCCTATTAATTTGAAGTCAATTTCCAATAAATATAGGAACTTTTATACATTACTTTAGACACGAGTCGGAGCAGCAAAAATTTAACCCAAAGGGGAAATCATACAAATACATTGGCTTGAATGAAATGTTAACTTACTGTCTGCTCAGTGTGCAAAGTAGACACTGCTGTAAGCTTCCAGTACCTCCTATATTGTAAAGACATGTGAGTAACTTTTGTTGGGGCTCTTTGTTGTGACCAGGCGATAAGGCAGGGACAATACCCCAGTGCATGGACACACGTCAAAGTTCTTTTGTCTCGTTCACTTTACATTTCTCAAGGTCTCTCCCTCTCTGGACCTCTGGTCACTTTACTTAAAAGCCACTGAAAGCACTTCAATTTATAAAGACATTCATTCATCTACATAAACATATGTACATTTAAACCTCCGTTGTCCTTGACCATTTGTGGCTTTTCTGTTCTTAAGCATTTTCATTGCTGCATTTAATAGTAAAAGGCCTATATTGTCCTGATGAGAGACATTGTAATACATAATTAAACATCAATTGCCGACATTAGGAGAAACTCATAAGAGGTCAAAACAGGAGGGTATACATCAAAAGGGCAACACATCGGTGGTAGAAAGGTTTAAGAACGGGATCGAGAGCGGCTGTGACGTTATCCTAAGAAGACGCAAAGCACTGTTTTTCATGTTGAAGGGGTTTAATTAGTGTCACAGCCTTCAAAGTAAGAGCAGGGCAGCAGAAAGGAAGTCATGCAGCGTGTATGAAGAAGAGAGAGGACATGAAAAGAGCAGGGAGGTAAAATGTCCATGTGGGTCATTATGGAGCCATTTATCTTATTAGGAATGGGGGGGGGACACAAGGGCAGACCTACATAAATGCATACACACGCATTATCACACCCCTACATAGGCACACACAAACAAATACACACACACACACACACACACACACACACACACTGGGAGCCAGCGTGGCTGAGTTAGCCAGCACTGGATCTGTGCAGAGAGATGTCTTCCAGATGAATAGGTGGTAATGAGCGTGTAGTGGAACTGATTCTCTCCCATCATCCCCATCTTTCCTCCTCCTCCTCCTCCTCCAACCCCCCCCCAAAACAGCCAACTCTCCCTCCTTTTCTCAGGGCTCAGGTGTACAACACATGGCATCTCTCCCTCTTTTTCTCGCTGACATACCTTGTCTCTCCCTCTGTTTCCCGTTTCTTGTCATTTCTATCCGTCTTCTAACTCGCTAAGCTCTATTTTGTCTCTTTGACAAAATAGAGCTTATGTTCGTCTTTGTCTTGTCTTTTTCCTCCATCTTCTGCATCCTGCTACTTTCCCAAAAAGAAACTTTCATTGCAGAATTGTTGTTAATAGTGTGTGGTGAGCGTGCATGGAGGCAAACACACCTGCACGCCTACATCCCGTGAACACGATGCGGTCAACCATGCAGTCCGCTCGTGTTCACATAAAAGCCTTCAAATCTTAGAAAACCAAATCCAGTCTTTTCACAGCGTTTAAGGGACATTTCAGCCTCACTTATTCAAACATTTCTTTTCATATGCCACGGCATTCACACAACAGCCCAGGAGTAATGATGAGACATGAATAATGACATCTTCAACAATGACAGCAGCTAAAGGAGCCTTCCGAGTTTGACTGAAGATAATAGGTCAGCAGACTGGGACGCATAAAAGAAGGTGATGATTACATGCTTTTTGGCATTTTCTGAGGTAGATGCATCAATACGAAAAGAGGCCAAATTGTTAAAAAGTTGCACAATTTGTGCTTCTTTTTTTTTTACCATCACCATGTAATCTCCATCCAATTTGAGACCGTTTTTTTTGTTTTTTGAATGTCTTGACAGCACTTTTCCATATGGATCCATATGCTCCCCCGTTTTTGCTATCACCCAAACACAAGCACACACACACACACACACACACACACACACACACACACACACACACACACACACACACACACACACACACACACACACACACACACACACAGGCTCATCCAGGGCAGGTCCTGGGGGAAGAAGGCACTTGAAGGAGTGACTGCCTAATGAGGGAGAAAATCTGTTTTACTGTGGGACAGGAGGCACAGGAGCAATCAAAACAGACTGTATTTACATTACACATGCACTAATTAAAGATGTAATTGACATCAACAACAAAACCTCACTACGCCCCATTTAATCATCTGACATTTATTTCTACTTTGCCTCATCAACGTCACTTAAAATTCCCTGGTTAGAGCTGGAAATGGAACTTGTGTAAATGAAGTCTTCTCTGGAGGACTCCTCCAGACTTCTCCGTCTCCAGACCTCTCTCTCCATATATAACATGTACACATTTAGATGACTTCTAATCCAGCTGTCTCCTACCACACTATTTATTTATTTATTTATTTATCTCAGAAGTTTCACAAAAACGTAGAGAGATTGTCTTTACTAACTAAAAACCTTTAAAGGATGTTCTTCAAAATTATAATTTTCACAGTGCTGTATTTAACAAGATCACAGTTTGAGAAGTAACAAAGCACAGGGGACACACAAACACACACATACACACACACACACACACAGGTGTAGTTATCCAGGGATTATGAGGGAGTGTGTTCCCCGATAAAGAATCTGTGTTTGAGTTTGAGATCTGTGTAGGATTCAGTGTGTGATCAGCACAACTGGCCTCCGGGGGGGAAAAAAGAGAGACAGAGAGAGATAAATGAGTCAAGCTATGGACATGAAAACAGAACTAGAATGCACCATCATGAATCCATTTCTTTGTGACTCTAAGTGTTAGTAACAGATAGACTAAAGTTGTTTTAGCACTGAATCAAGTCAGTTTTTTTAGTTGTCTCCTGTCAGATGAGCCAAAGAACTGTCTTGTCATTCACCCCCAAAAAGTACGTAATCACAGGATGGAGGAATACTATGGCCTGTGTGTGTGTGTGTGTGTGTGTGTGTGTGTGTGTGTGTGTGTGTGTGTGTGTGTGTGTGTGTGTGTGTGTGTGTGTGTGTGTGTGTGTGTGTGTGTGTGTGTGTGTGTGCGTGCGTGCGTGCGTGCGTGTGTGTGTGTGTGTGTTGATAAAGGAGGGGGAAGCTGTGTTTGGGTATTGGATCAGAGTGGAGACCGATGTGTGAACAGCACTCTATAAAGCACACAGATTATCAGGTCAACACACACATAGACATACTTACTGAACTGAACAAAAGAGGACCCACTGAACTCCGCACACACACACACACACACACACACACACACACACAGAAAGAGATGCCATCTCAGGCAGGACAAATAATATACACTCTATAGGAGAGCCTCAGGAGAGCTGGACTGAAAGACGAGAGAAGTGAGGAATAACTACATTACACACTACATTTTTATTCACTCAACAAAAATGGTTATTACTATATAATAATTCCACTGGGAAAAACCATAAGGAATCATGATGATCAATGATTTGGAGAAAGGTTGAACACATCTGTCAGTGTTTTCTTTTCAACACAAGTTCAAAAAGGATGTTTGACTTTAACCCTATTGATGCTATGAAACAAAAATGGTTGATGAGGCGATTTGAATGAAAAACCTTTATTCTGCAATATTGAATTACGCTGGATAGAGTTGCAGGAGGAGAGATGTGGTAGGATGGCTGAGCATGTCCCCACCTACTGGTCAAAGACGCCGACTACAACGCACACGGAACAATTCAACTTACAAATTAGTAAGAGAAGATGAATACCAACAGGGGACACAGGTGATTAAGATGCTTGCACTGCAAATATGTACAGGAAGACACCGAGGAGTCGCAACAGCACAGTCACTACTGTGTAAAGTAAGGTCCTTATTTTAATTGTTTATCGTGTAAGCCATTGAATTAGTCAAATGTGTGCGAGTGTGCACTGAAATAGGCTAATCTTATATGTTGTAATATAAGATGTTATATTGAAAATGCCAGTATTTTATGTCTGTAGGAAATATCCAACCTCTTATAATCATGACACCTTAAAAAAGGAAATGGAGAAACTAAATTAAAAACAATAAACAGATATTAAGAAAATAATGTTTTAAAGTAGATAGTCTTGTTAAATTTGAAGAATTGTATATTTCGTCAGAAACAAGTACAGAGGAATGCATTCAAATCCAAAAATAAATGCAGGTCATGTACTTAACCCGTCTTATAGTTTATACATTGCTTTCTCTTTTTTTTGTCTCCCTTTACGACAGGTTTTCATATTTACACTGTTCTAATTTTTGGAGATTGTTTGAATTAGAGAATTAGAGAAGTGACAGGAGGATAATATGAGGAAATATGTGATATTACTCATTACTTGACTCAGCATTCTCTAGAACCATTGTACCCCGAAATATAACTACAGAAGGCCCCCAAAGAAACTCAACTGTATACTACTGACTTACTGTGTACTTCTACTTCAGAGGAAAACATTGTACTACATTTACCTGACAGAGAAATGGTATTGGTACGTTGCAGATTCAGATTTTACTCACAAAATATCACAAATAAAATATAATGCATTATTATTCATTAAACTATTCAGGATTGCATTAAAGTTGAAAGCTCCACCTTGAATGGAAATTAAGGACATGCAAGTAGTTGCAGGACTTGTACTGTGTGGTATTAATAGTTTTCTAATTTATATTTAATAGTTTTACTTCAGAAAACCACTGCCAATGCCAACATTCCCAGTTAGAGAAACTGTGATAAGTAAAGCAAAAAGCTGCTTTTTTTTTATGTGTTTTTCTTTTTGGGGCATTTTAGCCTACTAGTCAGGACAGCTGTAGACAGGAGGGGGGGGGGCAGGGGGGGGGACATGCAGCAAATGGCCACAGGTTGGACTGGAACCCTGAGCCGCTGCATCGAGGACTGAGCCTCTGCATATGCACACCCGCTCTACCAGGTGAGCTACCCAGGCACCTGGGGCCCCCATGTCATTATGTTATTATATTGAACATTTTAGTTAATCTAGTCTCGCCAAAACCAATAATTTTGTAATTTTAGTCAAACTGATTTCATGTATGATTTTATCTGATATATCTCATCATTATCTGATGACAAAACAGGTGCCTATACCGACGTTATTCTCACTTCACAGACACCCAACTCTCCTGCTGTTATTATGGACATGTAATTTAAGCACAGACACTTAACTGTCCTGCTGTTATTACAGACATGCGAAGTACTCACACACGGAATGATTTGCCTCATTCATGGACTCACAGCGGTGTGGCGCTGCAAAATGATAACACTGCAAATTAGATGAATTTAATTATTAATCAAAGGTACCCGAGCACAGTTCCCCAGATGGTTACGGCCCACTTTAACCCCTGGTTGAACGATTGAGAATGCAGCTTTGCAGTTAGCCTGCTCCTAGTCCTCTTAGTGATGCCTGGCACATGGGCGCTTATATCCTTTCCAAATGGTATCGGACCGAATGGATCAAATTCTGATAGTGAGACGAGTCATTTCGCAGGGGCTGTGACGCTCAAAGACATGTATTCACTGATTAACATATCGCCACAGTCTGCGTTTAATGACGGCAATGCTGTCTCGTGTCATTATTATCGTTAACGAATTTAACACTTCAACAGAGGATGGATTTAATTAGCTGAGGTATTTTTAAGTTAGTAGCTAGCTAGCCAGCAAGCCGAGCAGCAAGCAAGTTCACGTATATTGTGCAAGACGAGATATGTAGTTTCCTGAGCAGTTTCACACAAATGTAAGTGGTACTACGACAAACCGTGACTTTCTTCACTTTTAAATTGATGAACATATGTACAATTCATGACTCAATTCAAACGCGATAGAAAAAATCATTTGTCTCTCCCCGCTCACTACCATAATTGTTTTTTACGAAGTAAAGTCTTTGTGACTTTCCACTGAATGGTACTACACAGTGGCCTTCATGTTTACTTTTGTACGTTAGCGTGCTACGTGGGACGTCTTTCGCACATGCGGGGACGGACGGAATGAGTCATGGATTTATAGGTAGATGATTCCCAAACCTGCAGCAATCATTCACCTTAAATGAACTATTTTCGTTTCTAAACTGAAAAAACTATATAGCATGTTCACTGGAAACATGTTTAATACTTGACACTGTCTAATAGGTGCAGCAATGACTTTCAGTTGTACACTTTATCCAATTTAGCGTCAATATCATCAGAGTCCCCATTTCAGCAAACCAACAAGCTACTGATGAAACCAGCAATCACTGTCATTATGGGTTAGGACCCTTAATGTAGTACAAACCTGCAACTGTGGGTATGTGTTTTCTCCTTCTGATCCATTTGTGCGTGTGTGTGTGTGTGTGTATGTGTGTGTGTGCGCGTGCATGCGTGCGTGTGTGTCATGGTGACAGATGGATGTGATGCTGGCACAGAATCAGAAAGAGCATCAACAAAGAGATCTGAACACATGCACGTACCCACACACTGATTAACACACACGCTTAGAATTGCATTATGCTTACTTGTACTACTGCCCTGTTAGGTACGATAAACCCTTTTAGAGCTGAGGTGTGTGTGTGTGTGTGTGTGTGTGTGTGTGTGTGTGTGTGTGTGTGTGTGTGTATGTGTGTGTAGCGCTATCTGAGGCAATCTCGGGCCTTTTCGTCATCCGTCGTCTCAAACCTGCAGCTCTGTGATGACAAGCAGCCACAGAGAGACTCCCCTCTGTGAAACGCACACATCACACTGAAACAACCAATAATGCTGTGTGCATTTGTGCTTTTACTGTGTGTACTTCTGCGTGTGCATTTTTAAAATTGCCAAACAATCCAAACAGGTTTTCCCGTTGCCTCTCTCAGCCACGACGGAGGACAGAAGCAACAGCTGCAATTAGCCCTTTGTGGCTAAAACCAGTCTGATTAGACGTCTCGTTAGGCATCGTTAAGGCTTTTACTAACGGGGCGCATAAATAATGAGCCTGCCCACTGAACAACCAAGATACTAATCATAGGATAAAACGCCGACGCATTTAATTGGAGGCAGGAGCATGCAGGAGAAAGGAGACACTTTCACAGAGAAAGGCAGGCAGGAAGATGGAGGGGGAGAAATACAGGGATTGATTGGAGGGGAGAGTTAAAGAGAGAAGAATAGAATATGGGAGAGAAAAGCAGGGACATACAAGAAGACAAACACTAGATGTGAAGTGGGACTTTTACTTGAGCATTTATTTATGAAAAAAAAATACTTATTTAGAAATGTCTCTAAAAGCCTTGAAGGAAAGTGTCCAAGGCCATGTTGTGTGTATCTGTGTAAAGCAGTTGGTAACCTAAACCTTGTCCGATTCATAATATCACCAGTTTTGCATGAAAACCTTACACCTACATTTCTAGAGAATTGTATGCCTTCAAATCAGTTCATGATCAAGTATCAAGCATTGGCCATCAAACTGAAATAAGGCTCCCTTTTTCATATCTGACTTGATGTAGTGGGTGCTTACAGTACAATACAATACAATACAAATGAGACAAAATAAAAAATATATCAGGCTATTATGTTGAATTGAGTAATGCTTACTCAGTTGGGTGTGAATTTAGCGAGTTACAAAAACACACCATTTATTCGACTGATATCTGGCGCACCAGAGAGACAGAGAAAAGATATTTAAGAAAACTTAAGACATCAATTTGCTATGGACTTTGTTGACAGTGGAAAGAAAGATGATTACAGGCAGCTCCATAATCCCAACAGGTACCATGTGTATACAGCAAAAATGCCGTGACTTCAGATCCTGTTCTTCATCACATAACCCCGTTCCTTTCCTTCTCTTTCTCAGCTGTGTCCCTGCTGATAAATGTATCGTTTTTGTTTGTTGTTAAAGAAAATTAGCAAAAGTGCCAGCCGGCAGGAAAATTATTGTTTACCCTGACTAATACACTGTAATCTCCAGTTAACACAGAGGTTACGTGGGTGCTGTTGCAGGGTCAAGTCCCTCCCCACATCGATGCCCAGGGGCACTCTGGGAATTTCTCACAGCTAATCACCGCACGGGTCAAAATGTAATGTTTTACAATCCTCACCACCAAGACAAGTAGTTCAGATATACATTATTGGGGTAATGTAGAGAGAGAAACTGCTCTCAGGGCAGCACAGCTCTGCAGCAGTATATGGACTAATGCAGATGGGCATAATAGTTGCAGTGAGTGTTAATGCGACACATGCTCTCACCTATGTCACCCTCACCTTGTGCTATTATTTCAAGGCCTGCCACATCACACACACTATAATAAGGCATGAGCACAAACCACACACGTTCCCCTCACACAAAAGCATTAGCGTAATGTTTTCCCGATGAAAAACAGTGTTAACTTGTAAGCACAGAACAGACATATGCAAATTAGTCTGCAGCAATTTACCCAAACAAAGCTGGCACTGCTGTCACGTGAAGTAAAGGAAACAGAGAGGTGACGCAACTAACCAAAGGTGTGTGTGTGTGTGTGTGTGTGTGTGTGTGTGTGTGTGTGTGTGTGTGTGTGTGTGTGTGTGTGTGTGTGTGTGTGTGTGTGTGTGTGTGTGTGTGTGTTGTTTTCATTTTGTGGTGCTATAGTTCAAGTTGGTATTATTTATAGATTTTTAATATCTGAGCCTAGGGCTTTCTTCTTCTTCTTATTATTATTATTATTATTATTATTATTACACACACAAAGTTACGATCCTTTTTGTGTGTGAAGAAGTTTTATTACATAAAAAAACAGGTGTAGACATACTGTGCACATTTTGCATTCTTTTAGTGAATGAGTCGGCCACAACAAAATCATAAAATAGAGGATGCTCACAGCAGTACACAGATAAAGGATTACATAGCGAGAGTTAGAAAAAGTGACACATTGATTGAGATGAAAGGGAGGGAAAGATGCAGACAGACTGAAACAATCAAAATAATAGAGACTGAAAGAGAGATGGAGAGACTACAGTTGTCTCGGCAGGAAAGGTGAGAACACAGGGACTGCTAGACATGAAAAACAGAGAGCTAGAAGGTCAGCCAGCAGCTCAAATGGAAGACATTTAAAGCTCTAACAAGACTGTATGCACACACACACACACACACACACACACACACACCCACACACACACACACACATATAAATACATCTGAGCCAATGTCTTTGCTGGAATAATTGCACGAGTGAGCACATCTGGTGCACTTTGAGATTGAGTTCTGGCTCGATGCAGCGATGGTAATGACATTGTGCATGTGTGTTTGTGTATGGGGGTGTGTGTCCACTCCAAATGCCACTGCAATGCTTTACAGGGTTCAGCTTGTCTCATTGTCACACACAGGGGAACGGAAAAAGACCTCACAATAAAAAAGCTTTTCATGTGAATGGGAACGGTTGTATTTTGTCACAGAATTTTACTTTGTTATAATTATTTTTTCAGGCAGATGAAGCTTAAAGAATACACAATATATAGAATAGAATAGAATATATCATTATTATTTTTTTAAGTTGGCCCATGGTCCCAACCCAGCAGCTGTCAGCATTTTTACTTCACAAAGTCACAATGAATATTTGAAAAAGTAAACAAAATCTTTCTCTTCTCAAGCCTGCACTTTTCTTTATCTGCCTCTTTCTATGCAGTTTATGCTTTGTGTACGCTACATTGTGTAAGAGTTTCTCCCATCTAGCAGTGAAATTGTATATGACAACCAACTGAATATTACTTTCTAGCCTTCCCATTCCGAGCGCATTGTAACTACTATGGTAGCCAAACCTGAAATTAGCTCTTAGTATCTCCATTGTTTACACAAAGCTGTTCTAGCCACTCCAATATTAACTTTGGTCTTGTTGCTTTGCCGGTCGCGTTGTCGTTTTAATTCTCTTTTTAGCTTCCCTGGCGAGTTATCTCCCCCTGGCATTTGTCACGGTGCCACTAGGTGTAAAAGGGCGAAATGCAGAGGTATGTCCCTCTTCGGCTAATGTATTTTAAAAATGGAGGCGCTACATGGCTCCCGTCATCCGAGCGAGTCGCTCTCATGTATTCCGAATGGTTCTAAATGGCAGATTCTACGCTTACGAGAATACTTTGATTAGTTGGTGGAAGTAATTACACATGAATGAGCACATATTTGTGAAAGAACAAAGGGGTTTTTGCTAAGGAATCAACTCAAAAAATTACACAATGTAGGTTTAAATCTGTGGTATGGTTAAAATGTATTTCACAATATTAATACTAACGCATGTAGTCAGCTATATATCAAAATATTGTACATGTATACAAAATCACATATAAAATAGTCTAAATTTAGTTCAAAGTGATGACCTGTATGCCGTGTGTGTGTGTGTGTGGTGTGTGTTTTCATTTTGTGTTATAGTTCAAGTTGGTATTATTTATAGATTTTTATTAACTGAGCCTAGGGCATTATTATTATTATTATTATTATTATTATTATTATTATTATTATTCGCCAAAGAACACAACACATTTAGGAAAGACAAAGTAAGGGGACTTGATGTTGAGGATTATCTTTTGTTAAGCTGCTGTTTTCGATGTCAAAAAACTATTTTATTGAATTATCGCCAAGCTGCAGATCAGACTACAAATAATGTTAGTAGTTTCAGCAGTTCAGTTGTCGTCGAGTTTTCAGGGACACATATTAGTGATTTATTTTTGCATTACCAGCAGCTATTGTGCATCTTAAACTCAGCCCAGGATGAATACTGGGATGGTGTCGTTTAGCATTGATGCTAATCGCTACACACCACAGACTGCTGGTGACTGCTGCAACACGCCTCGAGCCACTGAGTAGTGCTGCTGGCTGCAAGGCACCAACCTCCTCTGGAAAGGCCTGGGAGGCATCTTAAAGTGCAGTCATTAGGCAGGCACTTGTGTAGGTGTTCTTGCAAGAAATCTTGTCAGGCAGACACCTGCTGTCTAATTAGGCAGCCGGCACACACACTTGCTCAAGGGGAAGAGACGACAAGCACAGTCAGTGGATGTGCAATGTAGTGGGTAAGGCCACTGCTCAGTGTGTGTGTGTGTGTGCGTGTTTGCTAATAATGACCTGAGGCTCAACCTGCTGTTGAGAACAGTAACTTGTGAGTCAATGCCTTTGTTCACCCCGTAACATCTGGCTCTGACCGAAGGCTGTGGCTGTGTGTGTGCGCGCGTGTTTGAAATGCATTCAAGCCGAATGGGCCACTGCTCAAAGAGAGAGAGAGTGTGTGTGTGTGTGTGTGTGTGTGTGTGTGTGTGTGTGTGTGTGTGTGTGTGTGTGTGTGTGTGTGTGTGTGTGTGTGTGTGTGTGTGTGTGTGTGTGTACTGAGGCGAGCACAGCAAGGACTAAGGCGTGAGGAGTTGAGCATCGTCGTGGAAACCTCTGAGGGAAAAAGGCCTGGAAGCCCCTTCTGTCAGCTGGGCTCTGCAGCGCTTCCCCTTGACTGCCTTTACACACACACACACACACACACACACACACACACACACACACACTCTCTCTCTCACACACAGACACACACACACACACACACATACAAGGTCCCACTGGAGCACCAGATTAAGGTCTGAGTGAGTGTGAGCAGAACAATACCCCAGTGTGTGTTTGCGGAGCCGTGGTTAATTGTGTTCATTTGCTGCTCAAGTTGAGACGGCTAGGACACTGGAGGTGTGTGTGTGTGTGTTTGTGTGTGTGGCAGAGAGAGAATGGATGAGAACAAGAAAGAGTGATAGGGGGGAGGATGGAACAAGGACACATGAGCACAAGTGTATGTGTGTTTGCAAGGGGACAAGAAGTGCAATGTGAGGCCATGCAGGTAATCCTCATTACGATGTGGAAGTGTTCACTTGCAAGGTGTGTGTGTTGATATGTGTGAGGTGAGTATTTAAGAGAGCTCTAATTTATCTCCGTACATCAGCCTGGCCTTGCACGCATTACACACTAAGTTGCACTCGCTTAGGTTTTTGGAAACACAACACACACACACACATGTACAAACACATGCTCGCTGGCATTTCGCATGACTTCACAGCTCATGCTTGCATACCACTTAGAGAAATTAAACCCCTATTTGCCTTCATCTTTGAATGTCACACACATACTCGTAATAACAAACAGAAAAGTAACTTTCTGTTGAAACTTATTAAGAGGCCTGTGTCTGTGAAGCCAGTCAGGCACATTTACAGTTTTTTACAACTCCCACACGATTTTTGAAACCTCTCACTTAAAGAGCAAAACTACACACCAAATTTCCAAAATCATAAGCTATTTTTTTTTCAGGCTTTCACTCCGTTTTCAACTGCATAAAACACTTTTTTTTCAAAACACTCCACACAAGTCTCTACCTAGGACACACAAATCTAACAGGAAGTGACTTGCCTTCGTTTTCCAAACACAACCAATCAAAATGCTACACTTATTCACCATGTTACCAGTCACTGTTTTAGTATAGTCCTATAAAAAGGTCAAAGGTCAGATTCCCTGTTTTGAACAATGGATGCTACTGTATATAACACTGTGCTACTGTTACAACAGTAATGTTTTGCCAAATACATATTTTCATATTTGCATTGGTGTTTATAGTGTACTTTTCAACCAGTCTCAGCAGATTACTTTCACTCTAGAACATTGTATGGAAATGTAGTTATAAGCCTATGAAAGACAAAAGAGCTTTAGATGTAGAACAACAGCGTGTACATGGTATATCCAAAAATGTACCATTATTAAAAAAGTGTTTGATGCAAATGCTTGATTTTGAGATGTGTTTATGGCGTTTTGAATGCTGCAGCGTTTCATTTTGAAGGAGATGTGAGGCATTTTTCCAAAAAAAGCCAACTTTGCACAAAATAATACAAAGGTTGTCGTTCAAGATATTAAAATGCTAATTTAATGGATATAAAGCTATATTTATCATGCACAGTCTTTCTTAATTGGTCACACAACCTACTCATGCATCATACAATTGTCTTGACTTCTCCAGTTAACCATAGTAAAATGAAATCATGCTCATCTGCCATCCCAACATGACATGAACATGACGTTATTCTCACCTAAAGGAATAGTTCTTCCTAATGGCATTGGTGGCTATCCATACATTATTAACATTTTTGGGCCTAAGTATTGCATTGTATTAAGCCCATTAAAGACATTGTTTCTAATTTTAGGGTTGAGTTTGAACAAAAACACTTGGCCTTTGGTATGGGTCAGCTTTAAATTTTCAGGCCTGATTTGAGTCATTGACCAAAAACACAGCTGTTTCACCTTTTTCATGAGGCCACGTAGAGTAGCTGTTTGTCTTTAAAAACAGAACAATAGAGGGCAATTGTTGGCACAGTAGTCCCAGTGAGACAAAATACGAAACAGAGGCAAATCAATGGCAAATAATGTCATCTTAGAAGGTCATACCTGGACCTTTCGGCTTTGTCGATACAAACACACACGTGCACACACACTATAATTACGACAACATAGTAAAATGCACGCAAGCCCTCTGACATCTTTATAACATTTCTAATGATAAAATGACACACACACACACGCGGACACACAAAAGCTGCAATAATAAACTTACACACACTTGCACTTTGTGTCTCTGTGCCTCCCTCACATGTAAACTCTGCAGGCTACTAAGCGGCATTAAACCTCCCTGCCTGGCCGCGCTGTGGTTTCTCTGACGCTAAGTGTCCCTCTTTCCTCCCTGCCCGGGGCGAGCGAAGGAGAAAATAAACAACTAAAGAGACAAACAGCGAGAGCCACTTAGAGCCACTTAAAGCCAAGGCTCCTTCCCACAGTGAAGCACTTCCCTAGGGCTACTGATGTCTGCCTGCCACGCTGGGAGACAGAGGGGTGGAGAGACAGAGGGAGAGAGCAGGAGTCAGAGAAAGAATTGAAAGAGAGAGGAACATGGAGAAAGGTACTAACAAAGTTTCAGTGTCAGATGACACACAAGGGAGAGACAAAAGATGGGAATAGAGAACTCAAAGGGAGAATCTGTCACTTTTGTTCTTCTCTGAACATTAGCACACAGAGCCTCCAGTAAGGTGAGGAGAGTCAGCCTTATGAGCAGTGGCAGTTACCTGTGGAGAGGAGACAGCGATCTGAATATAGCCTTACTGATGAGTTAAGACACATACCTTTCCCTGCTGTGGGCAGGTGGCACAAATGATGCACCAAACTTCATCTTCAAGAATTTGATTTTTAAAACATACCACAAGTAAATCCTTCAGCTTTTGTTTTTAATATCAAATATCCAAGCCTTTTGTGTACCAGATAAGGGGGTGGAGTTGCTGACTTTTCTTTTCACACTTTCCATTTTAAAAGTAAAAATTGTATCTCTTCTGTCAATGTGGTGTCAAATGTAATGTATTAATGCCAACAAGCCTCTTTGGTTGTTTGTATCGAAAAGATACAAGCCAGAGCTTAACAGTATATAAAAAGAAAAAAAAAAGTTATGTTTACCTTGTGTATCCATTAGGTTGAACAAAAGCACATTTTCTTCCCCATAAAACATTTGCAAAGCCATTTTTTTAAGACTATTTTAAATTGTTTATTGTTTGTGAATCCAAAGATTTAAAATGTGTACACGCAAAGCATTTTCATGCGTTCATATGAAAAACAACGGGTACAGGGCACCGTAAGGCTATGGTCGTTTCAGCGGCTGTTTGTTTAGCCGACAGGTGACTGTCCTGTGGCAGTTAAGTTAAAGCAGCAAAAGACGAAAGTTAAGATTAGAAAACAATATTGTGGTTGGGGTTAAAACGACGGTCTCCTTAAGTAGTACTGCCAGGACACAAAAACCAGTTCCTGGGTGAAAGTCTTGTGTTTTCCCCTTAACTTCTTCCGCTCCTCCTTGAAAGCCCTGTGGTCTATGACCCACCCATCCACCGCGACCTTCTCCCTACGCGGATCTTCACAGTCTTATACAGCAGCAGTCAATGTGCTGCATATAGTAATAAACATGCAATACTTACAAATTACAATGCATGTTCCTCTTCCTCTATTCTTCTTTTTTGCTTTTTCATTCCTCTTCTTTCCCTGCACTCAACCTTGTTCTCTCCACTCGGCCTCCAGCCCCCTCACCCTCCCCTTCTTGTCCCCCTGACTGCGAACCCAAAGGTCACCTCTCCCCTGAGAGCCCTGTTTACCTGAACCGCTCCCCCCCCCTTTTTTTGACATTCACCTACTTGGAGATGGAAGGAGGAAAAAGGAAGAACAAATGTAGCTACTCTTGGCTTGGAGGGCGGTTGCTCGACAAAACGCACAATGGATCTTAAAAACATTTCCTACATGGCCACATTTGTTCTTCGTCTAGACAATTTGCACCAATGTTTAATTATTATACAAGGAGAAATTCACTTTACATCCTGCCACATGTTTGGAGTTGGAGATGCCAAAAAGCCAAACGTCAATGAGTAGCCAATAAGTATGTCCTCTACCCAGTATACTATATATGGCTAAAACTGATAATGACTATGGAATGTGAAACACACCAAGGCGACAAAAACATCTTAATGACTAGAAAAAATAAGTTTGAAAGCTAGTTGTTTCTATATTTACACATAAAGAATTCTATAAGACAATGTGTACATTAAGCTGTTTGTTCTGTTCACTTCCAAAGGGCTTCTGGAAAAAAAAAAGTAAGTGGCCTCTTGAAAAAAGGAAGTACCAGATATACCTACGAGAACGTCTTGCATCGGTGTCTTTGTCCGTCAACATTTTATTGACGAATGACACTTTAAAGATGCAGCAAGTCGAGCTTTATTTCGTTTTTAGATGGTTTGGAAGTGTTTTTTTATCCTCTTCCTTTAAATATACAGCAGATTTGAGCGTTCATACATAGTGTAAAAAAACAAACATCTCTATGAAGTACTGTAACGTAGATATTTTCAGACAATCCTTATCATATTCCTGTTCCTCTCTGATCACCTCGGAAGCTGTTGTAAGCATGCAGCGTGTGAGATGTAAGCCTCTTTGCCTTCACTCTCACTTACACTGCTAACAATGTGTGTTTATGTTGCGTGTTATGCATGCTGATGGTGACCCAGACCCCCACAGGGTCTCCCACCCCTTAGGCCCTCCCCCTCCCAGGGTGTGGGCAGCAGGATGGGGTCAAACAGACAAATCTACCCCCCTGCTCCATGGAGGCCTGCCCAGGGCCATTAGTATCCATTACCAGGAGGCATGGAAAACCACAGCCTGTGGCGCTTAATTTCCACACACACACACACACACACACACACACACACACACACACACACACACACACACACACACACACACACACACACACACACACACTCCTGCATGAGCAGACATGCAGGAAAGACAGAAATCCACATAATGTACATAAGTGAGTAGACTTGCAATTCCCACATTTACACTAATGTGGCTTTATAAGAAATGCATGCAATTAACCACTCAAATATTAATAAATATGGAAAAAACATGCACACACACATATGCTTAGGTATGTAAAAATCCAGACAAAGACACTTGACAGTGAATCAGGCCTCCAGCAGCTCACAACAAGGGTCTTTATTTCAAACAGACATTCTCAGAGGGGATGACCTTCTGGGAGTCTGTGGGGGTGTGTCTGCATGTGCGTTTGGACGTGTGGGTGATGAAGGTGTGAGTTAAGTACAGTACAGTCAGCTCCTTCTGACATGTCTCTGTCACACACAAACGCACACAAACAATGTGCACACACCTTCCTAGCAAACAGGTGTGGGCCAAATGGTTATGAATGGGCTGCCGGACGATCCAACGCAAGTTTTTACTGTCGGTAATGTCATTTTAATAGAAACATCGGGAGCAGCAGGCCGACCCATCTGTCTGAGAGAGACATGAAAGTGATAAAGATGGAACAAATGTGAAATAGGGACGAGAAGATTCAGAGAGACGAATCAAATGCCGGAAAAGAAGGGCAAAAGAAATATGTAAAGAAAGAGCCTGAGGAAAAAAGATTGAGTCATCACTGCATCCTTGGTTGCTCTTCGTTCAGTTCTTGGCTCTTGCAACTGTGTGTGTGTGTGTGTGTGTGTGTGTGTGTGTGTGTGTGTGTGTGTGTGTGTGTGTGTGTGTGTGTGTGTGTGTGTGTGTGTGTGTGTGTGTGCGTGCGTGCGTGCGTGCGTGCGTGCGTGCGTGCGCTTGCGTGCGTGCATGCGTGTCTGGCATGTCAGCTGTGGCTGGCTAACAAGCTGCACCCTCAGCAGCCTATTATCTAGAGCATGGCAACTGGCCCATACCTGCAAGGTGTGTGTGTGTGTGTGTGTGTGTACGTGTGCCCGTGTGTGTGTGTGTACGTGTGCCCGTGTGATTCAGAGCGTGGCAGCTGTGTCATACCTGCGAGCGTCTTTGGGACACTCTCCTCGTCCATAATGGAGCAGAAGAGAAGGATTGTGGGAGAGGTGAAGGACAAAAATGATATCTTCCGCCTCCTTGTTGCCTTCTTCTCTCTCTCTGTCTCGTTCCCACGTGTGAGGAAGGGCGCCGTGGACATTTTCCTCGCCTCCTTGGAGGGCAGAGAGGAGACAGGGTGCCAGAGGCCATATGCACACACACATTCAACACACACTCGCACAGCTGCATACAGACATGTTTGCGTGAATTAAATCAAATAAGTCAAGGAAAACAAATCGCTAGTCAATAATTGATGGATTAGATGTTTACAGTAATGATAAATAATAAAGTCCTCTTATTTCAGAGATGTTACAATCATTACTGTTGTCCTTGTACCAAAACACTCAAATCGTTTTTACCATTTGTGCATTTTTCAGCAAAAGCCAATAAATGTCTTTGCACATTAAAAGTACCTTTCTATGTAGTAGTTTTCATAGTTAATGGTGGAGTCCCCCATTGCCACACAATTTAAATTGCTTACTTACACAGACGGGATTGACGGGAAACAAAGCATGCACATATTACATTGTGATGTGGAAAACAAAAGGCAGTTGATGCACAAATTATATAAAATATATACTTGTCATTACCACCAGTGATCACAGGTGTTACTTTACAATGTTAAGGTTAGAGAAAGATTCTGGTTGTATGTAGCAAAGAAATTATTGTTAAGGTCTGGCTTAACTAAAACACTTCTGCAGTCTACGGTTCAGAAAAGATTACAATCACTGTACTTTTCCCTGTGTAATAAGAATGATATACTACTTACTGCTATGGCGTATTTTTACTGTATGCTTTTTGAAGAAACAACCTATGCTGGTAGGGCATTTCTGAAGAGGATTTTGCTTTTTAGGTACACTGTAGACACTAACCATACTGTAGGTAAACCATTTATCCTTATTGCGAAACTTGCACTGCAAACTACCAACATTTCAATGTAGAATAACCTTGAAGTAAGAGTGAAGGCATGAGAGAAACCAATGATATGTGTGTGTGTGTGTGTGTGTGTGTGTGTGTGTGTGTGTGTGTGTGTGTGTGTGTGTGTGTGTGTGTGTGTGTGTGTGTGTGTGTGTGCGCGTGCGTGTGTGTGTGTGTGACGACCCAGGTAAAGACAGCTAGCATTTCTTTCTGCCGAGCTGTGTTGGTTTTATCTCCATCCCTCCTTTCCTTCTTTCTCTTTCCACTTCCCCTTTTCTCTCACCGTGACCAGAAGAAGTTCTTCTGCACTGGTGCCCCTCCATCCATCCTTCCAAGCAGAAAACCTGCACAGACACACACACACACACACACACATATATGGACACTCCTCCCACCTGCCCGCACACACCTCTTATGCACATACATACACACCTACGTCCCACCCCGACCACATGCACACACACTCACAACCGGCCACGCCAGCGGAGGCCTTAGGGCTCAGCCATCTGCTGCCCACTCAGCCCATCTCCCCCCCTCTGTAGTACCCACCTTACCAACATATGCAGCCCTTGCCCTGGGTAAGGTGGCAGGGGCACTGGCCCCGGCCCCGGCCAAGAGATAGGGGTGAAGGAGCACATATGTAGCCCAGACGGTGTGTGAGAGAGAGAGGAGGTAGGGGTGGGGGGGAACACAGAGACAAATCAAGGATTAGATAGCTCTCTCCTTGAATCTCTACATCTATTTCTCGCTCTGTCTCACCCATATGGCCTGTTCCTTGCATGTTCACACCAGCTCAGTGGCCACCAAGGTTGCGCCCTGCAAAGGGCTAGTGAGGCCTCGAGCAAGGCAACTGAGAACGGCGCAGAGAGAGGGGAGACATGGAGGGGATGAGAGGGGGGATATGATGGCGGTGGGGTTGGCATTGTCACTGTGACACCTGCTGTTTTTGCGTCCCTTTTATTTATCCTTCACTTCCTCTCTCTATCTCTTCCCTCTCTTTAATCTTGCCTCAGGGCATTCTCCGCCACAGAAGGCAGAAAAAACGAGCGTTGCACTTTCATCCTTTCCATCCATCTACCCGACCCTCTGCCTCTTCTGGATAAGATGTGTTTGTGTGTGTGCGAAACAAGCGATATGACAGCAGGGGTGGACGTTTTGTTTTAGCGCTAACATTAATTACATTGACTATTCCAAAGCCTTCCATATTTCATGAGTGTTCTTTTGCATGCACAGGCGATGCACCACTCTCCCATTCTCTTTAGTCTTCCTGTACCTCTTTACACGTTCCAGGAACCCCAGCGCTCATGTCAGTATCAGGTTGGGTTAGAAATCCAACAGGGAATTGGGCCAAAAATACATTTTTTAGAAAGTTGTGGTAACTGTAGTAGTTTCTGTCAGTTTCTGAAGTTGTCCAACTAAGTTCAGGTTTGGTGAAGCGTCAAGATGTCTGAAAAAACAAAAACAACATTGTAAATGCAACTGCAGTGCAACAAAAGCTGGTAAAATTTGGCATCAATAGTATTAGAAAAAACGGACTCACTTTTAGAGAAACAATGTGTGTGATGGAATTTCCCAAATGTCCTCAACATGTTAGTTTTTCGGACAACAAAAGCAGCGAAATCAGACTGTTGGCTGCAATGGGAACAATTACAACCTTCTCATTGGCCAAAGAACCAGATTGGTCAAAGACAAAATCCAAATGTGCTGATAATTCCCATAAATCACAGTGAATAACATCCATAATAATGATAACAAATAAAGTGTCTGGGGGCACACAGTTTAGTTATTGTAAGATCCTATTGTATTTGATTGTTACCTTTACTGTATAATAATAAGAGCTCGATCCAAAAAAGAAAAAAAAAATGAATGCTAGAAAAAAGAGTTCACCTTTATAGCTGACTTTTCTCAAAAAGACTCTTAGCCTAACCATCAAAAGATGCAGACTTTGATTAAATCTTCTCTGGCAGTAAAGACGCATAGACACGGTGGTGCTTTTTAGCCAGATGCTAACATCAGTCATTGCAAACATAAAGCACAGCTGAAGTTGATAGGGATGTCATTAGTTTTGCAGTCATTTGGTTATGAACCAAAGTATTGGACAAATAGAAATGTGGCTTTAGATTAAAAAGACAGGATATCACCAAAGTTATGACAATTAATCCTGAGGGGAACATGAATATGTGTACCAAATGTCATGGAAATCCATCCAATACATGTCGAGACATTTCATTAGAAAACCAAAAATGATTGAACTGTAGATACAATCTTTCTACTCTAGTTCTGTATGTCTCCTTCATCTTCTGCATTGTTTTACTGTAATCTGACACAAGATTTAGGCTGTGTGTGTGTGTGTGTGTGTGTGTGTGTGTGTGTGTGTGTGTGTGTGTGTGTGTGTGTGTGTGTGTGTGTGTGTGTGTGTGTGTGTGTGTGTGAGAGGAAATGTGCGTTTGTGTGTGCGTGCTGCATCTGATGGATCAGTGATTAAATAAATAATGGTAACCTTTCCTGTAACCTTTCCCCCCCCCTCCCCAGCCCCCGTCTGACCTTACAAGACCCACGCACATTAAAGACTCCTATTTTCCTTCATCTCTCCCTTCTTCCTCACTCCTCCCTCCTCTTTCTTCATCTCTTTTACGTAACTCTGTCAGTCTTTTTCTCTTCCTACTTTTTTTTTCCGAGGCTTTTTTCCGAGGCTCATAGGTCAAATGTATTTCTTCTCCCAAATTCAGAAACAAATGATGACATTAAACTAGTTTTTATAGGTAAGAAGACATTATTGCCAATTTTTCAGATTGACAGAGAAGGAAAACAACATAGCCTACACACCATCTCACATCTAAAGACAATCTGTCATAATGTCACTCACTTTTTAGTATTTTTGGTATATTTTGAATTATCACCTGTGTTTTCCTTCGCATAGGCTAAATAAAGGTATTTCCACCGTAAGGTAAGGTCACCCAGACCCCCCACTTTGATATGTCCATTCTGGTCCATATATTTGTATAGTACAGTATACCTGCTAAAATACTACAATAGACTACACCACTGATGCAGATACGTACACACCTATGTCCCACCCCGACCACATGCACACACACTCACCACCGGCCACGCCAGCGGAGGCCTTAGGGCTCAGCCATCTGCTGAGCCTCAGTAGGTCTGCATTTACATGTTACTTTAGTTTACATGTTACTTTACATTACTTTAGTGTTTAGCTTAGCGCAGTGCCATTGCAACCATAGACAACAGTGGCTCTAGCCAACATAATCCATTCATGCTCTAGCCGGTTTGCTGCTTCCTGTTTGGTGCTGGAGGGTGCGAACCAATTGGTTGTTGACAATGTTCACGTGATTTAGGGCCTTTTTTTTTACACATGAAAGTCCGAACCAAGGTCCGCACCAAGGTTCATGTTTTTGTTACATACAATATACATTTGATCCGGATAGTTGTGGTTTCATACTGCAGTTATGCAAGCGCACTGGCGAACTATACGTGACAAACTACGTCATGTCGTCATCACACACATGAGCCGCGTCTCCTGATACTTGTAGTTGATTGGTTTGTAGACGGGCTTCTCTGGCCTCTCGTGTCCCTGTCGGAGTTTTTTCAACTGACTCTTTTTGTTTTGTTGCATTGTTGAGAAGCGGCTGCGGCTGCCTGCCAATCGGAAGGTTGGTGGTTCGATTCCCCCGGCCCTACAGTCACAAGTCGAGTCCTTGGGCAAGACACTGAACCCCGATGTTGCCCCCGATGTGTGTGAGTGTTTATCTGATGAGCAGGTGGCACCTTGTACAGCACCCTTGGCCACAGTGTGTGGATGGTTCCTGTACTATGTTAAAGCGCTTTGAGTAGTTGTTAAGACTAGAAAAGCGCTATATAAATACAGTCCATTTACATGTCATTACTTAGAATTCATCATGGGGGCAACAGAAACTATGCACTATAACTTTAACTACACTACAAAGACTTAAAACTTATGATGATATCAAACACGTTTGACGGGAAACAGACTGACTCGGACTGAGTTTCATGACCACCTTACACCAAAACGATTGAAGGGAGCGCAGCCCTCCTCTAGAAAGACTCTCATGATTTAATTCCAATATTGCAAATTTGTCTGTGACAGTGGAATCGCTAGAAAAGTCGTTTGATGTAAGATTGACATACTGCATTTGTGTCTGAACTACCAGCCTTCCGAACCAATCAGCATCCGATGAGGAGCTACTGGCAGCTACGCGCGTGGTTTACGTCTGAGTGACAGTTGTTTTCGTTCAAAACAACAATGGTGGGCGCGATAGACAGATGATTCATCCAATCACCTGCCAGGTATTTTTTTTTAAAAGTGCCTGCCCTTTTCCAATCTGTTTCCAATGACGACTTTTCATATGGTTCTGTGTAACAAACCATCTGGCGTGTCAGGTTACTAGCACTGGTCATTTTTCTCTTCACTAGTTTTCTCTCTCTCTCTGCTAATTTCTCTATTCATCACTGTGATTTTTCTCTCTCAAACTAACTTACTTCCTTCAGGTCTCTGTGTCTGTTTCCCCTGCTTCCCTTTCAGCAGTCCAACCCCTGAACCCCCATGAGCAAACAAAGGTTCAACTGTTTCCTTCTTTTAGCATTAATCTGTGTGTGGTTGTCGGTGTGTGTGTGTGTGTGTGTGTGTGTGTGTGTGTGTGTGTGTGTGTGTGTGTGTGCGTGTGTGTGTGATCTTTAAGATCTGCAGGTTCAAACGACTACTCTCACCACGCCTTGCCACTGAACTCACCAAGAGGTCGCTGAGACACCCAAATGTGTTTGAGTGTGTTTATGCGTGTGTGTGTGCGTGTGAGCTGACTCCCTGCTCTCCTGCTCTAATACCCTGAGGACCTTTGGTTCCTTAACTGTAGGAGGTCCTAAGCAACCCACCCACACACCCACATACAAACACACACCACACACACACACACACACACACACACACACACACACACACACACACATGCATGCACACATCTTCAGAGGATATCAAAGATTAGACATCAATCATTCTCACCTCTTGAAGTCTTAAAGAACGAGCACCTCATGTGAAAGGTCAGTGTACGCCTGGAGAGCCACGACAAAATCAATATGCAATGGCGAAGCTGATGATGAGGATGAATAGCAGAGAGAAGAAGATGGTGATGACAAAAACAAAGAGGGAGAGGATTTTGGCGGTAAATAAAAGGAGAAGAAAAGAACTGGTGAAAGACAGAGTAACACTTATGTACAGTAACTTTCAATAAAGACTTGTTTTAATAAGTATCAAGGAGAAATGACAAATGACAAAGTATTATCATGACTCATCTTACCATTTCAGTCCCTCAATATGTGATGGCCTGTAACTGCCAAAATAAAACAGTTTACAACATAAAGGAGCAAAGTACTAAACTATTGGTATAGAACCAAATACATGTTGATTAAGATGTAATATGTGACACTCGTTCTGTGGGTGGGTGACAAAGTAATTGTTAAATAATTGTTAAAAACCCCTGTCAGTTTATGTGTATAATTGTTTATGTGTAATTAAGGCATCTTTTTAAATTGTTCCGATAGCTTAAGTTTTGTTTGTACGGAAAAAGAAAAAGAGTTTAGCCAATCTTTTAGCCTGACAAGCTAACGCCAGGAGAGTATGAAATAAAGCAAAAAGTACCATAAAAGTGGAGGATCCATATGTATATTTTTTAATTACTGTTATCTATAATAGAGTGATCATTCGTTGAGTGATTGTTTGACCCTGAGGCTGAGGCTTGTGCGCCATCAGTGTATGTCTTTAATCACATTGCTACGATAAATAATTTTTTTTAATTTTTGTATTCTAAGTTAGTTTAGCAGAGGATCAATTTCTCTTTCTTGTGTACAAAGCAACAAAAAAAAGCTTTGTGGCTCTCACATTTGGCAGTTCCAGTTCAATACAGATGGGTCAGGTCTTAAAAATGCTCAGCTGAGGTTTGCATCTCAGCTTTAGGCCCGTACTAAGCATATACACACACACACACACATTACAGATCTTACATATTATATTCTTCGCTGTTTCATGTTACTCGCTTTAACAATGGTAACCCGGACTACAACGGAATATTAACCGTTTATTAGCATAACAGCATGTGTTCGCAGCAGCATGGCTAACACCAACAACGGAGGCTAAAGTTACCCACAATCCATCCGGGGTCTCTCAATTACGGATCTACAACTACAGCCTCTGTTATTCCCAAGGCCTCAATAACTTTTATAATATTCAGATGTAAGAATAATAGAGCGGTTATCTTCTGTTGGTTAGAACTTAAGTGCAGTTCTGTTGTGCTGAACTTTGTTTGGCCTGAAGTGCTGAATAACTGATTGAGATAGGAGCAGGGAAGCTTATCTCTAAACGCTTGGTGTTTGGATACGTATGATGTCCGACCAGTTCTCATAATGCTGTCTAGGCTGCGTGTGCAGATAAGCTTTGGGATCTGGAGAAGGTAGAGACATATGCAGGTAGCAAACAAGACACAATTGAAATTGGAGCAACAGAAAGGGCCTGTTTCGGTTTGTTTGTTGAAGTGTGTGTGTGTGTGTGTGTGTGTGTGTGTGTGAGTGTGTCTGATGTTCTTCTACGCCGAGCCTACTTTAGCTCAACGTACTCCCTGATCAGTGACCGGAGCAGTAAGCCCCCATCGAAGCACTTGGAAACTGGAACTAGACGAGGAGAAAGAGAGGATGGATGGGAAAGAAAGAGAACGATGCGATGGGGGAGAAAAAGGATGGAGCGCAAAGAAAGGGAGGACAGGAGAAGAGCGGAGGCAGAGACGGGCAGACAGAGCAGCAGCACATGGAACGGAACAAAACGGAAAGAACTGACGAACGAATGGAACCAAACGAAAGGAGGAGAAGTGTTGGATTGAGGGATGAGAGGGAAGGCGAGGCCACCTCTTCTTCTCCCTCTCCTCCTCACGTCCCTCCTCTTCCCCCCCGTGAGAATGCCGCCTGCTTGTGTGTATTTTCTTCCTCGTCAGATCTGCCATGCTTTCATTCGTACACAAAGACAGGACGTGGACATACCTGGCACAGGGGGATGTGAAGGAGCTGGCAGAGGTGTGTGAGTGTGTGCGTGTCTGTGCGTGTGTATGTGTGTGAGAGAGATTAACCGATCAAGAGACACTGGCTCACCTGCCTGGCACACACAGGTGCCTGTGAGAGGATGGCCTGTCTGTCTGAGATGTCCCACTTAACACTGATACACACTTAACCCTCTCAACACCACCACTGTCTTCTTTCTTGCTCTTTGTTTCCTAGCGCCAGTGGTGGAAGAAGTATTTAGATCCTTTACTGAAGTAAAAGTACTATTACCACCGTGAAAATACTCTGTTACGAGTAAAAGTCCTTCATTGAAAATGGGTTAGGGTTTAATTTGAATGAAACTTATTTTATAAACTGCATGTGTTTTGCGTGCAAAGTTTGTAAAGTAACTAGTAACTAAAGCTGTCAGATTACTGGAGTTGAGTAAAAAGTAGGGCTGTCAGTTTAACGCGTTATTAACGGCGTTAACGCAAACCCATTTTAATGCCGATAATTTTTTTAACGCACGAGTAACGCATAGAGAGAGCAACGGGATCTGTTAGTCCACTTCTTTAACTGTCTATGGCCACACCATGTCCCGCCCTACGAAGCAGCTGATTGGTTTGGTTTAGGCATTTCACCGCGAGTGGTGAGGATAGTGGATTGGTCAGGGGATAGGACCTGAACAAATGGAGTTACGTTACCTTCGACGCCTGGCCAATAGTAGTGATTGAAGGGCGGGTCTTGTAATTTCGCAGACCGCAAACAAAACAGACACAAGCCTCGGCCGGTTTTAGCTTGCTAGCCGCGTAGCTTGTAGGCTCGTGACGGCGATTATCTTCAGAGCGAGCGAGTAGTGACTCTACAGTCAGTGAGAGAAACAAATGAGGCAGTACTACCTGTAGTACTATCTGCAGGACTATCTGCAGTACTACTTGCAATAGAACATCGAGGTAACAGCGTTACATTATGTGACAGATTATTAGATCCAAGTGTGAATGTTAGTGTGAAATTGAACATAACGTATATGACAATGTTGTTTTTAATAAAAAAAACAGTCACAAAGCAAGCCGATCTACTTTTCCATGCTGATAAGAGAATTAAAATGAGAAAATATAATGGGACAAAAAGAAATCAAGGGACATTTAGAATAGATAAAAATGTGCGATTAATTGCGATTAATAGCGAGTTAACTATGACATTAATGCGATTAAATATTTTAATTGCTTGACAGCACTAGTATCTTTTGGTATGCATTTCAGAAAAAAATGGTTAGGATTCAGGTGAAATTGCAAATAGTGATTAATCATGATTAATCCACTGAAAATTCTGATTAATTTGATTAAAAATTTTAATCATTTGACAGCCCTAGTAAAAAGTATAATATTTCTCTCTGAAATGTAGTGGAGTAGGAGTAGAAAGTGGCAAGAAAAGAAAAGACTCACATAAAATACAAGTACCTCAAATTTGTACTTAAGTACAGTACTTGAGTAAATGTACTTAGCTGCATTCCACCACTGCTCAGCGCTCACATTCATATACACACTGCATCTGCTAGATATGTAACAATGCTTGTATTTCTGAAATGAGGTGTAACTTCTGGTTTGGTGATCGGTTATAATAACATAGTACTTTAGTACTCACTGGAGTTGTCAGTATCTTCAGAATGCCGATAACGAGTATCGATCCAATACCAGTGCCCTCTTTTCTTTCTTAATTTAAAAAAAAAAAGTTTCCTTCCCTGTGTTGAACTGATTGGAATAATTTGAATGTAAGGAAAATGACGCCAGCGATTGTTGTGGCACTAAACACGTCATTTTATAATGACGTTGAAGAAGAACTGTAGAACTGAAGAACTGTATTTAATGTGAATTCCTCACATTACTGTATGGCCAACGCCTGATCTTCTTGAGTTACTTTGGGGACCCTTTAGTTTGTCCTATACTTTGGTTTATGATCAAATACCTGCAAAACTAATGACATTCCCATCAGCATTTGCTATACTTTGTGTTTAGTCCTAATTAGCACGTAATAATAACAATAATAATAATAATAATAATAACTTTTATTTATATAGCGCCTTTCAAGAAACCCAAGGACACTTTACAGAATTGCTGTGGCTAAGCTAAAGGTTGTAGGCTGTGGTAAACAGGTGGTGTTTCAGGAGTTTTTTTTAAATGTCCAGGGAGGGTGTTCTAGAGGGATGGGGCTGCAACACTAAAGGCTCCGTCTCCGATGGTACAGAGTCTGGTGTGGGGAATGGAGAGCAGGCCAGCGTCTGAGGACCGCAGGTTTCGGGGTGGGGTGTATGGATGGAGGAGGTACTGTGGGGCCAGGGCATGGAGGGATTTGTAGGTGAGAAGGAGGATTGTATATGTGATGCAGGACTTAATTGGTAGCTGAAGGTGGATGAGGGTTGGGGTGATGTGCTGCCAGGTCTTGGTGTGGGTGAGGACCCTGGCGGCAGAGTTTTGGACAAACTGGAGCCTGTCTAGGGTTTTTCTGGGGATCCCAGACAGGACTCCATTGCAGTAGTCCAAATGGAGTCTGGAGATGTTTTTGAGATGAAAAAAGGCTGATTTGGTGATGGATTTGATGTGAGTATGGAAAGAGAGGGTGGAGTACAGGATTACACCAAGGTTGCAGACCTCAGAGGATGGGCAGATGGCGCACCCATCAACATTCAGGATAAGATCTCTAACCTTCATAGTAGTCTGCTAACAGCCTAAACTAAGATGGTGAACATGGTAAACATTACACCTGCGAAACACCAGCATGCTAACAGCCTGACAGAGCCTTGAGCGTGGCTGAAGACTCCCACTTGTTTTTCAATGCTGAGAGCACCACGAACTAAATTAAAGTAATCATTGTAATGAGGTGAAGGCGGAAATCTTAGAGATGGATATTTAGAAATATAGACTAATGAAACCCAAACTATCTGTATGGTTGGATACCACTAGAATAGTCTTTCCTTTAAATGGTGGGTACATTAACTAATGCATGTTGAGTATAGTTGCTGTAGTATTTTTAATAAGAGTTAATTTGCAAGAAAAATAGCCTACTAGAAAAAGACAAACATCACTGTGGAGCGAGTGACTGCAGCACTGACAAGAACTGTACTCTTTGTCCTTGTTGAATAAGAGTTGTGTATAAAAATACCAAAAGAGTTAATGGATCATTTTCACTGGCTGAGATTTATTGTTTGTAATTTATGTGCAGATAATTTCCTTTCCTTTTTTATTGAGCTGTGGAGTTTAGCTTAGAAAAAAAGAAAAATTGGCTAAAAAGTCAAATTACTGCCCAACAGCTGCAGCACAATGAGTTTTGACGCGGGAGTGAAAATGTGTCCATGCTAAAGAAATTGGATGGGGTCTGCAATGCGACACAAACAAACAATAAACAAGGAAGCAAACACATTGACGCTCACATGAATACACACACACACACACACACACACACACACACACACACACACACTCATACACACATAGCAATCCACTATCCTGCAATTAGCTTGTTTTAAAGGAAACAAATAACAGTAATTTCAACAGAACAGCAACCATAACAATTCACCCCTGGAGGGGATCAGCTATTTGAGTACACACACACACACACACTGGAGAACAGGATACAGTTACACATAGGGATACACACACACACACACACACACACACACACACACACGGGTATGTGCAAGCAGTCCTATTCAAATACAACAGACAGACAGGCACACACAAGCATGCTAACACACACTTACAGAGCAGCAGCAGAGAGGGTCAGCTCAGTGTCTGAGTTATTACGCTACTTTGTTCTGCCTCAGTGGGAAGGCTGCACCCCGCACACACACATACAAAGAATTATTATCACCTATCAACACTCAAGGTGCAAATATAAAAGGGTTGGTTTGATAATGGATTGAAAGAGATGAATAAAAGATTGGGTAAAAAAAAAAAGATGGATGAATGGATAAATGGAGAGAGAAAGCGCCTGGTCGCTGTTTCTTTGCTTGTGTGCAGAAGTTTGGCCGGGAGAACCCGCCTCTGCACCTCCCTCTTTATATGTCCCCCACCTCTCCGTCCATCTATCCATTCCTTCCTCTCTGTCTGTGTGTACAACAATGGCTCGAAACATCTGCGGCTACCAGGTAATTATGGCCGAGCCAAAAACAGCGGGCAGTGGCTCGCAGGCGAGCTCCAACACCCCGCAATTAGCCCCGCATCTCCATCTCCCCTCGCTCTGTCGCTCCCCCGATGACCAGCGTATTATCTCTCTGAAGAGACAGAGGAGAGTGGAGAAGGAGAAAAAGACAGTTGAGTGATCTCAGAGGGACACGAGGACACACCTCCAAAACTGTCCATCTGAACAAGTTGTGCCATGTTTTCAAGTCATCATTGTGGCTTACTTTAGCAACAATTTACTGCAAATTCGTCTTTATTTTTGGTGCATGGATGTCTGCGAACACCTTCAATTCCTCTGGCACTCGGGAACAGATGTTTTAGGTTTGTGGCAGCAGCAGCAGCAGTCATGTCTGGACAGTCATGGAGAAGGATAGTGAACTCCTTATTCACTATCAATAAACTGTTACATTTTTATACTCACTTCCATCTTTTTTACTAAATACTAGCACGTCTGTAACTGATGAAAGTGTAATTTGGGGCTTTGGGACATTTTTTGACAAGTCAGACACAAGTGTTGTTTTATTTGATTGTATTATCTGAATTTGTTCTTGTATCAGTCTCATATCTGATTTGACTCTCAGCTGTAATAAGGAGGACAGGAAGTGAAGCCAGCCAGTCATATTGAAGCTCAATAGTTTAGAAATTCCAATCCCAGTTTATTCACAAACTTTTCCATGGGGGCAGCTTCCCTCGCCTTCTCACATTTACCGTCCACTGTGTCTTCATTACGTGTGTTTGTTTGATTGGTGGGTGCATGAGTGTTTGTGCGCGTACACATTTACATGTGTCAGTGTGTGTCAGTGTTAGCTCTTCTCTGTTTGTGCAATTGTTTGCTTATGCATGTGCACCCCGAGAGCGTACGTGTGTTTCTGACTGCGGGTGCATTTTATGATGTGTACTTTTTTTCTCTTCCTAGTCCAGGAGTCCCCGTCAGGACCCCTAGGCGTCCCTGTGCCTGCCTGCCAAAAACGTCTGCATCTCCTGGACCCCCTCGAGGCAGGGGATAGCCAAATGTCACTTGGACCCTCTACAGAGTGGTGTGTGGAGGACAGGAAGAGGCGAATGGGAGAGAGTGGGAGGGAAAGGAGAGGGGGGAGGAGACGGGGAATTGAATGAGAGGGGGACGAAAGTTAAAGAGGAGATGCGAGGATGGCGAAAGGCTTTGAGACGACAGGTGAATGCAAGAAGTAAGAAACTGAATCGCTTTCCAGTTCTTAGATTGATTTGCTTCCTCTCAGGCAGCCAGTGGCTTTGGCAGGCTGTTGCAAACACAATATGAAAATGGCGAGACTTTTGTTGCTGTGCTCAAGGAAGCGCTAACATCTAGAAGAAGAAGCTTCAAAATGAATTCAGTCCTTTTTATATATTGCTTGAAATCGCAGTTGATTTGTAGGAGTTAACTCTCCATCCTCCGGTGTTGGAGCTTCCTTGCACTGGCAAAGGGCATTTTGTCACTATTGCAAAATGTTTTTTAAAGTGATTAAATGTGGTGTTATTACCTGTCTCAAGCAAGTGTTAAATCTCTAAAATGAATTGGATCGAGTGGCTGCCTGGCAGGTAGGAACTCAACAAAGTCTAATCTCCCGACTGGATATTTAGATTTTTAAATGTGTCTGACAGGAAAGCTGTGCAGAAAATGTATTCATTTATTTAAAAAAAGAAAGAAAAAAAAAAAAAAGCTCCGCAGAAAAAGGGCACTTTCTCTGGAGAAAGAAAAGGGTCAGGTGCTCGCTCAAGCCCCCTTTGATGTCTATGTGTGCACGTGCCTGGCTGGTTTACTCCTCTACTTGGTAATGTGAAGAGTACAACAAAATGTTCCTGTTTTGCTTCATCAACTGTAGCGTAGATTGTGTGCGCTCTCATATGGCAATACAATGTTAAAAAAAAAGACATCCATAATGCAAGTAAGATTTGTTTTACCGATTGTTTTTAGAGGATGCTTTGCCCCATTCGTTCTAAATTGTTTGGCGTGTAAGGTAATTATATGTTAAATGCAGTGCAACACTACATGCAGTGAAACAATTCTAAATCAAAATTGCATCTAAATCAGACATCTAAATCACTTTCAGTCATGTTTCTATGGAAGTCGGTGAAGCATACAAAACCAATGCCCCACCTCCCCTATCTCTGGCAGGCCCGCTCCGTGCATGTGAATGTGTGTGTCCCTTGCTCCCGGTCCTTGCATGGGGGAGGCAAATTGAGAACAAGGACAAGACACGTATAGTGTATCTATACAGTAGACTGAGAGTGATTTACTGTAGCCATTCTTAATATGAGACACTCACTTCAACTGCGCTTGTGTGTGCATTTGTTTCTGTGTGAGAGGTATATCGGGAAGATGCAGAAACATGAAGTGATAAAAACATTCAAACACAGTCTTATTCTAGGTCACAGCTGCTGAGATGAAAACACTCACACACACACACACACTTGTAACCCTCTCCTTAACCCTGATTCCCAGTAGACCTGCACACACACACATTGTCTACTTTACAAATCCCCTGAGCGTCCTCTCACATTGGGGGATATAGAGTATCGAACAGGGATGTACGTGGAACACGCACATGAATAGAAACAACAGAGCGGCCTTCAAGCTTTTATTCTCCCGATGAATACCAAATGAACATTTCTGCTCTGATTTATGGGTCAAGTCCACAGAGAGAAAGACTCAAAAAATGACAAACAGATTTGATTTTAGTGTAAAAAAATGATATGATTCATTGCAGACAAAACACTAAAAAACTGAAGCTCTTATTTATCTTAATAAAATCGGGAGGACTCAGCACATGCTTTTTGATTCATTTATTGAAATCTCTTTTGGTCCCAGATTACAGTGTCTTTAGTGGCTAAAGCAAGTCTGTTAAAATGCTGGAATAATGCTGCGTTAGAAAGGCAGGTAACTTAGAATTAGCAGTAAGACGGGGTGTGTAATTAAACGAGTTGTCATCCATTTTACAATCCAATACATAATTCAAGCAGCCATGCACATGGGAAAAGAATGAACTGGCTGTAACTAGTAGCTAGCTCTCCAAACAGCACCTACATGGCAATTACAGATGAGAGATAGGTGTGTGTGTGTGTGTGTGTGTGTGTGTGTGTGTGTGTGTGTGTGTGTGTGTGTGTGTGTGTGTGTGTGTGTGTGTGTGTGTGTGTGTGTGTGTGTGTGTGTGTGTGTGTGTGCATCCACTAAGTTAATGGCTGTGTGGACGCGACAGTCTAAATGTGTTCATCTGTAACATTTTATCCTGGTTCACCTCACTCAGCCACTGCTATGCTGCGGATATACACTCAAACACACACACACACACACACACACACACACACACATGAGCTCACGAAGCAGGAATGGGTAGGAGGGAGAGACACAGCAACACAGAGAGGAGGGAGAGAGAAAATGATCCGCCAGCATGAGTCCATTTTCCACTGCAGGTGTATAGTTTTCCAAAAACTCTGGAACTTTTTCAAGAATTCAGGGAACTTTTCCATTTCATTGGTCAAAAAACGGTAATGGCCTACAAATGCTTCAGCTGGGATGGAAGGACTGAACAATGTTGTTTGATAAAAAAACTAAATGTAAGTGAATCTTATGCACTGGTCATTTTTAAGTGGCAACCAGCTGTCTAGACCAAGTGATGGATTGATGACAAATACATTTAAAAGTCTATCAAAACTCAACTCAATTAGGCCGTGCCAGGTTTATCTCAAGAAATTTGAATAGAAATATTTAAATAAAAAACTCAATAATAGCAAAAATTGTACTTAATTCACAAGATTCACGTTTTTACCCCGTCCCAATTAAACTTATCCTCTAGATTTTTGAGGTGTGCTCAAGAAACTTTTGTTGTCCATGAACTTTTAGAGCCCCTGAAAACTCAAATTGATCTTATATGACTAAATAATCAGCAATCCAAATTTGATAGAAAAGGTCCGGGTGCATGGAATTTCAAAAAAGTGTACTGAAGGTGCTCTTTGGTAGGCAACACAAAAGTAAAACAAAAAATTACAAAGATCCAATCATAATTTGAGTTATAAAAAAATACATTTCTATTATTTCTTGATACTTCATTTAGACTGTACGGGTGTAGTGTGATCATATCTAATTAACAGCGGCCTGAAAACACACACAAAAACAACCCCACAACTATCATCAGATTTTGTTTCAAATACAGCTAAATCCTGATTGGTGAGTTCATGGAAGTTCCTATTTCCTTCAATTTTTTTTGGTGGAACTGAGTCCAACTGATAGAATTACGTGAAATATGTGGAAATCCTACAACAACTTAACAGGAAACAGGAACCTGTGTTAATGAGACATTGGCAATAACGTGGCTGCACCCTGTTACACCCAAACTTGTACTGTTGCATTATTTCCTGAGCTAGGAATCCAAGAATCCTAATAGGGGAAGACCCCTCTATTGGTCTCTCCATCATATCATGGCACCACTGGTATGTGGTCCCAGAAATTGGCCATGAGTTTTAAAAAATCATGTTTCTATCACTTGTCTCCCCCATGTGGTCATTTACTGCAACTACATCTCCGTCACAGTTAGTTCACTTTCAAAGGAAAAATCTTCTTGAGATGTGCTATTATTCCAAAGATCTTGGACAACATATCTACAAACAGAGGCAAAGAGAACATTAAATTATAATTACATTAAATGAATAAATAACATAAATAAATAAAATCATATGGACACAAAAAGAAAGTGTCTTGTAAAACTGTGAGAAATGGGATTACTTGAGAGAGAGTCATTTTTAAATGCTTCAAATACATGAGGAGATTTATAAATAAATTTGTGTTAATATTTAGCTAGCAAAGTCGTGCTGTAGGCTATACAAGATATTCAACGAGACTGTAATGGAATACGGCCGACGTTGTACCCAGTTCCAATTCGTTGTTAAGGGGCCTCAAGTTACACGAAGCACAGTAGGTGAGAGACTTATATCAAGTTACGGTATTATTTTAGTAGAAAATAAATACTCGTGTGATATTCCGAAATATTGTAATTTCATCACCGTGTTAAGTGAGATGACATATTGTATTTAGTCCATAATGTAGTGGTGAATATTTGATTTGGAATTTGGCCATGATTGGGTCCTTTGCGTCCCACCAAAACAGGAAGTTTTCAGAGAGTTACAGGCTAGCTCACTAGCCTGCGGGGTACATACGCATTTTTTATGTTTCAACAAGTGTTTAAATCGTGTGGACTATCTACCGTGCCACAGACGACAAACGATTTAAGCTCAGCAGTAATTGTAAGTAAATGTGTCCATCGGCTTTTGTTTGTGGTATTTCGGCTTCTGTTTGCGGTATTTAACTTAAACGGGCACTCTTGTCAGCATCAGTCTGAAGATTAGCCGACCAGCTATCTGATAAGATAACGTTAGCTTGGTCCCGAAACACCTATCTGAAGGGTTAGCTAGCTATGTTTCTGGATGGTTACTGGTTAGGTACATAGACAGTATGGTTAGGTACAGGTTTTGGTATTGAATTAGCTACAGTGTGCTGCAGTTTCTGGTGTCACTGTTTGGTGTGTTACCCTCTATCTAGCCAACCAGACAGCACCGTAACATGAAGTTATGGAGGAGCGAAAGCTAAAGAGAAAGAGTCCCAGAATCTCCACCAACACCGCGGCTCCGACCGGTGGCTCTGGCCGGAAAACCACCGCTTCCTCCGGGGGACGGCACGTCGGCTCAAGCCATAACGCGGGGAGCCAAAAGAGCAAAAATAGGAGGTAGCAACTGTGCAGCTACGATTATTTTACTAATAATAGTTTGATCAAATCCTTTATTATCTTCCTCAGAAATAAAAGAATGAAAGTATGTTTTGTTGCTAGTCAGACCTGATTATAACTCCTGATTGTTTCTGTCTTTTTTTCCCAGGGGAGTAAGAGACAAACCCAGGCAGCAACTGGGTTTAGGTGGTAGATCTAATCAGAAGCAGGGCCAGGCAGCACCTACCATCCAGCACTCCTTTCTGACTGATGTATCAGATGTACAGGAGATGGAGAACGGCCTGCTCAGTCTCCTCAACGACTTCCACTCAGGGAAACTACAAGCATTTGGTAATTTGGACTTTAAAGAGACTATTCACCAGAACACAAATTGTCCCACACGAGTCTTAAGATGAAAACAACCCTGTGCAACTTCAGAGAGTCATATAGAGCCAGACAGTATACACGTCATGTTAACTGAACGTTTAACATCAGATATAAATGCCAAAGCATTTCTGGTGTTTAAATTGAATACGTCTCCCCTCTTGGTGTCAGGCAACGAGTGCTCCATTGACCAGATGGAGCATGTGAGAGAGATGCAGGAGAAGCTGGCTCGTTTGCACTTTGACCTTTACAGCGAGGTGGATGAAATGCCAGAGGACCAGAAGAAAGTGGCCTGCGACACCAACATGGACAAATTACTTCTTAATGTAAGACCGTAATGGCATAATTTGTAAAATGTTGACTGTGTGACTTTATTCCTTACTATGTTTACTTATATTTATGAGTAATAGCATTCTTTAAGATACCCAGATGTTATAGCCTATAGTCTTTTATTAGACAGAACCACAATTTTATAGAAAATTCCTGAAATGTGGGTGATACAGCACATTGAGCTCATGGTGCTGTTGCATGTACCTCTTTATTATGGATAAAGCTGTTCATTGATGTGGTGTAACTACTCAACATCCCAGCAAGGATTGAGCTGCTTTCCCCCCTCCTAAGTGTTAAACTCTTTGAGTTTAGTTGGCTGCTTGTTGTATGTGACACAGGATCAACTCTAGAAGGTCCTTTACTGGGATCAAAGATTGCCAAACAAACTGCTGACATGCATAACAAGATCAAAATGTTCTTTCTCTCCATAGCTCGAGGAGCTGAGTTCTTCGATGTATCTTTTTGATATTTAAAATTCACCGTTCTTCATGCATCATATTAGTCCTTAACTGCTTTTGAATGACTTTAAAGTGAAAGTTAAACCTCTGCCTTTAGTTTTCCTATCCATTTAGCACTGATCTTTGATTTAAAAAAGAAACTTGAGATTTGTGGCTGTGTTTTTCCTTTACCCTGCTTCTCCAGTCAGAAACTGAATCTAGCCGACTCCCAAGAGATTCCGAGGACTGCCAGTATTTGATTTTCTCTTTTCTTCTCAACCCCATCTGACTCCCCATGTCACCTGGAGGGACTGCAATGGTTAAGGTGGAGTTGAAGCAAGCTTGAGGCACTATTGCTCTTAAGTTTTGTGGCCGAAACGGCAAGAAAGCTGTTCACCAGCATTCCCGGTCTGTACAGCGGGATGGATGTATTGTAAGATGTCACAACAGGGATGCACTAACGGCCTTTTTTCCCCACCGCTAACAGTGAGTGGTAAATACGGTGGCTAATATTGACTATAAAATAGTTCTAATCGTACCTTACTAAACAGCAAGACAACAATAAATAACTTCCCAAGATATTGAGTTTCACCACCATCCTAATAAATTGCATACAATGTATGCTCTTTGCTGTTCTAATCCGAGTTATAATAGATGGAGATATGAGAACTTAAGCTACTGTCAGACCTAGAGTGCAGTATACTTTTCATATTGGCTTTGGTGCATCCCTGTCATGGCCTGTTTAAAGTCAAGTCGTTGTCAGTTCACTAATTTCGAAACAATTTATATTTGCATTACTTTGCTAACCAAAGTTACATTGAGATAAAGCACCTTTTTTGTAGAACAGTTGATTAAGTCCTTAAAAGAACATCTTGATTGTTTATCAGCTTTGTTTAAAGTGAACTGACTGCAATTTTCATCTGTTGCACTTTTTCTTATCTATCGTCACAGGTCAATTGGTGTCTCTAATGTCACAAACTATAAGCTTTAAAGGCATCTTATCTGTGAGACAGTAAAACAATTATATAGTATAGTTCAATTCATTAAAATAACACTCACAGTAGATTCTGACCATAGAAACTGCACTGGATGAGTAAGAAAATGAGCAGTGACCCCAGTTTGTGATTTTGCATATGATTTCTCGCTACATGCGAGTGGCCTGATATCACCTCCAACACCTTGGTCAGTCTTGAATATATTTGCACATATCCATGCAACATGCAAAAAACACTGCACATTATCACTGGTGTGTTTGACGCTGGAAAATACTTAATAATCCAAATGTTGACATCACAACCATGCCTTAATGTTTCTAATTTAATCATTTTTGCCTTATTGGTTCTAACCTTTTAATTGACTTCCATAGAACATGTGATTCTGTGTTTTAAGATTTAATCATTTGATGCTGCTTTGATTTGATGTGATTTGATCCCCTTTATTTTGTCGCTTATTATTTTGCCAGTGTTGTTGGGGGATGTGGGATCATTTTGAAGTGTTTTACTGTTTTAAATGTTTGGTGATTTTTATTTTTATTGACTTAATAAATGTGTTGTCTGAAACTCTTGGCCACAGTTTTTAAACCATTCATTTTTTTTTTTTTTAACATTTTAAAGGGAACAGTGCTGACATATGGCTCAATTTAGAGGGGAGATAGGGAATAATGGGGGTGAAAAGGAGAAATGTATGTCCTCTGTTTCGTATTAACTTTGTACTTGTGTGTCATAAATTAACCCATAGCCAGATACTTAATTTAGGAGCATCTTTTTTGTGCATTATTTATGTATGGTGTGTACATTTTCTTGAGTCCTGTATTAACATTGTAATAATAGAGCTTGTGTTTTTCAGGTTTTGTGTCCATTCTATATTCACATGTTCCTGTGGTTTAAGTGTGAGGTATGAAAACTATTGGAATTAATGCATGGATTAATTAGCTGCATCATAATATGAATAGTTTTACATATTTTACATCACATATTATTGATGGACATGTGGCAGCTCAAGTGTCTCTTGTAGTTTAATATGATTTCATGCTTGCATACATACTATTACTTCATAAATTAATTCATGTATCAAAGAAGTTGGCAAAAAGGTGGCCAACAGAAATTGACTATTATTCACTTGGTTGTGCTGACAACCTGCTGTTTGCTTCATGATCACCTTGTTACTTATTAATGTGCAGGAGGAGGGATGTGCTGTGTGAAGGAATGTCATTGTGCACATCCTTTTGTTGATGCGTCTCTAAGGTTACTGGGAGCAGAGCAGCACAATGGCCGCCTGGTACAGTTTATTAAGCTACATCTGACTAACCGGGAGCTCACACATTTAAACAGAAGCCGAGGTGTTTATTCTCAATGTGTGTTATGCTGTGAGAACATGGAGACTAACGTGAAATCAAGCCCTCACTCGGTGAAGCAGTGGCAGCTCAGCGGCACCGACCCGCAGCAGGTCCGGAGCCTGCGGTCCGGAACCCGCTTCAGCACCTGGACTCCTCTGAACAACAAGACGAGCAACCTGCAGGTCAGAAACTCGAGGCTCAGTAAACTTTTAGCAACATTACATTTATTTGTATTAATAGCCACCAGGTGGCAGGACTGGCCAAAGTATTATCCAGCATATGCCTGTTTAGATTCAACACATATTTTCCATGCAATGATGCTAACGTGAAATAACAGTTTAGTTAATTGGCCAATTTACCTGATTTGTAGAAGATGCACAAACTGGCGTAAAGTCCTCTCCTTGTGCTTCCAGTCGCACACAAGTTGACAAAAGATAAATGACGCCAAGATACATTCATTATTTTATCATTTAACCAGCATTGCATAATGGGAATTGTGTGCAGATGTGTTTTTTTGGCATCCAGGTTAAAGTCCGCTAGCCCGGGGTACAGGCGAAGGCACAATTGCAACTTATTGTAGCTGTACTATTTCATGTAGCCTAAGTGGATTGAAAAAAGGTTGACATATAGTGAGGGCTTTTGTTTTTCTTGAAAGTAAGGTTTTTTAAGTTTGAGCACGATTGACAGCTGAAACGTACACACATAATGGGAGGACAGGTCCTCAGTCCTCTATATTCAATTTTATTTATAGTATCAACTCTCTAGGTCTTTAACATTTATTTCAGATAAGATAATATATAGCCTATCTAGCCTATATATCCGTATTTAAACAATTTGCTTCTATCTCTAAATCCTCAATAAATTCCACTGCATATAGTAAGAAAAGCATGGTGGTTTCCTGAAAGGTTGAATGGGATTTTCACCAGACAGAAGGATGATAGCAGTACAGTATGTCCTGCATAAAGGATCCAAAAAATAAATAAATAAATAATGGGCCAATTAGACCGATGTTTTCAGCCATTATCACACCATCTATCTTACTTTTGTACTTTTTCATTCCTTACAGTCTTCATCAATGTTTTGGAAGCCAGCTTTGTAGCTTTTGGCAGAGCAGCCAGACACTGATGCAATGAGTGTGCACCTTCCATACGTTCTTCACTGACTGTATCAAATGTGTTGCTGTCCTTTTTCCCCCCCCATTTCCTCCCAGTTATTTGAGGAGAGGATGAACCTTGTGCTCCACTGGTTTGACCTGTGGACTGACAGACAGAGGAAACACCTGTTGCACACTCTGCTCACACGCTGCACCAAGTCACAGCTTAAGTAAGGTCTCTAGTCTAAGTGTTGTTGTACTACTTTTGGGGCGAAATAAATTTGACATTACTTACTTTTTTTTCCCAGCTTGAAACCTAAGTCATACACATTTTTTTTAATGAAAACCACTGACAACGTGGGCAGGTATTGCAGGGATTTGCTAATCGAGACGGTTCCCGTGACTCAAGTGGACTTCACGGCGGTGCTGCCACGGTTTCTGTCCCTGTATGTGATGTCATTTCTGTCCCCTCGTGACCTCTGCTCTGCTGCGCAAGTCAGCTGGCACTGGAGGGTCCTTGCTGAGCAGGTGAAAAGCCCAGAAGAGAGATATTTGATTTGACTGCCGTTTCTACATACTTACATTAAGACTCATTTTCTTGCGTTGCCTCTGCCTCTTTCTGCCCAGGACTGTCTGTGGGCCGGCCGGTGCATCACAAGAGGCTGGTTCCTTCCCTACACTCCATTAGAGAAAGAATCTGGAGCGTGGAAGAACCACTATGTCTCCTGCGTCTCCACGCTGGACTGGCTCACTCCCCGGGAGGCGGCCGAGCAATACGGGACCCTCAACCAACAAAGCGCAGGGATGACGGAGGAGGAGGAAGAGAGGTGGAAGGAGAGGAGGATCAGGCAGATGATCAGAGGCAAACTACAGGAGGAGAAAAGTGAGTGGAGAAGAAAGAAAGCAAAATAGACGACAAGGTGTCAAAATGATAGGAACACTTTTTTAGGTGTCATCGAAATAGTTTTTCCTCTTCTCCCCTTTACTGTATACAGTGTCAAATGAAGTTTGAGAAATATGCAAAACTCAGTCCTAAACGGCTAAGCAGAAATAGCTTTCAGTTTTGTTAGAAAAGTTGTTAGAGACTGTTCTGTTATATCTGCAGGACAATCGATGCGAACCAGGAGAGCCTGGGGCAGCTACACGAAGCCAGAAGGAGCCAGAGGTGGAAGTACTGAGACAGGGAGGCCCAGCTCTGGAAGAACATTCAGCTCTTGGCCCTCTCTGTCCTGGCCTCCAAGGACTGTTGGGTCTCCCAGCCTCTGGTCTAGCCTGGACAGGGGACAGCCCATGACTGCAGCTCAGAGCTTGGTGAGAGTCCAAGCCTCCAGTCCTAGCAGGTAATTGTCTACCCACTGACAGTGACATACAGTATTCATTTACCCTTAATGATTTTGGTTACCTGCGTTTTGAGATACAATACATTGAGTTACCTGTTTATTAAGGCTTTTTTATGTACTAATGTACTTCTCTTTCAGTGAAAGACTGAGCAAAGCCAGTGCAGCGCTGTCCTCCTTCACCAGCAGCCCTGCACTGCCCCACACAGTTTCACCCATCCATCTGACCATTCCTGCCCTCTTACTGCTGATCTCCAACAGAATTCCTGCCTATGAGGTAAAAGACAAATAATGAAAGAATCAGTCCTAAATCACCATCTATTTTGTATGAGAAGAGAGCAGTGGCGAAGAGTGTAAAAAGAAAAAGGCACAGTTGGAAGATGAACGTATAATATTTCTCCCTGTCTGCTCTTTTTCTTTCTCTCTATGCTACATCTAGCTTGTGCTGAGTGGCGTGAAAGCGGGAGTGGTTGTGGTTCTGTACGACCACAGAGGGACTCTCTCAGCTCTGTTAACCCAGGTGGAGAGGGCTATTTCTGGGCAGAGAGCTCAGAGACTGGGCCTACTAGCTCCAGGAGGAACGGAGGAAATCCATCTGCTTCACAGTGAGAATTAATAATCCTGTGTATCTTAATGTGTGGAAACACGGCCATGATTAGTTCCAGTCCAACTGGAGCGTCCAGTGCTCGAAGTTTATCTCTCAGGATACTGTGAAGCACATCTGCTAAAACCATTTTATGGCTTATTTTATTATGATAGTACCTCTTTAAAGTCAGTCCCTTGGTCGAGTGTTGGCCACAAGACTAATCATCATAAATCTTGCATTTATTTATGTTACATATGGACCCACCACACACCAAATCAGTGAGCCCTGATTTGAATTGTTCTTAAAGCTATAGTGCGTAGTTTCTGTCGCCCCCATGAGGACTTCTAAGTAATGACAACAAAACTGTTGGCGCATCCACATGATACAAGCCTTCCATGATAGTGCACCACCCCCAACACCCCGCAGTTGCTAGTAGCCAAGGAGGACACAGAGGATAGTAAGTCGCCAGACGCCACAATCTTCTGAACATAGCCATACTGAGAAATACAGAGAGAGTTGTGTGGTAGTCTTAATTAGCTTTGTAGCAACTCATTTGGCGATTGAATGTAATGGACGTTCATTAATATCAAAAAGTTATGCACTAAAGCTTTCAAAGACACCTTTCTGTGTAACAAATTTAAAACACCTCCTAATTTTTAGATACATGCTATGACTCCACAACATAATTCTGTGACTCAGTGATTAATGTGCTTAGTCACAGTTATCCTTTTTGCCTGTGAAGTCGCCATTCAGGAGTGTATTTTATGACTTTATTTTTATCAAGCCAAATGAGTTAAAGTTGAAAATGCATGTTGCTCAGTTTCAAACTGTTTAAAATTGTGTACGGAACCTTGTTTTCTCTCGTCTACTAATCCACTTTGTTTTACCTTTCACTCTTCAGGTAGTAGCCTGTCAGAGAGGACTTTACTGACCTCTAAACATAGAGAATTCTGGGAAAAGCTGGGTGGCTGGGTGGCACCAACTGAGGAAGGAGGAGGGATTGACATATTCACCCCATTGGCTGCATCTGGTAGGTAGACACAGATGTTAGGACACACACACACACACACACACACACACACACACACACACACACACACTTTCTGCGTCTGGCTCAATAACTTACACTCTGTCTCTTGCTTTCTCGCTCTTCCTCAGCATCAGGAGTGAGTCTCATCCAGACTCTCTCTACTCTGACTGGTCTGGAGGTTCGGGCGCCAATGGGTCTTGCCACCGGAAGTTTCCAGAACAGTGAGTCACTCATGCACAAGACTGACTCAAAAACTTCAACTGAAATCTTTTTGTCAGTGGCTCCAAGCTTAGGAATATGCTCTTTGTGACCTCAAAATTACCAATAACTTCTCCAAAAATGTCTAACCCAGCAGGCGCCTGATGTGATTCTTGGCCCAGTGGGATATTTTGACTTTCTTGAAATACTTAGTTTTAATCCTTCAAGTGCTCATATTATGCTCATTTTCAGGTTCATAATTGTATTTAGAGGTTGTACCTGAATAGGTTTACATGGTTTAATTTTCAAAAAACACCATATTTTTATTGTACAGCATATTGTTGCAGCTCCTCTTTTCACCCTGTGTGTTGAGCTCTCTGTTTAAGCTACAGAGTGAGACATCACACTTCTGTTCCATCTTTGTTGGGTGTTGCACATGCGCAGTAGCTAGGTAACGACTACTAGCCAGTCAGAAGCAGAGTATGAGGGCGTGCCATGCTAGGAGCTAGGCGAGCATCATACAAAGTGGCCACGTTTGTCTCTGAAATAAAGGCTGTTTGGAGCAGTTTGTGTTTTCTGTTGGAGGTGGTAAGTCCCTTTGGAGTGGACTTTGTGCTTTTTCACTTTGTAAACCTGTTACATGCACAAAAAAGATATTTAACACAATAAAAGTAAGGGAAAAAGCCAAAAAGCTTAATATGAGCACTTTAACATTGCGAAGAAGCCACAGGAAACACAATGCACGTATTAGTCACTGTGGTTAGCGCTGGCTGCAGTGGTTATCAAAAATGTGTCTAGAAAACAGTAATGTTCTGGATTTTTTGACAAAGTAGATACTCTAGGAGTGTTTGAATGTACTGTAGTATTAAACCACTAAAATCTTAAAGTGGCTATATGTAACTTTCAGTTACCCACTGTATTGTAGGTAGAGCTGGGCGATTTTTTCATAAAAAACTCGATTTACGATTCGATTCCCCCCCCCCCCCTTCCATTTAAAACAAAATAACTGCGAACTGTAAATATATTTTAAAAATATATATTTATTGTATTTAATTAAAGTGCATCAACATAAACAAAATTGCAAAGGCAAACCCTTTCTCTAACTGAAAAGTCACTGTGCAGTGTGCAACAAAGACTGTTAAACATCCAAATTATTTATACTGTATTTGGATTGAGCTAATAAAACCTAAAAAAAAAAAAAGCTAAAAAAATCGATTTTTTGAAAATATGAATCTATTTGACCTACCAACTTGATTTTTAAATCAAATTGATTTTTTTACCAGCCCTAATTGTAGGCGGTCATATAGCTGCGATGAATGTTTTGCCCAGACAGAAAATCATGCATTTACAGTAATAATGTTACAGATGCATCGTTGCATTTCAAATGTTGTACACGGTAACTTAGCCTACTTTGCTAAACCGGGTAACGTTATCACTGATATTCTGTCACGAGCTACAGCAGTAAGAGTTTGTTGTAGCAACCAACGTAATAATAACTTAGATTAATATAGCACCTTTCATGAAACCCAAGGATGCTTTACACAGGTACAGGTGGCCAAGGGACAAGATAATAATAGGCCAACACAAACACAGACTAAAAAGAAGTAAAAACTGGCGCTAAATGGAAGGGGGACGTGATTTAACATAGGCTAATGTCGTACAACCACATTGTGCATTGTAAAGTTATTTTTTGATTGAAATACACATATTACATACCTGAGGACCAATTCAGGGTCGGTTTTAAATTATTTACAATCCCGTAATTGTTCCCATCTGTTGAAAACCCGACCGAGATGGACTCGGGTTTTCGCCCGTCGTCTGTTAGCTTTTGTTTGGTCTTTGTTTAATTTCATTTTTTTCTGTGATGGTCCTGCCCCAGTATCAGCCATACCTACAACATGTATAAATAAATACAATACAATTACATATAGTTACTTTAAGGATTACAACTTGTAAAAAAAGTTTCCAACTTTTGCTGTATTATTCTTTTTTTTCTTCTTTTTTTTTTTTACCCTCTCCCAGTTCTGAGTGAGTGGTCTGATGGCAGTGTGTGCACCGGACTCTTGAACCAGCAACCAGCAGCCCCGGCACTGCAGTTTGTGTGTGAGAGGGTTCTGCAGGGCTGGTGCAGACAGGCTCAGTGGATGGACGAGGCTCTGGAGGAGCTGAGGGGCTGCCTTGGGACACAGCTACAGCGCCTCAGCCTCCAGGCCAGGGGCCGAGCTTTGGGTGGGTTTCACAAAAGTGTATTTAAATGCATGCATGCACACACACATAGCTGGAGCATTGGCAGTTTTAAACAAATGCATGCATGCTTTGTGCCCTGTAAACGTTTTGAGGAATCTATTCATATATTTATAGGTCACTTTCTGTGCGAGAAAATCTGCCTTGAGGAGCTTTGTGTGTCCGAAGATCTGAATGAGGCTCTGACTGAGGGACTTACTGCTCTCACAAGACAGGAAGAGGTGGAGAGTACTGTAGTGGAGTTTTTTTTTGTAATACACAAATACGACAGAACAACGGCAAAAAACTGAGATGATGCAAAGTTAGTCATGTTCTTTCGATCATTAACTGTGGATAGGTCAGTGTGTGTTTCTTTATTTCTGCTCTTCCGTCTTCAGACCAGACCTCTGGAGTTTCTTGCCATTTTCCTGACAAAATGGAAGGAGGGAGAAAAGTGTAGTGGAGGGGAAAAGTGGAGAAACGGAGGAGCAGCTGATTTCTCCTCAACACCACATAGCTCACAGAAATGCTTCGGCCTGATACCTGAGCTACCACAGGTGTGTGTGTGTGTGTGTGTGTGTGTGTGTGTGTGTGTGTGTGTGTGTGTGTGTGTGTGTGTGTGTGTGTGTGTGTGTGTTGTGCTTTGAACTTGTCCATTCAGAGACGGTTGGAGGAGCACACTTCATCTTTAGAACTCGTTTCCTTCTCTCTGTCCTTAGACAGTGTTGGATTGGAGAGGTGCAGCTGCCAGAGAGCTCCACCACAGCGAGTGTCTTTATCTGGGGAGACTGGGCGCTGTGCTGAAGGTAGCTAATTGGTAGACTATAACATTAAAATCAAAAAGACAACCAAACCTTCGTTCATTCAGGATATGTAGTTGCTGAGAGGCCTTTGTTTAAGGTTCAGTCCCACTCTACATGAAGTCTAATCAGACTTAGAAATGTTTCCTGAAACTGAACAAATATTAGGTAATGTTGTACAATCAAGTCCAGAAAACAGCCACTGACAATTGATAGGAACTGGGCCCTTTCAGCAAACTATATATTTTTTTAAACTAAGTGTTGGTTGATTGGTCTGCAGCTGCATGGCCTATTTTGTCCCTGCTTTTTTATTGTTATTATTATTATAATCTGATTTAGGGAGGATAATTTAGATGTTTTAAGAGCAACCACCAACCCAGCAAGTGTTGTGTTTGTATATTTAGATGCAGAAAAGGTTCAAAGATCTGTCAAAAATAAAATACCAATTTAACTGATATACATGCTCTTCCTTTGTGCTGAAGGTTTACCAAGAGCCTCTTACAGCAGCTCTTAACTCCAACAGAGCTATCCTCAGCTGTGCTGACATCCAAATTGTCCTCAGCCCTGTCACACAAATACTGGAGCTCAACAGGTACACACACACACACACACACACACACACACACACACACACACACACACACACACACACACACACACACACACACAGTATTTGTATGAAACTGTCCTGTTTGCGTCCATATGTGTGGAACTGACATAATAGATGTGCATGTGTTGCCTTCAGGGTCTTTCAGATAGATTTACAAGCCAGGCTGCAGCAGTGGGGTGCAGAGCAGTGTGTTGGAGACGTGTTTGTAAAACTGTGCTCAAAACTCCGAGTCTACACCAACTACCTCAACAACTACACCACTGCCCTCCGTACCATCGACAAGGTACAGTCAAACAACCTTACGCTAACTGGCTGGACTGTACAGCAGTCTGAGAAAGCAGTTGGCTCTGTGTGATCACAGAATTTGGTCAGCTACATTGTGACTAAAGCTATAATTTATTTAGATGTATTCAACAGCCAGGTTTAATGTAGACAAACAGTTTATGTGTATGATATGTAAGCACAAGGATGTTATGTTTGTCAGTGCAGAGAGACGAAACCTCCATTTAGGGCTTTCCTGAAGAGAGCAGACAGAACTCTTGCAACTCACATGCTGAGGTAACGCATATATACACACTCATATCTTGTATTTGTTTCCAGGGCAATGTTTATCCATACCTGACCAAAAAGACTGCAATGTATTCATTGAAGCAAAGTGTTTAAAGACATGTTTGTGTGCGTGTTTGCGAAGCCTGCAGGAGCTGCTGCTGTGTCCAGTGTGGAGGATACAGGAGTATGTGACTCTGCTTCAAGCTCTGTCTCTCCACACACACACCAGTCACCCTGACCACACACACCTGTCCTCTGCTCTCAACACACTGCTGAGATTCAGAGAATTCATACAAAAGGTACAACACCCAGAGCGAGGATTCAGTACCTTATGCTACTTATTTATTTATTTATTTATTTGAATTTTTTAAAGCTATTTTCTTCTATTTCAGTTAAAGCGAAACTCAGAGAGAGACAGGCTGATGGAGGAAACGCAGCAGATGATCCAAGGCTGTCCGGTAAAAACACAGCTCCCTTCTTTTTTTTTCCAAACACTCTCAAAACAATCTATAAAATGTACATGTTGAAGTATTTTAATATGAATATGGTGTGTGTGTGTGTGTGTGTGTGTGTGTGTGTGTGTGTGTGTGTGTGTGTGTGTGTGTGTGTGTGTGTGTGTGTGTGTGTGTGTGTGTGTGTGTGTGTGTGTGTGTGTTGTGTGTGTGTGTGTAGAACCTCCGTGAAGGGAACAGGCAGCTGATAATAACTCAGGATGCTGCTTTGCTCAGGAGCCCTGATGAACAGATTCCAGACTCGCTCAGGTAACGACACAAGTAACTTACTTAGTAGATGTGTAACAGATCTTCAACCTTTGATTATTTCCGTATTCCTGAATGTTTACCAACCTTAGTACTTACTGTTACATGCCAAACTGATGAGTTTTCACTTTAAATGTAGTATTGAAATCATTTTGTCAGAAAGATATACTGTATTTACTTAGAAAACAATGTATGATGACAAATGTATGCTCAATTTTGGATTTCAATATTGTTCAACTTTTGCATTACTTTTGAATAAATACATTGGGAAACCTTGTACTGTATGTTTTAAATGACATCTTTACAGATTGTAAATCTAATCAAGTCATTATTTCCATTCTGTTGGTCTGTGTGTGTGTGTGCACGATTAGGACCTATGAGCAGGTGTCTGATGTGGGCCTGTTCCTGTTTAACGACGCTTTGGTGTTGACGCGGCGAAATGTACATCACACACCGTTCACGTTGGCTCACCAGAGCGCACACACTTTCCTGGCCTCTGTGGCTCTCGCCAGCCTGGCCGTCAGAGAGATCACACATACACACTGTGAGCTTCTGCTGTATAAAGAGTACAATAAATGTTGCCACGGCTTGGATAAAAAAACGAAAGGAATGTTAATGTCTTTGTCTTTAGATGTGTGCCATGCCTTTGTCCTGGAGGGTCCTTGTCGGTCCTGGGTTTGTGCCACTGAAAGAGGCGAGGACAGAGAGCACTTCCTGTCTGTGCTGCGTTCAGCCATAGACTCTGCTCTGACAGGACATCAATGACGGCGCCTTGACGACACAGCGGCAAGACAAGAGGAGGTTTGGACACCACTGTTGGCCTTTGAAAAAGTTTCTTAAAAATCCAGGGAATCTTAAACTGCAATTATTTTTCCACGCCACGATAAGATGTAAAGACATAGCAGTCCTTCCACTGCTTAAATGGTGTTCTGAGTGTTTCACCTCCACCTTACAGAGGCAATCCTATAGTCACAATAATTACTTAGAAGAAGAAGACATACATTTTAATCCCACAAGGGGAAATTAAATTTTTCGCTCTGTTGTTACAGTTACGCCGCCTTCACATTGGCACAGTAGATACGGCTGCAAAACGACAGGAAGTCATTCATTTCCTATGGAGATTCGCAGGCCGCACGCGGATGGGTCCGAACCGATGCGAAAAAAATCAGGTCCGTTGGTCATCCGGATGCGTTAAAAAAGTTGAACTCGTTCGGCAGGCAACGGACGGTTCCTATCCGACAATCCGAGTGGAAGTTAGCGTTGCTATGGTACTGATAAACAAATCTGAAGTATTAACTTTTAATAAAATAAACAATGATTTCACGATGTTGTAGGGCGCATTGCGTATTACGGAGCCGATTTCAAGTGCCAGCGTGAAGGCGGCGTTACACACATTACACACAGGCCCAAAATACACACACAACCCCAGGACCTATACAGTGAAGCACAAATGGAGAGATGCCAGAGTCCATACGTGGTCCGTATGGGGACTTGAACCGGTGACCCTCTGGGTAGGTTAGGTTGGGTTGCAGTTGTAATGAAGTTGTTTTACAGTATGTTGACGTGTCAATCACAGCAGAAATTAGGAAGTGGTTTGTGTTGTGTTTGCCAGTCCTGTTTTGTCCTGTCTTGTCTTTTGCGTAAAGTAAAAGTGTGTTAAACATTCTGTGAACATCATATCATATTTGTTTATTGTTTTTTTTCATTGCACCACTTGTATTTCCCAAATTGTTGACATACATATAATATAGGTTTTCAGTGTTAATAAATTTCAACTTCATTTTTTTAAAATTATCTTTGATTTCGAAATTGTATTAGTGTGACATCACCATGATTTTTTCTATAATTTTTTTTTAAATCAGATCAGACACTTGTCTTGTTTTCAGGTATAAAAATTCTTTATTGATAACCAAAAATAACACACATATTAGAGCTTATAACTATCACGGTGCTGCATTACAACACATAACTTATACACTTATGTACATTATTGCCACTTATTTAAAAAAAAATAGTTCCATCCCGAGAATTAGATAAATGGCTCCGTCATTATCCGAACATCTCGACGGATGAAGTACTTAAAGATCAACACAAATGCTCACAATACAAAGAAACCTTTTCGTTCAATGACATAACACGTAACTGACATAATGTTCTAATATTACACTTCAGTTTAATTCATTTTGATCACAGTGAAATCAAATTCACAACAAATCTGTGACATTGGAACTACTGTCTTAAATTCTGTGTAGGTTTATTTACAGCTAATACATTGTGTACACATTGAACATATTGACAGAACATCTGTTGTATTTTGCAATCTTCGGAGCACCACGGATGAGGATTAGGTAATAGTGGAACAGTTAAAAGATTACAAAAAGAATGACTGCACATTTTTTATATTTATCTCTAGTCGGTATTGTTGTTTTTATACTGATCTCATTGTTTTTCTTAGTTCTTTCCTTGTAAAGTGCATGTGAGTACCTTTTAAAGCTCTATATAAAATACATGTAATATCATTGTTATTAAGCGGTACTTTTAAAGTTTAAAGATTACTGTTAGAATTTTATTTTTATTTTGCAATCACCAGGTAGTCTTTATGCAAAACACAGTGATTTTAGATGTTTAGATATTCTATTTAACACGTGAAGTAACTATGAGGATGATTTTGGTTTTCGGTGAAATGTAAGCTGACCTTCAGCCCTAAAAACATTTTCAAAATTAGAGTCTACGGTTTACTAGATTTGGGTTGTTGTTGTTGATGTGTGATGCTGCAGCAGTGTGTGTGGGCTGCTCTTTCCCAGTGGCTAGATGAGTGTGTGGCGGCTGACTCTTGCTCTGCAGTCCCAGGGTTGCTGCCGTGCTTTTTGTCACTTTCTGGGAGCCGTAGCCCTTAGGTTTGGGGATTCTTGTAGGTCCTGGTCGTCGGAATGCTTCGAGAGGTATCTGTGGAAAAAAACAGACAAACGATGAAGTAAAGTCTGACAAAGAGTGGTGATACTGTAGTTTTAGAGCGTGCACCGTGACTTACAGCAAAGAGAGGAAGACTTGGGGAGAAAACGGGATGCACAGAGGCTTGTATGCACACAAGATAAAGACCGTGAATTTGACTTTGCTCCACAGGCTGAATTGTTTCCAGTAAAGATCTGATGCAAAACTGATGGTGACCACTAGATGATGTCATATCTTTCATTTTATGGACACGGACAGTAAATGATCACAGTGCCAAACCTTTACTGCATGACTGCTCCACATGCACTTGGCTTTGTGTTTTGGAAGAGAAAAAAAAATTGTTTTCAGTTTTTGATGGTGATAAGAATGATCTTATAGTAACAAGATATTGATGCTATGATACTATAATTGATATTGTTCTATTGTATTGTTCAGTTGGTCCAATTGTAATTAAAATCCTGAATGATGTTCCCAGTCAACAGGAGGCTTTTGCAATGAAGAGGTTTTCTTAATTTCATAAAGTTGCAGTTTGTTTGCCCCTGTCGGCCACCGTATACCGCTTTGGAAAGGGAAAACATCCTTTCAACAGTGTTGCGTAATATGATAAACATTACTTGCTCCTGTTTATCTTTTGTACGTCATTCGCTGTCTCATAAGTGTGCTTTTTCCAAAGAAAAATTCAAATAAGGTGAAACGTGTAAAGCTGCAACAAATACTTGATTAATCAATTCAAATCAAGATAAAATTAATCGGAAGCTATTTTTTATAGAGGGCATTTTTTTCTTATTTTCTGAGATTTTATAGACAGACAACGATTAATCAAGAAGATAGGCAGAAGATGAATCGATAATAGAACGTAACACGTTAGTTGCAGCCCTATACATGTTCATTTTAATCATTTACCTCCTGTACTGTATGTAAACTCCAAATGGAAGAGATTGCTGTATTGCAGATACAAAGCCTGTTTCATTGCTGTCCCTAATATAGTCCCAGTTTATCCCTTTATTATTAACAGTGGGACTTTTGTTGCTTAGAAACCAGTGCTTTTGCATCACAATCTGCAAACAAGAACAGGAAATGTCTTGGGAAACATCACATTTCTTAGATTCTTAAACAACTTACTGCTCCGCTTACTGTGTAATCACATTTCAATCAGCGTGTTTACATGCACAGCAGCGTGCCAGGATACTGAGGTAGTATCAATCTTGGATCGGCCCTTATACAGTAGAAACAATATCCTGTTTACTGTGATAAGATGTTTCCACAATTATGAGTAACCTCAGAAACAGCCAGCATACTGAGCCATGTACACTCCTGATTCATTCCTAGTTTTGTGTACTCCTCTGCAAATCCATGAGCAGGACATAGTGATTTCTATAAACAGACATGAACTGTTATGAGCAATTATCCAAAGTACTTGTCATCTAATGCCGTAGTCATGTTTCTAGGATGTTGGCCACAGCACTTTCCTTTAACTTTTGTGTTTTTATATTATATATGTCTCTATATTTCCAAATGATCACTATAAATTATACATTTGAAAAAAATCCAGAGACTAAATTACTCTATGGCGATACTTGGCAGGCAAATATTTTCTTCAAAGTTATCGAGGGATCTAATTGGCACATAATATAATTTTCAGTCACATTGTCACAGCTTGGTTCTTCCTTCTCCTCAGCACCAACTTTTGAAAAAGGTAATTGCATTTTCCAGAATGTGCTGACAAGATGCCCTTGTACAGCACCTCAAATTATCGATTTAAATTATGATTATTGTAGTATTTCAATTATCTGTACGCCTTATGCCTGTTTGGAAACACAAACGCATTTTGCAACAGAGACAAAGAGCTACCTCTTTGACAAAATATGTCATCGAGCTGGTCCAAACGTTTAAGCGTTTCCATGGGTTTCATCACTTTATTCCCAAGCAACACACCAAACTCGCTAGAGAAAAGAACTTGGATATGTTCATGTGCGGCTTGAGGTTTTGAGAATTAACAAAAACCTGCAGTGAACTATAGCCTTAAATATTCATACGGGGTATAAATTTCAGAATAAGTAGGGCCTATGCTCCAACAAAGGTAATGGGCCAGAAAATCTGTCCAGGCTCCATGTCATGGGAGTGTTGTTGATTTTACATGGAAAGAGGACTTAAAGTGCGGCTTTGTTCTCTCGTATATCAGCGGTGCAGCATGAGTTCAACTAAGTACTTCCTCTGCCCCGCGCACTGCAATACCGGCCCGGCTGTTTCCAGGGCAACCAAACATGAGGTTTGTTTTGGTGCTTGTGTTGCAGTGGGGGAGAGGCTACTTTCACAGTGTCTACCCTCTCACACGCAGTATGAAGTCCTTTGTTTAGAGGAAGGCCCCTATAACGCTGTTTAATTTCCTTCCCTGGTTTTATTGTGCCTGTCGGTCAAGGTGAGCAAATTCCTCCGGTTATTGTCATTGTGGGCTAAAAGGTGGAAATCCGCTCTCGCCTACAGTGTGATACACAACTTGTTTTTCTGGCATGCAGTGTGCTAATTAGACTTTCTTGGCTGCACTTTATTCACATCAGTAGCTGGTTGATTAAAAACTGCCTCACAATGTTTGGCGGTTGTGATGTTTTAATTCACCCCCCAACCAATGCTGCTTTTAATCAGCAGTACCAGTGTGAGTTTAACGTGATTGCATCCTCACTCTCAGCCAACGGAAGCATCACTGTAGGCTTTTCAATGAAATACCCTTTGGCTTCCAGTGTGTCACTTGATACTCATTTTATCAGTCTGGCAGGAATACCATGAGCAGATCTGTCTTCCTTGGCTGAACCAGATGAGTGCAGTTTATGAATAGAGTGAGTCTTAAGTGAGTCAGGGGGTAATTGAGGTCATAGACAGTAATCCCAGCTGCTGGATGCTTTCTCAAGTGGTCTAATGAATAGCATCTTGTTTAGCCCCCGCATCATTTCTTTGTGCCCAGACTGCTTTGGATCTGGTTTCTCCAGCTGCGCTCCTTCACACTCATTCAATTTAATGCTTGATTTATTCATCTCCTCCTTGTCACACTTGTGTGTGTGTGTGTATTTGGGTTAGGTTCGGCACTTTCGTGCAACAGTTGTCTTGCTCCGTCTAAATGACACTGGGGACTTGGTACATAGGATTTTGGAGAATTTATCAGCTCTCAGCTCTCTTCACCACAAAGATACCCATCAAGCTTCTCTCTTCTTGTAAGCACTAAATTGGCTAGATGTGGAGCTCAATTAGCATTCTGGATGTTGATGAAGCAAAGACACTAGCCAGTGTCTAATACGCACCCACATCATCCCCAGATATATATAGTGTATATTAACTTGCTCTGCATCCTTTCTTTGAAAAACAGCTAATCCATCTGAAATACTAAGATACAGTTTCAAATGTATGGTAGCTTGTGTATCAGTCCTTGTAAAAAAAACAGGGGCATGCATGTGAAGCACCACTGCAGTACATATTCAGACCTCTCAGTGGCTTCAGGCTAGCAATGTTAATGGGCACATTACATATTCATATTTTTACTTTACTAATATTATGACTTTGATTCAGATATACCAAAACCTACTGCAAGAAAAACTCTGTGGCTAGTCAACTTGGGAATTCTTTTCTTTTTAAGATGTCTTTTTCTTACATTAGCTTTGTATTGAGACATGACATTAATGAATGTGCTGCAATAGATAGAATCCTCCCACATCCTCCCCACTGTATACTCTCCCACATCTCTTCCATTGCTGTCTTTCAGTCTCCAGCCCCTCATCATCATCTTCTGACCTTCGGTACCGATTTCATTTAAACGAATCGCACATATGTGGTGACTTTTCCACTGCGGGTATATAAAACCACATGTAGAAGAATGTATATACATGGAGGAAAATAAGTTGTACTGATGAATCATTGCAAAGGACATGATTCGTGGTAGAAAGCAAAATAAAACACGTTTTGGGTTACTACTGAGACTTTCTGCTCAAAGACCACTGAAGTTAAACTATCAACAAATACATTAGTGTTTCTAAGACCAAGACATTGTCTTAGGTCGTCTGAAGGGGCTTCAAGTGTGTTTTCTGGGATGGAAGATTCATTGACGAAGAACAGTTTTTCTCGTTTTACAGCACTAAAAGATTTAATTTTAAGTTTTTTCTTTGTTATATACTGTGTCGATCGCAGATGGATCATTGCCCCAGCGTCCAGTAGGGATTAAGTATCTTACTCAAGAAATCATGGTGGATGATGGCCAACGTAAACTGAAAGTACAGCCTTAATTACCACTGTCTTGATCTGCTGCTAATTTAGATTGTCATTGAAGACCATAGAGAGATCAATTTGTCAGAATTTGTGTTGTCACCTTTAAGAAAAATTGACGTATGAGTTTAAAAATCTTGTGATCTCAGCTGAATTGTAACCATGTTTCAGTAAGTCCAGTGGAGAAAAGCAACTGTAATTCTACCGAATCTTTCACTTTTTTTCAGATTCACCTCCGACAGCAGCTTTATGGAGCACCACTGTGAAGTTATAAAAGTTTCGAGGAGAGTTTCCGTTGTATCATTTAAGAGAACACCTACTTCACATCACGCTGGTTTTCATTCTCGGTCTCTGGGTTTCTCCGTGCTCGATGTAAGAATAAACTATGACCTCAGCCTATGATTTTAACTCAAGCAAGTGGACCCACGTGAGAATCCCACAGTCAAGTATAAGCACAAAGGTTTTTCAGACAACTCTTCCACTTGGGTATTATTTAATTAGGTCTAACAAAGTCTTGACAGTGTTAATGTTCAAATCTGAAAAAGTGAATTCATTTGACTACACACTGTGTAACATAAACACATTAGATTGAAATCTCAAGTGTTAAAAAGTTGCTGTGCATGCACAAAAAAAAATCAAAACAACTGAGTTCAATCTGATCGCAATATTCCTTCGATTATATTTTAATTTTACACATTCAAAACATGCTGGATTTAGTGAATAAATGAAATTGGCAAGCATGGATGACAAACTATAAAACATAACACTTCTTTTTGCACACTTTAATTCTCAGAAAACCAAACAACTTAATCATAATGCAGTATGTGTAATATGAAGTATAAAAACTGGTATGATACATCAGTGTGAATAGTCTGACTACATGGCAAATTGGCCACTGAGTACAATACAGTAAGTGCACATAAGTTAAAACCTGGTGTAATGTCAAATAAAAAAAAAAAAAAACATTTGTAGTGCTTTCAAATGGTATTGTTTTCTCATGCAGGCAAACCATTGTTTGAACTTAATCACACAGAACCAAGCAAACCAACCAAAATGATAAGGAAACATTCAAACCCTGGTTTAAGACCATAAATCAAGTAGAACAGACATGTAAATGTATCAGGGTATAGAGTTGGGGTATTAGGGTCTATTGTTATAGTGGATATCGTGGGCAGGATTCAGTAACAAAGGATGGGATGGAGGGTTTGGGGGGGTGGGGTTATCAGGTCAGTCATAGACATTACTTACTGTAATTTGTGATGGCCTTTGGATTGGGGTGGAGGTGGGCTTAATCATGATGCTACTTGTGATTTTGCTGTTGCCTTTGGCAGTAGGAGTGCTGCAATTTGCAAGCACCTGAGTCCTTTGCTCCTGGAGTCCAGGTGTGTGGCATGGACTCAGTGTTTGCGTCGGAGTGCTGATGCTCTGAATAAAGGGGCTCCCTAAGTGAATGTGGATTTTGTTGTCCTCCGTGGTGATGACGTTCGGCCCAGAGCTGTTAGACCTCTGGACCTGCCAGCTGCTTTGTCTTTCCGGGGTCACGCGGAAGATGGCGTGCCCTCCAACAACCTCCACAGGCTCTGTGGAGAGGGAGCGCTCAGGGGTGCCTGTTGTGACCGACACAATTTGTATAGGTGACATGGCTCTGTCTGGTGTTACAGAGCCACAAGAGTCTGGAGTAATTGCTCGTGAGTATGTAGCCATAGTGAAAGGTGATAGGGCCCTATCTGGTGAACATGGTTCGTCAGAGATTGGGGAACCTTTAGATTTTGTTGTTGGGGAATTGGATTTAGCAGTAGGGGATATGGAAGCATTCTGGATGATGGTAATTCTCTGTTTGGGTGGACCTCCACTTGTGGGTATGACGGCAGTGCTAGTGAATGACTGGGTGTTTTCTGTGGTTGGGCTGGTGATCTCTAGTGTTGCTGTGTTATGTCCGTGGTCAGGAGTCACTTTAATGTGCAGAGGCTGCCCAGGACTGTGGGTCAACACAACATCTCCGGGCTGAACGTGGTTGCCATTCTGCCGTGGTTGCACTTTACTATTCACCTGACAGGGGGTGTCTTTGTTTTTAAGGAATGGGACCCGAGCTCTTCTCAAGTTGTTTAGATTATTCACGTTATTGATAAGTGAAGGGCTGCATTTGGTGAGCTGAAGCTCGTTGCTGTAGTTTGCATTTTCTTCAGCTTCGCTCTCGTCGTACAGCTTCCCGTTCACCACAGCGCGTTCCAGCGGCGCCGTTGTCTTACAGTTGGGAGACATGAAGTCAAGTGGCTCTGTCTGAACTTCCTTGGTGGAAACATGAAGGTCTGAAAAGCGCCTTCCGTTCATGCCAGGGCGAAGACTTTTGCTAAACCGTCTGTATCTCTCAAGCTCTCTTGTGAGTGTCTCCATTTCTCTGGCCAGTTCTTTGTTTCTGACCTCCTGCTGGGTCAGTTTTCTTTGGAGTGTCGAGTGGTCAGTTTTCATGCGGCAAATTGACTCCTCTGTTCCCATGTATTCATGGATCTTCTCTTTCAGAGCTGCTACCTCTCTGGTCAAATGACTAGACTTTGCCTCCTCCTCCTTCAAGCGTTTATAAAGAACATGCTCTTGATTGCACTCTTTCTTTTCAGCCAGTTGGTACTTTGAAAGTTCTTTTCTGGATATTTCCAGCTCCTCCATCAAGGCTTTACCTTTCTCTTGTTCATTGTTGAATCTTTTCTCCAGTGATTCAAACTCCTCTGTTTTTAAGAGGTCACCTTCTACCACTTTCATGTCCTTTAATTTGCGTCTGAGGCGTTCAACCTCCTGCGTCAAATCCTTGACTTTGTTGTCTTCTTGTTGGAAGCGGTTAGCAACGGGTGTTATGATGTTCTCCTCTTTAGCTTTGCTTCTCATGTATTCTCTTTCTATGTTCTCAAGCGATTGCAACCTTTTCTTCATCATATTGATCTTAGACTCCAAATCATTGCTCTTTTCCTCTTCAGCGCTCAACTTGGCCTTCAAGTCATCCCTTTCCTTTGTAGCGCCGCACATTTTCTCCTCCAGCTCAGCCTTTGACCTCAGTGCTTTCTTACTCTCCTCAATTAGCTTCTCTGTGACTGATGTAACTTTGTCCTGTTCAGCCTGAAGTTTGCCAGTACTGTTCTGGACCTTGTTCTCCATTTGCTTTAGCTTTTCTGCCATTGCCTTTCTGTCATCTACCAGCATGACTGTCAGAGTCTTTAACTTGGTTAGATCTTCCTTCAGTGTCAGCTCTGTCTTTCCCAGTTGGCTTTCAGCAGCCTCCAGTTCTTTGACCCTGACTTTCAAGACTTCCAGCTCACTGGTCAGAACCTTTGACACTGTCCTCTCCTTCTCCAGGTTACTTTTAAGTGAGTTGCATTCTTGTTTGCTCTTGCTGAATGCGTCCTCCAATTTCTCTAAGTCCATAATTCTGTGGTTCAGTTTATCGACTTCAGCCTTCAAGCTCCGGCTTTGATTGGCCTCTTTCTCCAGTTTCTTGTTGAGGTCCCTGCAGTGGTCCTCCATCCTGATCAACTCTTCATCCTTTCCCTCCATTTCAAGAACTCTTTTCCGTAACTCTTCAAGCTCAGACATGAGGCTAGAGTTTCCACACTCACCACGGCTAATTTTGTCCCTCAGCTCCAGCAGTTCCTCCTCAGCCCTGCGTAGGGTCTTGTTGGTCTCCTCCAGCTCATCAAGCTGTCTGCTGAGAGTTGACAGCTTCTGGCGCAGCTGCCTGTTTTGGGCATCCTCACTGGTCAATTTGGCAGTCATGGCCTCTTGCTCCTGATGGTATCGACTGGCTTGGTCACGCAGCTCAGCCTCCAAGCGAAAGACCTTTTGCTCCTCTTCCTGCAGACGGGCATTGGCTGAGCTCAGCTCCTCCTGGGCTTGTGAAGCACTGGCACTCAGTTCTTGGACCTTTGCTGTTTGTTGATTCAGCTGCTCAGTGAGACGCTGTTGTTCATCCACAACCATCAACGCAAATGACTTGAGTTTTGTCAGCTCCTCCTTCAGACTTGTGACCTTTTTGTTGCTCTCGTCCTCCTTTCGTTCCTGGTAGGCTTTTTCCTGATCAATTAACACCTTCAACCTGTAAAACACAAAAACAAGGCAAACATGATCTTTGAGCAATTCAGAACTTGTATATAGACAGTATATTATTGCAAAATTGTTACTTTTCCTGCATTTTCTATTAGTTGCACTCAATTTATTTACTTTTTTCAATCCTTTTTTCGATTAACTTTTCAGTGAAATTTGGAGCAACACAAATTTAAAGCATTGATAAATCTAAAATGTCAGTCTTTTTCTTTTGCTTATGTTATACATGAAAGGTACAAAAGAAACTCTACACCCCCACTGGAATTACCCATTGGGCCCACTTCTCCAAACACTGACACATCATAAACACTGTTTTTTTCCCTGCATTTCTGAGGGGGACTAACATTTTTATGTCATGGAAAATTTAACAGATCATAAAAAGCATTACTTTTAACTCTCTCAGGTTGGTTGTATGAAATATCTGTGGTTACATTTTTTGATCCCTTGTTGCTAGCTAATTCTCCTGTGGGTTGAAAACCTGAGTCACTGCTGTAAATATTTGGCCTAGAGTTTAACAATCAGTTTCAATAATAACATATGGCCAATTAAGCCCTCTGGGAAATTATGGGAAAAGACAGACATAGCAATATCATTGAAGGTGACCCCTGAAAATGATCTCACCAAATAAGATAAGCAATACTGTAAAAAGGGTATTTGTGACCAGGATTAAGTTTAATGGTAATCTGCATGCAGTTCTTTTGGTCCATCTTTGATCAAACATAAACTTTGTATTCAAGTGTAGAGTATGCTCACTGTATGCTCAAAAATACTTGACACAGAGGAGAAATGGTTGCAAAAGAGCAATTGAATGGATAAAGGGCAAGGCCTTGCACATGGAGGCAGAGACACAGTTTAAAACAGAAGTCAGTAAAAGAAAATCTAAGTTGATTCATTTGAGACAGGATGTTATCCTGAAACGAGGAGCACTTGTGGATAGTCTACAGTTTGTTTCAAATCAATTACTGTGAAAATTCACCGCTCCAGACTACAAATATCAAAGGCAGTAAAGCAAAAGTAAAGATGAATTAGAAAGGAGAGAATATGTGATATTTATAGTTCCACAACTAGGCTACTTTTATTTCACTTCTATCTGAAATGATGTCAAGGTACATTGCCCATGCAGTTGCAGTGGGGTCAGTACATGTGGCACATGCATACATCACCAAGCCAGAGTGCCTGCAGCCTCAGGGGAAGGTATGTTATGACTGCTGTGTGTGCAGCTGCCAGGCATTTCCACACATATGGCCCACTGGCATGGAACAATCCTTTAATTAAGGGGTTCCTCTACTACCAACCCTTCTCCCCCTTACCTAAACCACCACCACTAACCCCCCCATTTATTTCTTATACATTTAAAGGAATTCCCCCTGCTTTCAAGGGCAATTACAGGCCCACAGAGTTTATACAGAAATCCCCCCACACACACAAACGCACACACTAATTCCACATGTACACTCGGATTGTGGGCCATGATGTAAGTGTGGAAGGGTGGGTCACTTCTCAGCAGCAGTGGAGTGTATGTCATTTCTTTCTCCAGTAGCTGCTAAAGGGTGGGAGTGGGTAAGGGGGCACAAGTAACTGCATCCATGTGTTGCAATTAGGTCCAGACCAAACACTCAATAAAATATTAGAAGTAAATTCATAAGATTCATTATTAGTGTGGTTTGGGTAGATTAGGAGATGTTGGGTTTTATCGTGGCCACATTTCAAGAAGCAAATACACTATTATTCTTAATTATGAATTATGCTGTAAACTTTATTTTGTGTTAACTGTATCCTGTTGACACACAATGATGTGCCATTTAACCAGGTTAGGGTATTATTTTGAAATGCATTCTGCATAATAAAAACCTTTTTGTACTTTAAGTATACTTTGATACTTATATGCATGGCTTTTACAGTACATAGTAGTTCTACACTGTTGCGTGTTACATTTAACTAAAGTAAAATATCTGACATTTTGTGTTACAGGGCTGCTACATTAGGAATTATGGTTTTTAGCAGAAGCTGTAAAGTAAACCTAATCCCCTATAAAGTTTTTTTTAGACTTCTTTTCATTTTAAGGTCTGAGTATTCCAGGTGCTCGCATTATTTTTCTGTCTAGCTTTGTTGAATTTAAGTTTGCCCCTGTGATACACTGGCTGCCAGAATTGTTGATCAAATATTTCAATCATCTTAACTTTCAAGGACTCTGGATAAGAGTGTCATGCAAGGAACTTTATCTTGAAACGTGCATGTGTTGAAAAATTACACTTTCTCTGAATGGATTGTGTACGTAGAAACACTAAGTTGCTAAGCGAAACAAGCAGACATCTCTCTTGCGAACTGGCTTGTCGCCTATAATCACTGTTTATTCAATCTCTTATCTCAGTCCCCGCTGTTTTCCTAGTGATATCGTCAGCCAAAATAGAAAGAGGAATGTACTTTGTTCCTTAGTAGCACTGAAAACTATGCCTATCACTCTGTTTTAAAATCCTAATAAGTCCTGAATTGGATATTAATCATATGTACTGCATGCTAGGGCATTTTGTGCCAATAAAGACAAATCCTTTGAGAGGAAACTTACATGGCTCATATGCCCAAAACACACCCTCGCCTCACACCAGTGAAATCACTTCTAGCCCTTTATGGGACTATTACGCTATTCCTGATGTACTTTGTGGTACATAAGGAAATGTTGGTCCAGATAAGTTGTTCCTGAACTTTTTCTCATCAGGGACACACACATAAATGAGTGTATTTGGCCTACACAGCCACCTCTAAGACCATTTTTGTTGCTAGATATAATGTAGTGCAGACTTGCAAGTCTGCATAGTTGGTGGGACAATAGATGGAGTGACCTTTGGTGAAAACATATTATCCTGCAGCTGACCCTTAACTAATGCTGGAGACCAACCAAGCATACTTTAACCAGTAGTAGTAGCTCAACTGACCAGCTTTCGCCATCTAATGAAAGTCAGTAAAAGCAGTTGCCATATGTGTTCAGGGAACACATACACATTACAGCTGATCTACATAGCATTTGTCCACATTTCCCTCCCCATCATGTTTTATCTCAGCGTCATTTGAGAGCAGCTGTACAGCTTGAAAGAACATTATTTCGGAGGACTCAATTGTAAAGTGCTGCACAAAGCTTTTGACATATCAGTTTCATGGCTATCAACATTACAATGCAACTTACCACCCACTCTGCAGCCTGTACAACCTTTGCAACAGGCGACCAAATTTAGATTGGTTTCCTCTAAAAATGGATGCATGACCACCACCGCCGGTCATTAATGTGTCATGGAAAAATGGGTTGCACAGAGTCATTTTGGTGGGTTAGGGTGCCAAAGTGGGATTTCTTAAGTCTAGAGGGTTGTTTCTGGCTTTGTTGCAAATATATTTTTGCCTTTCCCGGAATTGCAAGCTAACATAAATACAATCAAAAAAGAAAGAAAAGGAAACATCCAGTTGAGAGCAGTCAGGGAGTCACAACTAGCCACACCGTTACAGCTTTACAGAGGGCTTTCCTCTCTTTACGTGGCTCCTGAAGCTGGAAACTGTGGCTCACCCGCTGCTTAAAGCTGTGTTACACATTCCATATGTCATTTCCTAACCACAAGTGATTAGGTCATGTATGTACGGACCAATTTGTCCTGCGCATATACACATGGCCACCTCCACTTTAACATGAGGCCAAATGCCCTCATCTGTGACAGAGTTTGAAGGGGAGGACGCTGATTGAAAAGTCCACACAGGCTAAGTGATATGCCCCCAGAGTGCAATCAACATGTGTAAAATATGTAACTGATATTTATTAACTTCCTTGTAGTGGTGATATGGTTATGGAGTGCTGTGTCAAATGAGACCTACATGTGATGTTTGTGTCCTAAAACGGGGGTATTGGTGTATGAATAAATTAGAGTATACAGTATTGCTAAAATGCAGAATGTATATTATGGAACTGTTGCTACCTGATATCCCCCATTCATTATTTTCACACCACAGATATTTCTTAACTCAAAACATAGCTGCTGTTTAATGCAAAGAAGTAGAAGTTATTAGTTTTTCATTTGGACATAAAGATTTCCACAACCACTGTCAATCAGGGAAGACAAGAAATAAATTAATCTGACAATAAAAAGCCATCAAAAGTACGTGATATCTTAAAATACTTAATGCTTAATACTTTGGTTCTGTCCTAAAAAATAATGGGTTGACAGTATATATATATATATATATATATATATATATATATATATATATATATATATATATATATATATATAAATATATAAATGTAGTATAATCACAGAATATGTGTAATGTAGTGTCTGCCACACTGTATCTCTTACACTGTCTTTTTGTTCTACTATACTCATGGGATGCCACATGATCCTTGTACTATTTATCTTTGGTATTTTCGCCGTGCGAAACTAAATTGCCAGTATTTCTACGATTATGTTACCTTGACGAATTCCTGCAGGGACATAAATGTGACATGCTCAACACCACTTTCTGACACAACTGAGATTCATTACTGACGAAATAGTTCTTATCTTTGGTCAAGGTTGCAATGGCAGACGACTCGTTATCTCCATAGCATGTTAGAACATTCTTCACTTTCTGAATTAAATGTGATATTACACAGTCCCTTGCTTTGAGACATTAAACATGTCCCCACTGTAGTTTATATACAGTTTAACACATTTCAAAAATGATTTAAACCTTAAACTTCTTTTGATTTTTGTCTTGGGAAAACAAAATTATTCTTCTGAGTTTTGTAAACTTCTTTGACCAGTTGTTTAAAATATATGATCCTCAAACGTTTAAGAAATAATTCACAGTAACTAAGCAAAAACTCCAAAGCTAAAAAAAGTACACACACACTTTGAAACTTAGTATTACAAAGTACACAAGAACACCAGCACTAAAGTATGATGCCTTTTAACATCTTTACGTCTCCAAGCCAATCAAGAGATCACCAACGCTTTTATTATTTTTAAAGTTTTTAAAAGTTTATTTTCTTCAAATTGAGAGTTTTGAAGTAATGTTAAGTGTGCCTACCTGTGCCAAAGGCTTTCCCGGTTTCACTGCCATACGCTCATTATCTTGCCGTACAACACCCGACCCTCAACTCTTCCTCTCTGTGTGTGTCTGACTCTCTTAGTAGCTGTAATGTGGGCATTCCTGCAGTCAGACCAAACAATAAGGGATGTGCTCCCTGCCTATGGACCATTACATCATCAGCATGTCCTTATATGGAGCTTTGCATTGCAGAGGCTCGCAAGAAGGGGGTGTGCTTGCTCTCATGTGTAGCTGTGTGGTGTGTGAGTGTTTAAGCGAGTCTCCAAAAGTCACTGTTTAACTAAAGGATGTGGCAGAGAAGAGGGAAATGTTTTTCTTGACGTATGTAACGTGTGAAATATCTGCCTGGTCTGTCACTGCTCCGGAGCCAGGGCATTAGGTGAAGAGAGACAAGGAGTTTGTTACAGTATTTCCTTCTGGCTCTTGTCAACATAAGTCATTTATTCAGCCTTGGAGGGAGGAAAAAAGAATCGGCTTGCAAAGTTTATAAGAAAAATCTCGGTTAGGGATTTGTATCTGAGACCAATGCCGAAGAACAAGACAAGACACGTAACATGTATCTTTGACGTGTGAAATGGTTATTCACAGCCCACACCTGAGAGTAGCATCACCCTCGGAGTCTCACTAAGGAACACTGCTAACGTGCTAGGGATGTTTAGGTGCGTCCTTGTGCATATTTTCGTGGTTGGTCCTAAAAATCATAGACAAAAGATGTATTCACACCTGGACTCACTGTCTCTGAAATACAGTGAGCAAGTCAGAAACCGTGGTATTATTTTTGATACTGATCTCAATTTTTGAAAATCACATCACCAATATCACCAAAACAGCATTTTGTCACTTAAAAAATATATCAAACTTGGAGAAACTGATGCATGCATTCATCTCAAGCAGGTTAGACTTTATTTGCAGGATTATCCAAACGTGTGTGTGTGTGTGTGTGTGTGTGTGTGTGTGTGTGTGTGTGTGTGTGTGTGTGTGTGTGTGTGTGTGTGTGTGTGTGTGTGTGTGTGTGTGTGTGTGTGTGTGTGTGTGCGTGCGTGCGTGTGTGCGTGTGAGTGTGTGTGGGCGCATGCTTGTGTGTGTGTGAGTGAATTTGTATGGTCGCACTTGTATGTCTTGTATGTTTTTGTTGATTGTCTTGTTGTGTATTACTATTTCTATTCATGCTTTGTTTTAATGTGCATGCTGTTTGTAATAGTAAAGCACTTTGGGTTTACGTGTAATGAAAGGTGCAATGCAAATAAAATTGGCATTGACATATTCATCTTTTCTCTCAACATGGTCCCTTACACAGGCTCCATTCATACCATTTACAGTGAGATTTACTGCATTATGTTAGTACCGTATACATCATAAAAGTACACGATGCATAAAAGTATTATTATATTAGTATTATACTTAAAGGGATACTTCACCGATTTAGCATTCAGCTTTGTATAGGTAGAAACCCGGTAGTATTTCTGAATGGCCGTGCTTCCCTCCCACATGTCCCCCTGAGACGGGAGATCTCTGCGTTGGGGGTCTGGAAATCATTCCTCCAATGACGCAAAATGACGATTTTTACGTCATTGGTGGAATGGAAGGCCAGAGGCAAAGAACTACAAACAGTAGCAGGAGCTACTTCCGCATGTTTTCAACACGCCCATCACCCGAAGCGAGCCGATCTCAGCCGGAAAAAAATTAAATGTCAGCCATCTTGAATTCTCGCTAAGCAGGGCTCTCTCTTCTCAGCAGCACAATTTTACAAAATGATGTGCTTTCAAACTACTGCACATGTATACCACCGGGATACATCGCTACAGATCGGAGAATATTCAGGGAACGTTATTACAGACGGAATAATCGGCACACTACGAGAGCTTCGCCTGCACGGAGACCAGCACGGAGACCAGCACGGAGACCAGCACGGAGACCAGCACGGAGACCAGCACGGAGACCAGCACGGAGACCAGCGGTCTCGTCGAGGCCCCGAGCCGGGGAAGTGGACATCGTCATCGGCCAAGTGGGAAGCTAACGCTAGCCGGGGAAAAGGCACATCCAGAGCGAGCTAACACTAGCAGGGCACCTGTCCCATCAATCCTGATTGAAAGTGTCCGTTCATTAAACTACAAACTGGACTACATCCAACTTCAACGAAATTCCGTGGAAACATGGCTGAACAACAGCGTACCGACTGTCCAGCTACCAGGCCTGCTAGCCCTCCGACGATCCGAACTAGAGGTGCTCTGTATGAAGGTGGGCTGTGTTAACACGGACTGGTGCAGAAATGTGGTGATTTGTATCCAACTAACTGCTAACCGCTGGAGTTTGTGACTGTTACATGGCGACCATTCGACATCCCACACTAAGTCACGGCTGTGTTTATACTCTGTGTTTACAGCCCACCAAGCCTAATGCTGGTATGCTTAGCTGAACGTTACGGAGCCTATAATGTGTGTGTGCACTAAAGGTAGCCTGTTTCGTATGTCGTTTTTATATAATGTCGTTTTTATATAATGTCGTTTTTATAACACCACTTGAGCCACGATGAAACGTTGTTTTGTGTATATGGTTGAAATAACAATAAAACACATTGAGTTGAGTTGAATGCCTCGCTGTCTGTCTGTCTGCCTGTCTGTCAAGCGGTAGGCGTGGCTTGGGAGTGGACTAAAAGCAGCGAAGCGAAGTGCATTCTGGGATTTGGTGTCTTTCATCCATATGAGCCAAAAACACATTTTCTGGCTTTTCTCGGCCTAGAAGGCACCAATTAAATTTTTTTTTTCACATTTCTGCTACATAAGTGACCCAATTTAAAGATATATTCAGCTTTCCAGCGGTGAAATATCCCTTTAAGTGTCTAAAAGTAAAAAGTACTCATTATGCAAAAAGGTCCCTTTTATGAGCTATTTTAGTATTTTTTTATCCAGAAAATCATTTGACATTTTGCTTTCTAGCCAATAGTGAGATGAGAAAATCGATATGGTAAATTTGAATCTACACCTAGGAGAAAGCTAGTTTAGCATAAACACTGGAAACAACAGGAAACAGCTAATGTAAATCAAAAATCAAAAAGCTCACACTTCATATCTCTAGATCCATACAAATACCGAAGTGTACAACTTTCAACAAATTGCACTTAAGTACAGTACTTGGGTGCATTTACTTTGTTACTTTGCACTACTGGTATAGAGTTCATCTTGCAGCCAACATTGTGAGAATATCCGAGGCGATGGTTGGGTAGTTAAAGACCTGTGGGTGTAAAAGTGGCTCCACAAACAAACATAATAATGGATTTTCACGCAGCAGTGTAATCATAGCTTAAACCAGCACACATCGCTCTTTTTCAGTGGCACATTGTTCAGATCACAATGCCTCAGTATTTATTTTCATTATCAAATTCTCAGGCTATAGCTGGTGACTAAATCCATCTTTTAAAAGTATTAACCTTGTGCGTCATCTATTGTGATGGGAGCACATTTTATAGTGAGGTTATTGCTTAGCTGTCAGTGTTTTTATTGTTCTGAGAAAAATGTGCGCTGTTTATTGCAACAATGGGACCTGTGGCACTGCATGGTGCAGAAACATATGGTCAACTCAAGTCATTATTTTCTGAAAAACACAGCAGCAGGACCTTGTCGCCTGACATTCAATAAGACAGCAAATTAGTCACATAAACATATCAGTCAGTAAAAACACAAAGTGTGTTCTGTCACTATGTGTGTTCAGGCAGTATGTTGCATTTCTAACTGATCCCAGCCGTGCAAGCCAATAACAAGGGCAAGACTCTTCCTGTCTCATACCAACTAAATGAAATTTTGTCATGGCTTCACAATGGCTGAGGTCACTGTTTCTAAAGGTTACGAGTTTGCCAACTAAGCTGATGGACTCGATGGATTTGCTGGATTAATTTAAAGTTGCACTAGGCAGGATCATTATGTAAAAATACAAACACGGCACACATCTTTGACCCGCATAAGTAGTCAATCAACTTCATCCAACCTGGCTTCATGACTCAACTGAACATTTGCCAAAAGCTACGCAACACAATTACAAGTCATCATTAATTTCCAGCTTTAAAGGATTTTATCAAACATCAGACATACAATAATGATGGGAAACTAGGCTCAGCTAATTGCGCAAGCATCTACTAACCATCTTTACAAACTTCTGGACAAATTCAAGTCCAGAAATGTAAAACAGAAAGCCTTCTTCTCTGGCCAACAGTGTACTCCAGGCAAAACTTAATTAGGCCTTCTCCAAATTTTGAGGAATACAACAATGCCAGCGTGCGCACTGTGACTTGAAGTTGTTTAGTGGCAGATGGAGCAGCTTTCGTGAGTCGCAGCAGGAGCCAGACACGACTCGCAAATTCCTAAAAAGAGGTAAACCGAAAACATGTGGCCAGACGGCTTATATAAAAACTAGAAATTAATCACAGCCTTTTTTGACCAAATAGAAGGAGACCGTTGTTGAATGACCGTTGTGTGAAAAAGCTTGGATGGCCAGCTTGTGCACACAGCGCCAATAGAAGCCAAAGATAGCGTTTCTTTTTGTTTAGGAACTCGCCATGTTGCCTGTGCAAACGCACCAAATTTGATTTTGTTTGGAGAATACTGCAAGTCTTAAACTTGTCATTCAATACACTGAACACTGTCATTGGGTAGACCTTTCTTTAAGCGCCTTATGGTAATTGTCGCATGTGTTGTTGACAGCTAAAGGCCAGGGGATCAGAGGCTGGAGGAGTTGGGAGCACAGCCAGAACGACGTGGTTGAGCTCCCTGCTGAGACAGAAGTCTCGCCTCTTTCTCGCTTCTCAAAGAAACCAGTTCCTGTGTCCGCTATGACAACTCAAATGCTGAGAGAGACTGTCCCCTGAAGCACTCTGAAGTCTTTAAAGTAGCATTATAATCGTTTGCCACAAGGCCATGGGAATTGGGGAACTGTAGTGCACTCTTGGGTCAAGCAGGATTGATTTCAGGCAATTTAAAACAATATTTCCGTGTCACAGAGTCCAACCACTGCCGGCTGAGGTCCAGCTCTAAACTATGATGTATTTTAGTTTTGTGTTCTCTCCCATTTCCTTGCAGAAAACAGTTTGTTCTTGGAACAAACAATTCGGTCATCCAAAATTAGATTCTATTTCTGTATCTGGACATATTCGGGGCCTGAGTACTGTATACTTGAAACAGATGTCGGGGATCAAACAGAAGAGCAAGCCACACAAACATGTTTGCTGTGACAAGCCTCTGCCAAATGACAAATAGTAGGGAGATAAAGATGAATTGTGTAACCTCTATGGGATGACGACCATGCTGACAATACACAAAAGAATGTAGAGGTTTGGCATTTGGTTTGCATGAGCAGCGTGTGCGGTTCGGCAAGGCTGTCGTTAAATCCGTAGGCATGGTCTTCCGGCATTTCCTCATGCCGCCATGTTCTTCTGAGCTGAAACTTCCTGGAAATTCCAAGAGTGTACAAATTACAAAACATGACTTACATGAATAAAAGAAATGATGTATCTGAAAAATGAAGCAGCAAACAATTTGTGATTGGAGAAACTAGTGTGTGACCTGCTCTCTGAGGCTGAGTTCTGACCAACATTATTACTGTGTCAAAAATGCAGCCTCAGGGCGTCTTTGTGGCCGAGTGGTTAAGATGCCTACCATACTGTATAACTGCAAAGTTTCCAGTTTGATTCTGACTCGAGACCCTCTCTCTGTATCTACACTGTCACTGTCCAATAAAGACAAAGTGCCAAAAAACTATATACACTTAAAGTGACTATATGTAACTTTTAAATGTTTCTGTCATTTTTTTATCTGATGATCGCAAACGAGCCTAACAGTGAAAAGAACGCTGTTTTTATATCGTTTTTTTATTAATGCCTCTACATTCTGATGGGTCACAGATTTTGGTGTAACAATGGAAAAGCCTGTGTTATTGTATCCAGCCAGGTATAGGATAGCAGGAGATTTCTTTATATAGGCCTAGTTGTATTTTAATTTTACTTTAGAGGTTAGATGGGCGAAACAGAGTCAACTTCGGTCAGGCTGTCAACAGATGGAGACAATTATGGGATTGTAAATTATCCAAAAACATCCCAGAATTGGCCCATCAGGTATGTAATATGTCTATTTCATTCATAAAATAACTTTACAATGTGCGATGTGGTTGTACGCCAGTAGCCTGGTGGTCGCGGTCTGCGTCGCAGCGATGTTTAGTTACATGTTTTGAGAAGGTGCACGTCAGGCTACGGCATACGGTCGTTATCTACACATACCTACGTACCCTATCAATCACCTAAGCAAGATGGCGCCTGTGTTCGGCTTTGCCTCTGCTCGGTCTCTGTCCTCACGTGTATCTGTGGTTTTTCTAGTGTTGTTCTTTGTTTTATCAGCACTGATAACAAATAGCTGTGTCTCAGCTGTTTTAAAATATGATCGTCACACGCTTTTCCGCATTAAGGAGACTATGAAGGACCTCTCAGTTACCTGGGCTGGGTCCTCGAAGTTTTTCCCTCCTAACATTGAATATTCTACGTCATCGCCGGTGTACCTGCTAGTCACCAAGCATCACGGCAGGAGGAGGAAGCGGGGATCCAGGGCTGGTGTCCAGGCCAGGGGGAGAAAACAACGTGGAGGGCCACCATATCCAATTGGTACCGGAGCTTTCTGGGTCGAGAGGTGCTTGCGGTCAATTCCTGTCTGCAAGGTGTCGTGTGCGCCTCCGTTGCTTTGGAGTAAGGTTAGTCAATCGGACCTGAGTTTCCTGACTCGGCGGCCCCGAAATCCATTTCCGCGTGAGCGGATTCTGAGTGCTGTGACATACCAGCGAGCAAATGCCGACCCATCGGAACGTGCCCAGCTGGCGCGATTTGCTCTGTTTAATGCGCGCTCCATTGCCAACAAGGCGTTTATACTCAATGATTTATTTACAAAGGAACAAATTGACTTTATGTTCCTAACTGAGACTTGGCAGCAAGATATGGAATACACTCATCTCAATGAACTGTGTCCTCCGGACTGTTCTGTGTATGGGACACCGCGTGTGTCGCGGCGAGGAGGCGGGCTCGCACTCGTGTACCGGGACCGTTTCTGTTGCAGGTTGATAAATTCAGACTCTTTCGACTCCTTTGAGCTACAGATGACTAAGGTTGGAAATACTGATTCATTTTACTGTGTCTTAATTTACCGACCTCCTGGTTCTGCTCGCTTGTTTTTAGATGATTTTGCAGAGTTTTTATCATCAATTATCAAACTTGAAAAAGTATTGATACTTGGGGATTTTAACTTGCATGTTGATGACTCTTCATGTTCTGTGGCATCTGAGTTCTTAACACTCACTGAATCATTTCATTTTAAACAATGTGTTTCTGGTCCTACACATATAAAAGGTCATACTCTGGACCTTGTTTTTTCATTAGGTCTGTGCATCAACCAATTGAGTGTTATGGACATTAATGTGACAGATCACTGTTGCATATTTTTCAATCTGTCTTCTAATGTTGACTGTCTTCCTTGTAGACCGATGCTGCAAAGACGCATTATTACTCTAGCCACAGCTGAAAAATTTTCTGAGTCATTTGACCCTAGTTCTTTTATTGATTGTAGTGATGCTGAACGATTTCTTCAGTCATTTAATAATCATTGTCTGTCGGTTTTAAATTTAGTTGCTCCCTTGAAAAGTAAAAGCACATTCCCAAATAATATTTGCCCTTGGATGAATGATGAAATAATGTCTTTCAGGAGAACGTGTCGTAAAGTTGAACGTTTATGGAAATCCACAAGTCTGGAAGTACACAGATTGCATCTGAAGGAGCTTCTCACATTGCTAAATGTTAAGATAAAACAGGCAAGGTCAGATTATTTTACTAATCTTGTAACTCAGAACAAGAATAATTCTAAGGTCCTGTTTGATACAATATCTAAGATAGTATCTCCCCTTGCTTCCCAAGTGCCTGTACACTCTAAGAGTGATTGCAATAGGTTTTTACATGCTTTTGTAAGCAAGGTGCAAGATATTAGAATGACTATAAATCCATCTCTTGATGTCATATCATGTGGGTCAACTGCCTCATACTCTTGGGATACTTTTTCACCTATCACTCTAGATGATATTATGAGCCTATTAAGTAAAGTGAAACCATCTGCAAGCCCGCTCGATGTATTGCCGACTTCGTTGCTCTTAAATGTGTTTGATTTACTTGGACCATTTGTTGTTAAAATGATAAACCTTTCCCTTTTCAGCGGATCAGTCCCCAGTCATTTTAAACAAGCAGTTGTCAGCCCCTTACTAAAGAAACCAAATTTGGATTCTTCTGTACCAACTAATTACAGGCCGATATCTAAAATGCCTTTTTTATCTAAAATTCTTGAGAGAGTGGTCGCTGGCCAGCTGACTACATTTCTTGATGGAAAAAAAAATATACTTGATAAATTTCAGTCAGGTTTCCGGAAAAGTCATTCAACTGAGACGGCGCTTCTTAAAGTATCAAATGACATTCTGATGGCTGCTGACTCAGGACAGTACACGGTGCTGATTTTACTTGACTTGTCGTCGGCGTTCGATACATTGGACCATACGGTCCTGTTAAATCGGTTACGCCATGAAATGGGGTTTTCTGGTGATGTTCTTAGATGGTTTACCTCTTACCTGACTGACAGATCATTTTGTGTGTCTATCAACAACATTCTGTCAGATATGACCCCTCTGTTATATGGAGTTCCTCAGGGTTCGGTTTTAGGTCCTCTTTTGTTTTTGTTATATATTAGCCCCCTTGGTGAAATAATTAGAAATTTTAATACTGTGTCTTATCACTTCTATGCTGATGACATTCAGTTGTACTGCTCGTTCAATGAATCAGAGTTCGGAAAATTAACAGATTTATTGGAATGTCTGTCTTGCATTAAGACTTGGTTATATAACAATTATCTACAACTAAATACAAAAAAGACAGAAACTCTAATCATTGCTCCAGAACAAAAAATTCCCCAAATTAGACAACACCTACACTCCTTGGACTCCTCCGTCCAGACGAGCCTAAGAAACCTTGGTGTTCTGTTCGACCAATCAATGTCTCTAGATGGTCACTCTAGACAGCTGGTCAGAAGCTGTTTCTATCATTTGCGAAATATCTCTAAATTGAGAACAATACTGCCAAAAACTAATATGGAGATGATCATTCATGCTTTTATTTCTTCACGGTTGGATTATTGTAATTCTCTTTTTATTTGTTTTAACAAATGTTCTCTCAAACGTCTCCAACTGGTTCAAAATGCTGCAGCCAGGCTTTTAACGGGAACAAACAGAAGGGCACACATTACTCCAATTTTATTTAGTCTCCACTGGCTTCCGGTAAAATACAGAATTGATTATAAAATTTTAATTTTAACTTTTAAAGCAATACATGGACAGACACCTCAATATATCGCAGACATGGTGACCCCCTACTCTTCTTCTCGCATTCTTCGCTCCTCAGGTCAAAATCTCCTGATGGTACCTAAAACCCGCCTTAAAACTCGGGGAGACCGCTCCTTCCAGGCAGCTGCTCCAAAATTGTGGAACGCACTGCCCTTGTCGTTGCGTGTGGCCGATTCTATTGATTCTTTTAAAAAACAGCTGAAGACACTACTGTTTAGACAAGCTTTTAGTTGATTGAGCTTTTATGTTTGTTTTTATGTTTGTATGATGCTTATTATATTGTTTATGCTTGCTACATGTAAAGCACTCTGTGATTCTTTCTGTGATGGGTGCTATATAAATAAAGCTTACTTACTTACTTACTTACTAACTAGCCTATATTAAATTACATCCCCCTTCCATTTAGCACGGACATTTTATTCCTTTTAGTTCATGTTTGTGTTGGCCTATTTTCTTGTCCCCGTATACCTGTGTAAAGTGTCCTTGGTTTTCATGAAATGCGCTATATAAATCTAAGTTATTACTACGTTGGTTGCTACAACAATCTCTTAATGCTTTGGCTCCTGACACAGTGACAGTGATGACGTTACCGGTTTAGCTCACGATACAACCAAAGTAGGCTAAGTTACCGTATGCAACACTTGAAATGCAACGATGCATCTGTAAGGTATTCTCTTATTGTAAATGCATGATTTTTTGTCTGAGCAAAATATTCATTGCGACTATATGACCTCCCGGTAACGCTAACTCAGTAATCTAAGTGGGCAATACAGCACCGTAAAACAGCAGGTGTGGTAAAAACACTACCCGTTTTGTCCACAGCGGCCGCTAGAATCAACACAAACTGAAAGTTACATATAGCCACTTTAAAGAAAAATGCAAAAAAAACAAATGTTGAACCTAGAGCAATTTCTACTATTATTATAAAAACAAAGAACAAAGTCGACATATTGCAAACATGTTTTTATGCTTGTATTGGCTGAGGTGGAAAAGTTGTATCCATTTGACTTTTTTTTTTGTCAGTTTTCTGGAAATTTGGTTAAGATTAGTGCTACATTTCAATGGAAACTTGACTCATTACTCAAACTGTTATATGTCTTCGCCTGTACAATAGACCGTGTAAAAGAGGCCTGTACCTGCAGCAACATGTTGACACAAATGCAAGGGAGTATATTGGGTCTGATGCCCACTTACACCTCAAAGACTTGGCTTCTACTTTGAAGGTTACATGATATGAGATATCCTGATTTCTGTTACTGAAACATGACGAAAGTAAATATGTCATATGAGCGCATTAAAGTATTGCATGCAGAAGGACACCTGTGTGAGAGTTTGTAAGTGCGTGTTTGTGTGTGTGCACTGGCTGGTACCTGATATCTAGCATGAATCTGATAAACCATTAATGACCAAACCAGATGGGAGCAAGAGATATCCTACCTCTGTGAGAGCTACAGGAGCAAATGCATGCCTATTTTTTTTCTTCTTCTTTTTTTTTTTTTTTTTTTTTTGTTGCCCTGTAGCAATATGTGTGAGATACGAAGCAACAGAACCAGACAAAGTCTGAGACAAAGCCACACACTCACCCTCTCCACTGAGCGTGATTTTGTGTTTGGTGTGATTTCTGTCAGACAAACCACCTCTCTGCAGCCGTCACAGCGAGGCCTGGTCTTGCCCCCGTACACTCAGCGCTGTCTGACACACACATGCAGCCCAGGGGCTGATTACCTGACATACATACATGACATCATCGGCTTGTAATCAAATCCATATGTCTCCTTCCCTCTTCCCCTTCTCTTGGCCTATCTCTATCTCTCGCTGGAATTCTTTCTCTCTCTCTCTTTTTATCCACCCATGACTTCGTCTCCACATTCCTATTTCTGCTTGTTTTTCTTTTATCCCTTCTCTCTCTCTCTCTCTCTCTCTCTCTCTCTCTCTCTCTCTCTCTCCTTCACAGTCTTGCTCCGTCTTTGTCCACCACCTCTGCTTTTTTTCTTGTTTCTGATCCCAGCCTGGGCCTCAGCATGGGCTCCACTGTTAAAATGGAACGTGATTTTGATTGCCAGTCTAAAAACCCTCATGCGGACGTTTGCTGGCCTTTTAGGGCCAAAATCTGTTTTCACGGCCATTTGCTAGCTGAAGACCTTTTTGTTCGTTGTTGTGATGACATGTTTCTTGTATTGTCTCCAGGACTTTGTCTAGTTTTCATGCATGAGTCTGTGAACAAGGTGTGCGTGCAAGCATGTTTGTGTCTGTTTCTCTAATGAAAAGTGAGGGTGGCGGATGGCCTTAACCTCTCGCCCCCTCTTTCTGCCAGCTGTAACCCTGGGGGAGGCCTGTAGCACTGTTACCCTCTACCAGTAAAAAATAATAATTCTACTCCAGATACTTGTCACTCACAAAAGTTTCTATATGTTCCTTCGGCGAAGCTGCTGCTGATATTTAACTTGACGTTCAGACTTTTTTGGGCAGCAACTATTATTTTTTGACTTAAAGAAAATCCAAACATGAGTTCTTTTCTGTTGAGTCTGAGTATCTGTACCTGTCTCCATTACTCACTGTCACTGTTATATAACTAGGATTTTGCAGTCTCATGCAACCTCAAGAGACCCCCAGAGTATTTCACTTTCTAGACTTACACCTCCAGTCTTTGTTATTTGGGTTATGTTCAGTTTGTTTATATGATTACAGAAATCTATGAAATCTACTATAAAACGTCTGTGAAAATAATTATAGTTATTATAGTCTGTACAATGCCAGTACACCCTTTTTCATTTGCCATTTCAGTTTACATAAGTTGAATAATTGAGACAAACTGTTCCGTCGTGATGGAGGCACAGCACAAACAACACGTCATCCCACCATGGAGTAATGTATGATTATTTCATGCAGGAATCATCAATCTTGCAGCATCAGATTGAAGGGCTGGACCAGGTAGACAGGCTGTAATTTAAGGATCACACGTGTAGTGAGAAAGTAAGAAAGGTTGTGTGTGTGTGTGTGTGTGTGTGTAGTTGACAGGGCAGGCGTGTGTCTGCTGCCTTCAATTGGTACAGCTGATAATCATTACCCCTCCAGCACTTTGGACTTTGATGTAAATCGCAAACACTTTAGAGGAGGATGTTCCGACCGCTGTTTGTAAAGACGTGGGGGATCAACCACCATGTACAGTATGGCAAGATCTTAAGAATCAGCTGGCTGTACATAAAGCATCATAGATTGACAGATTGTATACATCTCATTTGTTTTGAAGGAAACAACACAGACCAATTTTCTTTTAGCATAATGAGGAAATGTTAATTTGCGTATATCTAACGTATCTTTAGCACTATATAAATGTAATTTCTAGCAGACAGGGTCGGCAAAAAGAAATGAGACACCTCTTTAACTCCTAACTTTAATTTCCTCATCATTTTTCCCATTTCCTTTGCAAAATATTGAACAAAAGACATTTATTTCAGACAGAAGCTGAGTATCGCTGTGAGAGAGACTACTATTTTGCTTAATATTCTTTCAGACTTTCCTTCATTTCATAGACATTTGATATGATTTAGACTTAGCTATGGTATTGGACGCCCCCCGTTATGTTCCTAATGTGTTCATTTTCAAATTGGTTGAACTGGATATTATTTAACACTGGAGGGTTACTAGTTACTGCAACAACAAATATGCTAAAGATCAGCCTCACACACATATGTGGATATATTTTTATTTTATTGAATCACAATTTGCATGTCTGCAAATTAGCTGAGCTCTAATCTTTCCATATACCCCCTGAAGACTACTTAAGTACGGGGGGACTTAAGTAGTCTTCAGGGGGTATACAGTTCAAGTACCCCTGGTTGAGAATCACTACCCTACAGCATCGATTAAAGTAATTTCAGCTTTAGAGCCAGACTCCTGCTATTAAACCTCAACAAGTACATGTTGGTGATTCCATCAGGCTTCACACCCAACTCTAACAATGACAATCTTGTAACCTGGCAGAAAATTCACAGGAAGAGAGGAAGTGATATACACACATGCACGCACTAATCTGTCCAGCTGTCAGGTGAGCAGGGTGGATCTGCCTCCAGAGACTCTTTGATGGTTTCCTGATGGATTAGCATTGATCTCAAAGACTCTGCGGAGGCGTACAACAGTGGCTCTCTAATCCCATTTCAAGGAGCTTTCTCAAGTTGTCAAGTCATAAAGCCTGAAATGTTCCCTGCCATTTTTCACACCGGTGTGCCTATAGAACTACCTGTTAACTATATTATTTTGAGTTATAAAAGCTAAGCTAATCTATATCATGAACATACACAGCCTTACCTCTGTCCTAATCAGCCTCTCAGCCTGCACAAAAACAAAGGTTGGATTTACTCAGTTAAAGACTTCAAAGCCTTCAGTGGTGAGGCTGTGATTAAAGGAGGGGGCTTAAATATCTAAATGCTGGTTTAGGCTGGAAAAATTACAGTGTGACCACCATCCAATGGAGTAAAGTTTACAGGAAATGCATGTAGTATTGTATTTAAATTCAGTGTACTTGAAGTAAACTACAGCTTATTTCTCTGAGCTAAAATACTATTCCGTTTAACTACTCTTTCCAACATATGTTCATAATGGTTGACGGGCGACCAAACTTCTGTTGAATTTCTGCCATCAGTGCTGCTGTGTATCTGTCTCCTACTTAGTTATCTGCCCCATTTATTCATCCTCTGACTTATCTACAAACACTGTCCAGCATCTTTAAACACAGGAAATGGGTTTCCTAATCTAGTCATTCTTTCACAACTGCCTTCATGGAAAAAAAATCCAAAAGCCCCGCCCTCTGCGAAATACACTCCACTGATAGGGTCGTCACCAGACTCCTATTTCAACACTGGCCTGATTAAGGGGACCGCCATACACACGAGGGCCAGTGTGAGTCAGAGAGGAGTGTAGATGAGCTGCAAAGCAACAAATTGGACAAGGAAAAGTTTTTACTTAACAGACATGAGAACACACTTTTGGCATTCAGGTAGTAAGCCTCATCATGCTATATGAGGAAGCTTTCTGTGTAAAAAACAAAACACAAAAAAAAACAGTGTATAAAATTGTGCCTATGTAGGGTGTTTAGCTGGCCCAGAGGAGTTGTTATTCTTTGAGTTGGCACATAACAGGGATTCTAAATACTTTTGTTTCTTACATCAGCAGTCGATTTAGTTTTGTTATTGTGTCCCATTTTCTGGTGCCAGCACCTTCTGAGCAAAGCATTCCCCATCTTTATTGTTTTGTAGCCTGTTGCACCAGTTCAACATACGTTTGATCCGATATTGAGGTGTAAGCAACCGTTATAGTTCACCTGGGAGGTAGTTTGGAATAGTTTAGACATTAACTGTTGTGGTACTAAATTAGCCATCTCAAAGAATGGCTGGCAAGTCTTCCTCTAGTAGGCTGCTAAATTAGGGCTGGGTATCGGTACTATATACAACCCAGTACCAAGTAGTATCGAAACTTTTCCAGTCAAACAATACCTGCATTCGATTCTTTTTGTACCTAGATTTTTTTTTTTTTATTACTATCTGTGTGGTTTGGCACACAGCCAATTACCAGAAGCTTTGTTTGATTTAATGCGACATGTCATTGTCCAAATACCGCAGCAGCTACAACCCATATAATCTGTGGTGTGGTAAAGTCTAGCACAGTGTATTTGCCGATGTATTTGTATGGTTCAGCATGCCAAGTTGCTAGAAAACAAGAGAAGAAGTAGAAAAGAAAAAAAACTTTATCAAATGACGTACTTGATTGGTACTGGTATGACTTTAAGGGTACTGGTATTGGTACTGGTATGACTTTAAGGGTACTGGTATTGGTACTGGTATCGTAATTTTTACGCTGACTGATGCTTATAACTCAGTTTTTTCACTTATGAACAACAACAAAAAATTTAGTTGTCAGGTCAAAAATGCCTGTATGCTATTGTATTAGAAATTAGTTATTCTTAATGTATCTAAAATGAGAGGTTGTAGGCTTTTTGATATACTAAAGTGCATTTTCCATCTGTCCGTTAGTCCTTTCTGTGTGTGCCACTGTGTGTGTCTCTGTATGATGACCCACCCCTGAGAAAAACTCGCCAGATGTCCTCATTGGTCATCGGAACTGTCTCATAATGCTTTGGCTCTGTTCACTTTCAGAGAAGAGCAAGACCTCAGATGACACACATCGTTTTTCAGAAATAATGGCTCACATGCGAGGGGATTAGAGCGATTAAGAAATGACAGGTGATCTATTACATTTACTGGAGAAATGCTATCAGATTACAGCAAATAAAATGTTCTCGCAACACTATTGGCAGGAATACATGACACTATCGCTCAGTCCTGAAAGACTTACCAAACAACCCATGTGACTGTTACATAAATAATTCTACTGTATGAGTGTAACACCACCTCTGGTTGAGTGACATGTTTTAAGTTTGGAGTCATGGACTTCTTACTTATAATGTTTCATATGGACTTCCTTTACAATATTTATTTAAAAGGTGCCCTGCCACATAAAACCGTTTTTACTTGCATTTTTTGAAATATGTTAGGTCCATATGTGTTTGTGTTATGTCGTGAATGTGAAAATGAACTGCTACCTCCTCTGTCAGCTCTAGCCACTGAAAAGAAATAAGCGGAGAAATCGGGCCAATTACAAAAGCTGGTCAGTCTGACATCATGTTGCCTGAGCTCATTACTATTCATGAGCTCGCCCAGTTACGCTGGGTAAAGGATGCTGATAGCCAGGATAGCTTACTAATAAATTCAAGTTCAGTTCATATTCTTTAACTTCTCAATCATTCAATCCTGCTTACACTTAAACACGTTTGGTGTCTTAACCCTTATTCAGTAACTAGGGAGCAAAGATGGTCTTTTATTTTTATTTAGCCTGTTTTGTTAGCCTATCAGAGTCAAGCAGCTTAGCTTGTTCAATATTAATGAGAACTGGCACAAATCAAGCAGACCACGCTAGAATGGCTTGAAACAAGGTAACCATAGAGTCCATGGGAGAACTTCAGACATTACCACAAAGTAATGAAATACGTGTGGCAGGGCACCTTTAAGGAAGTCTTTCTCCTTCTCTTTCTCATCTTCCCCTCTCTTTTTTTCTTTTCCTCCCTCCCGTTGTACCTTCCTGCTCTTCTCTCAGCCTTTCCATCACAACCAGCCAGCTGCTGGCTCACCCCGGATCCTCCCACTCCTTGCTTACCTCTTTGTATTCAGGAGGAATGTAAATGATAGTGATTGGGGATGTGGGGTGTGACGCTGGAATTTACTTAAGCGAGACAGACCTGTGATGGACTGTGAGTCTGTGTAATTGTCTGTCTTTGGGTGCGTTAGGGTGACATCACTCCCCTCCTAGAGTGCTCAGAGGAGATGAGACCCCGGCTGGACGGCGGTTTGGGATCCTGGACACAAGCTGTTTCTATTGTCTGCTCACTTCCTGTCAAGGCGTACAGCTTTTATTATCCCAGTTACTTGGCAACTGGCCTGAAATTGTCTCTGACTCTGAATTAAAGTGAGAAGAAGCAGACTAAGGCTCATACCACTTAGCCATCATCATTGCTTCAGTTTCTCATGGATGTTCCATGTCATCCTAACATCTGTATTTGTTGTCTCGACATTGTCATCCCTATGAGAGACATGTTTTTCTTGGCAGTGCGTCATCCTTTTGTCTCCCGTTGGTTGTCCAGTCACTACAAAATGATTGCCATGGAGAGGGGTGTCGCATTTAATTGAATTTAGATGTTGACGGGTGCAAATAATGTGCGATGAGGCAACTAAATAGCTGTGTATAGATTTACAATTCCATTTCTTTACACCTCCACATATGTTCACTGAAGCCGGTAAACGGATATCTTTTCTTAATGTTCTTCAGGTCACCTTTTACCCTGCAACCTGGCTCAAACAGGTCAGATCTGCTCACTTTTGTAGCTGCTTTAACCATGACTTTATGCCATGCCCGTCCATAAAATCTGAAACCTCTAAGGGAAGTCAAGGAAGGAGCATGTTAGGGATACTGAGATACTAAAGTGCAGCCCTGGTGTTTTTGCGACTCTTGGCTGCATTAGGTTCCTCGTGGCAGAAAACACTTATAATGTTGATGAAGTGCACCGGTGGGAAGCCTCAGTGCATGTCGAGGGGCTGCCTGAAAGGCTCGGATCAGCAGTGTTATTAATGAAAGGCCTGAATGTTGGATTTTAGCCCGTCTCTATTCTGGGTGATGTCACCGCCTGGATAGACACGACTAGTCTCACCTCAGTGACTGAACACAACAGATGGCTCACATCTGGACTGATTCCAGAAAGGCATTTTAGCACTGAGGGTTAAGAGGTTTAGCTTTGTCCACTGACTGCCAGTGTTGATGAGGATTGATGAGGAGTTTTTTTGTGTGCAATTAGCTCTGGCAGGGTGCCGAGCCTTGAGAGGTTTTACAAGATATTTAAAAAAAAAAGTGAAACAAATCTGTTGCCGTATAGTTGCACGGATCTTTACATACACTTCTGTCCTCTTGTTTTTTTACATAGTTATCCGATCAAATGTTTTGCAAATGCTAAAGTTGAATTATTTAGCTGTTCCATGAGATTTTAGTGAGGAACTAGTTTGACGTGCAACGTCTTTTCATTACAAGCTATTTATGTTTATCAACAGCTATTTATACAAGGAAGGATTATAATTGCATTTTGCTCCTAAAAGTTGCCCAACATTTGGTCTCCCAAAGGCAAGCCCTTGAGTTAGGGGAGCCTGATGGGGAAAAAAAGACTCTGTTTTGGGGACTATATTTGTGTTTTGGCTCAATTAAATGCCAAATCAGTTTTTCATTTGATCCTTAAAACTGCATTTAATCTAGCAAGAGAAAGGCTTCCATTTCAAATTTAATATTAAAATTTGTATGCCGTACAGTCCTTCTGACACGATGCCAAGGCTTAACAGAGCAAACGAATAGCTGCTAGATCTGATTTTTATGATATTTTGGGTTGAGCATAAAACTGGCTGTAATATACGGCTTCTCGAAATGTGAGCTCATAATTTTCTTTGTTTGAAAAAAAAAAAAAATCACTGTGCCTTAGGAATGAGCTCATGCTATACTTACATTAAATTAGAGAGATCCAGGCATAGCATTTATTCTCTCTTGTGTTTACTCTTTGTCCAGACCGCAGATACTGTGCCTCCTCCTTGGCATGCTCAAACCCTTCTTAAATTGTTGGATGCTCTTAAACACATTATAGGTGATACGAGGAGATAGTCTCTGCTTTAGCACTGGGACACTGTAATACTTGGAGGCTGATAATAAAACAAAAATACTAGTGTCTTTCTGAAAGGAATGAGATAAGGAACCTGGCTGTGTTCATCCAGGCGACTAGACCAAAGACACCAGAACAAATAAAGCATAAAACATTTAACGTCACTCTTGGCTCTTTAAAGAAGCCTCGAAAGGGTTTAGTATCCAACCTCACTTGTCTCCTTGCTGACATGGATACTTCCCCTTTCTTCCACTTCACTAAACCATGAGAGGCTTCTGAAACTGGATAGACCTTTTTAAACCATTTTCCACCCTTTAGTCATACTACCCACCCGCCCTTCCCCACCTCCGCCACTGCCAGGAGGATTTTCTCGGTTTCAAGCCCAAAAACATTTGTCCTAAGATATCAGCCCCTGGACTTCATCTTAGACTGTCATCAGTCTGGTCGTTTATGGTGTCGTGCACAAGCAATCTTAAATCCTGCCGCAACCCCATCAAAATATTATTTACCAGACGTCTTTATCCTTTAGTGTTACAAGGGTATCAAACTAAGTGCATGGCTCACTGAGGCTTCAGCTTCTCACCAGGTCAAAACGACATCGGGATAGGAGATTTTGGAGCAAAACTAAGTTGACTGCATAATTTGACCCTGGAAAAAATATAGTGTAATTGAGGTTTTGGGCTTGGATCAAAAAGACCGCTGGTCTAGGACCGGTGCAGTTCAGAGTTTTGGGTGGAGGAGGCGGGATGTTGTTTGTTTTGCTGTTATGACACTGCAGCTCAAAAAGTGTATTCTACATTTTGTGGTCATGAATACAACACGTAATAATTAGCTTGGCACTGGTCTCGTCTCCTGCCATAAAAAAGTCTTTTGAAAAAGAAAAGAATTTGGTTTTCTGTTCAGTCATGCATATTATTGAGAGTTAAATTACATTTCTGCAGTGTTTTTGCAGAGGCTTGGTGGGCTTGTAAACCAGTCAACTGTTAAACATTGCTTCCACATTCTTATATGAAAATATTTCTCACGACATGCATAATGATTAAGTTTTAACCATTTCCTTAAAATATTTATAAAAACATTCATTACTATTGAGGGAAAAGGTGTGTCTGAAAGGATAATGTTTACCCTCGTATGTCAGCCCTGTAACAGACCAGTGCCAACTATTCTGCAGTCTCATAACCCTACAGGAAAACATTCTCATCAATCATCTGCACCATGCATACAATCTGGGCGGAGGGAATTTAAAACCCAACCGTGACTCTTGTTTCCTGGTTGGTCTGAGAGTCTTGTCAAAGCCCAGGATGCATTGCGGCAGGGTGGTCCCTCTGACAGCTCTCTATTCCCTGCCAAACAGTCAAACCCCAAAGTTTTAAATTTTGGTTCCCATATCGCATCAACGACACCCGACCACCTTAGGTCCTCTCGTAAAGCCTTGAGATTTTTTCACTCCCGCAATAACCATAAAGTCATTTCTTGGTTTCTTGCTTTCTCTTTCTCAATATTTCTCTTGCTTTCATACTCATACATACAGAAACTTGCTTTTCTCACAAAGAGATTTTGACATTTTTAAAGGTCCCGTATTGTATTTTCCAGGTTCATACATGCAGTTCTGCTTTCTAATAGTTTACATGCTTAAATGTTCAACCCGTTTTAGCGCCTGTCTCTTTAATACCCCCTCCTGAAACATCCCAGTCTGCTCTAATTGGTCAGCATTTCTGGGTCTTCCACATCCGCGCTGTCAGCGTCTCTGCTCCATCATTGCTGCCGGGGAATGACTGTAAGGCCGGCGACAGACTGGTTGTGTGGCGTGAGCGTGGCGTTTCTGTTGCGTGTCAGCTGCGTGGCGGCTGCGTGGATTTTTCTATGTCTTACACACCAGATATGTGTCTGACGCGCTGCTGCTGCTGTACACATGCATGTTTCCCATTGATTAACTGCACTCAAGCAGTATACTTCATGTTAAATATACTAATTTTAAGACAACGTCGGCAGTATTGACGGCAAAATAGGCTACAGTATTGACAGGTGCGACATTTGAAAATCGATAATAATAATTAAAAAAAAATATTTTACATTTATATCTGCATTTATGTCAAAACCTAGAGACTTTCAAACATCAAAATGTCATTTATCAATATGTATTTGTGTCAAAATGACATATAAACATCTTTTACTATCTATTTTGCCTGGAAACGCTTCCAATACGCTTGGTGTCGCGTGAAAACTAGGCGTCGGTTCGTTTTCGGCGCGGCTTGAGACGTGAGACGTGCGTGTCACGTGAGACGTGCGTGTCACGGAGGCAGTTTGCAAGCTCTAACCTGTTAACATGGGAGCCAAAATAAAAACGGACACGCCACGCAGCTGACACGCTCACGCCACGCAGCCAGTCTGTGGCCGGCCTAACAGCACTGTAACGGCACTTTCTACCTATATATAGTATATGTGTGAGATCACAACCTTACAGAAGTCCTGACGGCTCGTTTAAAGGCACCATTTCTGAATGCAGGCTTTGTGGATTGAGCGTTTTGATACCTTCACAGTATTTATGTAGCACCTCAACTTGCTTCATAGTAAAAGAGACATGGAAATCTCACTTTTTACAATATGGGACCTTTAAATTCCTTTGAAAGGTTGTACGAATACTCCCTTAGCGACAAATAAAGAACTGTTTTCACTAGTAACCAAAAACAGTTACTTTGTTTTTCAGACAAACTTCGTCAGGGAAAAGTAAATTAAACCCTACTCCCTATAAAAAATCCCTAATTAACAGTTACCACCTCCAAATCAGGTGCATCCTAATACCCTGAGAAAGTTACAACAATTTTACACAAATCCAATAAAACCCCTGCAGACACAATGACTCAAGAACGTGGATTTGTTTAATGGATGACAAATTATGTATCTAACAATATATCTATCTCATACAGTTAAGAAACTAATTTCTATCTCCATCCCCTGTGTGTTCGTACCCAACATTTTCTGCTTGAAACAGACTTTTCAGTGATGGCTTGACTTTGTGTTGTATTGTTTGTTAAGGTTGTGTTGTTATACCCTGGAGTTATCAGCTGAGTTTTACATGAGGTGAAAAAGCACCGACATGGGAAAGTGAAAGCAACAATAGTGACATAAATCATGCTGCTACTGCTTGACAGGACACTGTTAATTGCTGCTTTGCTTACACAGCAAGGTGTCCTTCATCAACATGAGTGACGTGGGGGTGGGGGATGTGTAAAGGTCCATAAATGCAAGGGTGGACTGAAGCGTGATTTATACTTATGCATAAAATCTACGCTGTGGCGACGTACGTAGGTACGTGGAGACACTGACCTACACCGTAGCCTACGCCGTAGCCTATGCCGTAGCCTATGCCGTAGCCTGACGTGCACCTCTTGAAAAATGTAACAACACGTCGCGGCGACGCACGTCGTGTCTTGCCAGCGTTGACTCATTTCCTGGTTCTCCTCCATAAACAACATGAAATCAAGGTGAGGGTTAACTTCTCCTGCTCCAGATTTCCCACCATGGTCAGAAAGAAAAGGGGAGACACTTTGTTTCTTCCATTATGACTCTAGAGTCACTACTCGCTCCGAAGCTAATCACCGTCACTCTCTCACTTCTCCCTCGCTCTACCACACACTCCCCACACACACACACACATGCCGGCTTGACGCACACACCAACGCACAAGTATGAACTTCAGGCCACTTACGTACGGCGAAAGCCTCCGCAGAAGCATAAATCACACTTTATAGGCAAACATTTCCACAGTGTAACGTAGTTAGAGAGAAAAGTATATAATCGAAGTGGTCGTTTTTTGTGCCAGATACAGTCCCATGGTTAAGTTTTTTTTTTTTGCCTGGCTATACTCACTCTTCCTCCCAGTGGTTGAAAAAGGATATCAGGTCATGAGTTGTGCTGACATGAATGTCCTGAGTAGACTCATTTGCCAAGGTGTTGACGTAATTTCTTTTTCTTAAACACTTTATTTTATCCCCCCCATTTAGAATTCATGTGCAGTGAATATCAATTAATAAAAAGTTGCCAGCAGAGATAGTCTTTAAGTGTTTATATAATGTATTTGAGGTTTGCACTGGTGTATAAATATGTTAGTGATTGACAATATTATAAGTATTTAAATTTCTATAAATGCTTCTTGGCTCTCCCAGACCACTGATGAATTCCAGGCAATGTGGCTGAAAGCTCTGGTAGAGATAAATGATGGAATGATTTGAACATATACTGTAAAATAAATGTTTTTATTTGTAATCATGCTGCATATCATTACATATGATTACAGCTATGTAATACGTTTACCAATCATCCATTAACTGTTTATACTGTTATAGGTTGACAAGTTATAACCAGTAACAAATGCATTAATACATGTCCTGCTTACAACTATATAATGTGTGAAAAACAAAGTGCTTTTAAAATACTAAATGCCTGTGTTAATGTCTTACATTTCTATCATGTTAATGGCCTGCTACAGCACAACAGCAATCATGTCGTCGTCAAAAAGAAAAGGGCAAAAATGTCACCACATTAATTCACACTCCCTGTTTCTACAATTCATCATGGCCACGTCCTGATAGCCCATTCTACCACAATGGGACATTTGAGTTGGCAGATCCAGGCAGGCTCTTTCCTCCCTCCATATTTCACTCACTATCTCGACACCGAGTTGGCCGGGAGCGCAGGCACAGGCTCATTGTTCAGACACTGCAGCTGCCTGCTACGAGGACGTAATGTGCAAGTTTGCTGTCGCTTCCTTCCAGCCTGACAGGACAGGAGGGTAAAATGGCTTCCCTTTGCCATGTTTTGCCAAGCTGTAACTCAAGAAGGCGTCTGCTAGAACAAATGTGAGAAGAAGGTAAATCAGAGAGGTTAGCCCTCGCTGGCGGGTAAACGTATCCTCTACAATGTCAACTTTACATGTCATTCGTTGTATTTTCTCTGTTGCCTGTTGCAATTTGAGTCTCGCTCCATCATTCGCTGTCTCCAGCTCTGGCAGAGGCCACCAACGGTTCACAGCAAGCTTAGAAATGTCATTTTAGCCCTACATTAGCTGCATTTTTCCTCCTTGACCCCCGGCCCTCCGCCCTCTGTGCTATTTCCTTTCACAAATAGAAGATTAGCTCATACATCACTCTGCAGATTCCCAGTCACCAGAATCATTTGTCAAGCTCTGTCCAGTTGACCATTCTGTTGTTACTTCTTTTTTTCCCAACCCTGACAGACTCTAAGGCTCTAAGAACAATGTGGCTCAATTTTACTGAAAAACATATTATCTGTGTATTTAAACTCACGGCCTTGTGCCATCTTGCCTTCACAAATCCACTGCTCTTTATGAACATGCCACTAATTGTCCCAATTTTGTCCCTGTTTGATTGAAATAAGACCTTTACAGAGACGCCATTGAGTCTGTCAATCCAGGCCCATATGTAAACTCTGAGGCTTTTACCCCTTTAAAGGAGAAATGCACTCCAACATAAATACTGGGTAGAAAAAGAACTTTTTCCACAACGTGAATGCAGAAAATAAGCCTTCATGTGGTAAGACACCTTCTGCACTCCTCTCACTCGAAAACGAGAAGCTGATTTAATAGATTTCTTCAAATTATTCCACGCTCACTTTACAAAGTCAGTAAAAAGATCTGAACCAGAAAATGTGTTTTGTCTCCTTTTCTCACACAACAGCATTTAAGTTCTATTTTAAGGTTTTCTCCTGTCATAAGTTGGAAAAAGGTTGGAAAAAGTAGAAGCAGCGAGTCTTGCGTCCTTGTGGTCGGTGAGGTATAATTGCTGCATTCTGTCAGGGAGATGTAATCACATTACGCCATGCAATGACGACTCTCTGGGCCTAATCACCACCTAGTTTGCAAATGTAGGGGAGTAATACTTTGACAGTCTCTCACACACACTTTAAGGTAAGGGTGTGCACATAAAAATACGCTTTCATGTGAGTGGTATCTGTTGTATGTTACTGCCTTTAACATCTTTTGATACACCAGCATATCTGCATGTTCTGCATCTGTTAGTGTTGGTGCACCTTGTCTCTATATGTTTTAAAAATCACCTTCATATTTTGTCTATGAGATAACTCCCCAGTAATACAAACACAAACAATGACAGATTGTTTATCAGGAAACATGACCTATAGTTGCTGTGTTCACAAGGCCGTGAACCAGAACCAAACAGAATTTAGAATTTTGCTCAAAGACACCCCAAATCCACGTGTTTGTTATTTTCTTTTTCCAAAGCAGACAGCAGATCCGAAATACAAAGCTATGAACTCGCTCCTTTCACCTTCGAACAAAGGACACCCACATTTGATTTCAAAATCATTAAACGTTTGTTTCTCTGATCATGCAGATGTTGCAAGCTGCTTAAAAGGAAAGCTTTCTGACTATGTTTTCTTAAATACTGTTATTTTGGTGCCAAAAAAAACATGAAAGCTTTGTCAATTTTCTACACATCAGTTACAACAAAATAAGAACATGTGGGCTCTGTTTTACTTCTAAACATTTCATGAAAGCCCTCCAGACCAAAATCTTTCAAATGCAAGTTTTGTTAAGTTTCTAAAGCGAGACTAACAGTGAAAAGAATATTTATAATATTTATATATAGTTTTTAGGAAGGACTCTGCCCGGGTATGAATTTTCCCGCAAAGTCACAGAATGATTTGCGGCAGTTAGACGGCGCTATAGTAACACATTCTGATGGGTCACATATTTCTTTGTAACACCGAAAAAAAGCCTGTAATAGTGTATCCAGCAAACTGAGCCAGGTAAAAGGAAGTAGGAGATTTCATTATATTGGCCTAATAGAAGTTATCTGTTGTAGTTATGACTGATACTGGAGCAGGGCCATCACAGAAAAAGAAGGAAATTCAACAAAGAACTAAAAGCTAAAAGGGAAAGTGAAAGAGAGCGAGTCAACGGAGGTTTTCCTTTTACTCCGTGTTTGTGTTGGCTTACTATTTTCTTTTCCCTTGTCCCCCTGTAACGTTACTTGTGTAAAGCGGCCGTGGGTTTCATGAAATGCGCAACATTAAATTAAGTTATTACGTTGGTTGTTACAACAATCTCTTAATGCTGTGGCTCCTGACACAGTGACAGTGCTAACGTTACCGGTTTAGCTCACAATACATCCAAAGTAGGCTAAGTTACCGTATGCAACACTTGAAATGCAACGGCATCTTTAACGTATTGTCTTATTGTAAATGAATAATTTTCTGTCTGAGCAACATATTCATTGCGACTATATGACCTCCCGGTAACACTAACTCGGTTATACAGTGGGTAATACAGCACCGTAAAGAAAAGATCTTTACGACAGCAGGTGTGGTAAAAACAATACCGCTTTTGTCCACAGCGGCCGCTAGAATCAACACAAACTGAAAGTTACATTAAGTCAAAGAAAAGAAGGATAAGTGTCCTTGTTGCAGTAGATTCAGACAAATGAGCCTGAGGTGCAGGAGACTGTGGAGCAATAGTTATCTGGCCAAAGCAGAAAAGGGAGTGTTGGCTGACCTGCCCCATTAGGTCAGTAGCCACTCAGTTTTTTTCCTACAATGTGGGAGTGATAGTGATCAGAATCTAGATACACAAACAAAGGTGGTGCAGAGCAGAAAAGAATATTTTGCAGAATATGGACTCATCTGTCCTTTTACATCCACATTCTATTCAGAGAATGTATCTGACAGTAAATATAGTGTTATGTGATACTATATAGTAAATAGTAATAAAATAAATAATAAAGTGATTTCGGACACAGGTATTCTCTCACTTGGTTCTATAAAGTTCCAACTGTGAAGCTAATCAGTGCTCAGAATGAATACAGGAGGACCAATCAGGTTCAGCTTCTCGCCTCACTGCTCTGTGACTGCAGTTAAAGGAGCTGACAAGATATGAAATAGTCTGGCATTGCCAGACCTATCTCCACAGCGCTGTGGAGTAAGGTCTGGCTACACCACAGATACCTTCTGGGATAGACCAATCAAATCGTCTAGTGCAGCGCTAAGCTCAGGACGCAGCAACGATGGTTCTGCAAAATAATCTTGGGAAGGAACTTGTTTTGGTGGAACATTTGCACCCCGCAAAAGAAAACGCCACATACAATATTAAATTGAGTTAACTGTTCACACAATACAGTAACGTGAGCTTTTTAAATTAGCTGGAAACATGGTTAAACTTAATTTTCTCTTACCAGTGTATCACCGTGTGAACTTTGTATAAAGCAATCCCACCAATCAGTCACAAAACGTCCCAGTTAGAGAGTAAATGGCGTAAACATATTCTTTGTAAATCTTAACAATCATACTCAAAAAGAACCAAGCAGGCCTGTCTTATTGCATGATCCAAATTTTCTTCTAGATTTGCCATTTTTAGCGTGTAGCTTGCTAGCTCAAAGTTTGCTGTTGTTTCCCGAGGCGAACACAGTTTGAGCACAGCGAAACACAGAGAGCGGATGGGGAGGAAATTATTCTGGAAATGTACTTCCATTGATCCAGACTAGGTATGAAATAATGCTCATGCTAAGATTTCGGAATTAATAAATGGCACTGTTTAAAAAATAAAACATTTATTAATGACAAAATGCCAACAAGTAATCTTTTAACTAGTTTGAGCTGAAAGCTTGATTTTCTTAAAATGTGCTATATGCTAGTCAATTCCACAGCTCGTGCTACTGGTTGTTTGCAAGAATTTATGTTATCATTAGTTAGTTAAGTACAGTTTAGGTAAAAAAAAAATGTGTGGAGAGAGTACACAGTAGCATTAAATGGATGTAGTCAAGTCAAAGCACAAAACTATACTTAAGTATAGAACTTAAGTAAATGTACTTGTTACTTTTTCACCACTGACTACTGATAAAATAATCACATGTTCTTTTATGGACACTTAAACTTTTTTCTAATGATTGTCATAAAGGCCAGAAAATCACATCATTTTTGGCAACTGAGCCACTTCGACATCAACAGCCATTAATCGTTGCACTGCGAAGTCTTCTCCTTCTGTCTTACCCTTCTCTTTCTGGATCTAATTCATCCATAAATTCAGTGTTTAGTTGCATATTTGTAGACTAAACTAGAAGACGTCCTCATAAAGCTTTACCAAGCAAAGTGCTGAGAGCTCTCAAGCTTCTCCGGGAAATGAAGTCCAGCGATGTACTGACGCATTTGGCAGAATGTCTTTTGAAAGAGTGTAAAGAGGTGGCTGCATGTCATATGTGTGCTTAGAGGGTGTCGCTGAATGTGTCGTCTTTGTGTGATTCCTGACCTCAACATGGGGGCATGCTGGTGGGGCTTCAAAGCATACAACATTTTGGAGTAACGTCATATACAGTAGTCAGAGCGAGGAACAGCTTTCCTTCCCATAAAAGGAAGTGTTTGACACAGAGCTTCTAAAAACACGTGTGTACTTTCCCATACCAGCATTTAAAAAACAAGACGTAGTTTCCAGAAGGTTTAGAATTTGAAACTGACCAGACAATTTCTCCTAATGCATATATCATCCTCTAATTTATCTTATCAAAAGATTGAAGCTGGCTTTGAACAGGAATGTATACTATTCACCAGTCTGAAACCTTTTTGGGAGGAATACAGGTGTGCTTCTCCTCAGTCAGGAAAGACGCAACAGCCTCAGCAATCGCATGTCAGATACACTTGATGAATGAGGCAGATTTCTGTCTCCTCCCAGCAGTTTTAGGAGTACTGATAGTATCCTAACCACGCATAGGTGAAGACAGATCCTGCTCATGCATGCAGAGGAATATGTGTTATATACAGCGAAACAGCTGCTTGACAACTTCCAAAAACACTGTATAACTTTCTGCAAAGTTCATAGCCTGCCTCTAAGGTGAGCCTGCAGAGACAGGAACAGTGATAATTAATAACCAAAAATCCCAGATCTTAAAAATTCAATGTTCTGTTTCAAAGAACAGGGCAGGTCAGGGTAATAAGCTTCTCAGCGATGGTGAGGACATCGCCCAAGAATTTCGATCTGATCCACATGAGTGATGTCACCGCCGCTGCAGTTATGTCAACCAGATGGCATGTAGATGTATTGTGTGCCCTGCAAATCATTAAGAGGACGAAGGTCATGTAGTGTCACGTTAGCAGCTACTGTGCTTTATATCTACAATAAAAACTCAGTAATAGTGATTATAACTTTGTGCCAATAAATTACGTCAACACACGTTTGTTTCATATGATCTGTGTTTTCTCATCACACGACGTTTCTATGGCAAGTTCACAACTATCGAACTTCCCTATTCAGGCCTTGATGCATTGTGCAAGCATGATGACTAATACAATGCAGAAGATTTCAAGATTTTTTTTTTTTGTGGGAAAGTACACACATCTTATTAGTGTGAATCATGAAATGTTGCTGAAATAGAATGACATCAAACACCCACAGACATCTGATTTTAATGATGCACATATGCTTTAGCTGTCATGCAGCCTGGGATCATAATGGCAATAATAGAGGCCGGTTGTAGACCATGCAGCGACAACATAACAAACTCTGCGGTGACTACCACTTATGTACAGTTTGGTCAAAGTTTGTTTTCTGTTGAGACTGTAAGACGGTTGTTATGACTATAGCCCGACCAATACAGGATAGTTTATGTCAATATTTGATATTTGACAAGTCTGGTAACAATATCACGACCAATTTTATATATTGTAAATTACCAATATTTTTTACGTGAACATTACAAAAAAAAACACAACACACAAAACTATTACTGACCACAACATTTTACAGCTGGCATTGCTCTTTAATGGAACAACTAAAGATTCTAAACCGCATATCTTTGGCTCCTTATTATGGAACCCACGCAACTTGTAGGCAAGACCCGCCTTTCAATAGCATTCACACACTAATATTGAGCTCCTCTCTCTTTCCATCTGTGTGCATTCATGTCTCAAAAATGCTTGTTACTAACCTAGCTCTGGGGAGCTTATTGCCCGGAGCCCTTATGTTTTTTGTCACCCAGCAGTTTTCCTTGGACTAGGGTGGCACCTAAATCACGGTTGCAGCTGTGGCCGTGGTCCTGCTCCGCGCCCTGCTATGCCCTGCTACGCTCTGCAGTGTCCTGCTATGCCCTTAATGGGTAAGAGAAATTTTACAAAAATAAAAGCTAAAATTACAGAAGTCAGGAAAGAAACATTATTGCTGAAAGTTGTAGTTTGTATTGTCGTCTTGTAAATGTCTCTTTAAGTGAGCCCTTGGTCCTAGTGTGGACAATAATAACAACACCGAAGACCTCTTCCAAACTAAATCTGAGTATTGTATTATAATATACTTGAATAAAAGTATGTTTAAGTTGCTGGTTATAAATATCTGATTCCAAGCACTTTTCACCTTTAGTACTGCAGTTTTGTGGTTTATGATTTTGTGGAAGTGTTTATTATGTGTAGCTGCTAAATCAAACTCAGAAACAACTGCATTAAACTATTAAAAAACGAGACAGCAGCAAAGTGAGACTCCCCCCCCCCCCCCCCACCCAAAAAAAAAAAAAAACAGGATTCAGTAACACTTGACTTTTTGCCTTTCTTCTCCCTTTTGTATAAAATGATCCCAGACCAGCTGGCTTGGTAAACATGAGGGTGCTGTGTGCATTTTACTGCCGTTACATCACAGGACTTCTGCGTATCCAAGTTCATGTTTCATGCCTCTCTCTGTCATCTGGAGACATCAGCATGTGAAGTTGCCTAGTGGAGCTTTAAATGATAACGATAGCGGGAGGCTCATATTTACATGCAGTCTCTCTGGGTTCAGTGCTTCACATCACAACATTAGCTGAACTCCTCACACTAACATCAGTCAGTATGTTCCGAATGTGAGCAGGGGGTTTTAAGTTTTGTTATGCTATGCATGAAATCAGAGGATGCAGATGGTCATAAAATTAATTTCTCTGCAAAAGAACAAAGGCGAGCAAAATGCCTGCCGCGGCGTAGCTGTATGCAGCACGTGTGTATATCTGTGCGCTGAAGTCATGTTTAAAGTCACATCTGTTGATGGTTAGGATGCCGCTCTTGCTTTCACACCCCTGCTGCTCTTGCATTACCCAGTGCGCGATGAGGTCATCACTCATGGACAGCAATTTGATCGCCAATTAATCAGAGGGGAGCCAGGTTCATCCCCAACCCCCTGCCCGGATTTACATGCTTTTTAGGGCTTCCAGGAAGAAGGTATGTCCACAGTCAGAGGCATCCTGCTATGATAAAAGGTCAGAAAAAAAATGGCAGCAGGAGATGAGAACTTTATAAATGTACAGCATGAGTGTGTGTGCTTTTAAAGAGGGAAAAGGCTTTTCTCCATTCCCAAATCCTACAGGACATTAGCCCAGGATGTAATCGAAACTTCTCAGTATGTGGTAAAAAGGAAATGATTACATCCAGCTAAAATGCATCACACAACAATGCGTTAACGAAAGTGAAATTAAAGCCTGATGCGACGTGGTGCCTCTCAAACTGTACATGTCGAGCTGCGGCAGCCTGTCTGAAAACACAGAGAACTGGTTCAGCTTTCCTCAAAACAAGTGATAAGTGGCTTTTCCTTTTAGAAGTCAAAGCTATTTTGAGGTTTGTAGTTTTTCTAGCCCTCTGTAATAATGTTTTGAAAGGAGTGCCGAGCAGAACCGAAGTCACTGAACAAACTCTGGGTTTTGTGCTTGGGCGAAGGACAAGATGTTGTATACTCAAGCCCCTCAGGGATTGTCTGTTTCTTACTGCTTGAGTTAGTCTAGATGAGGGAAATATATCTTCTTTTTCACTGGAAGTTTGTAACAGCCCAAAGTACATCCCTATTTTATTGGCTGCTGGACTGCAAGTTTTAAAAGATAATTGGGTCTGATTTTGTTGTGTTGGACATCATTTTCATCAATTATAATAACACTGTACTCTTGGGAATGGTTGGGATCTGTGAACACAGGGACATCAAAACTAATAGAAGTGATGGTCAATTCTGCAAAAATTACACCCAAATTATGATAAATATCCAGCAAACTGTACAACTACTGTTCCGTTTCTGATGTGAATGCTACTTGGGCCCTCATTTATGAACCCTCACATGGACTCTCACTCATGTGCATACACTTACAGCAATACCGTAGTATAACGGATAGTCATCCGTGTGGCGGCACTGAAAAATATAATGTCTCGTGAGGATTGTCAGGACACACAATTTAGGTAGAGAAGGAGGAAAAGGACACTTTTACCTAAAAACTTTACACATAACACGCATCTACGACTGTACTCAGCTACATAGACAAGGCTGGATCCAACCGCTGAGGACAGATGACAATAGCAGATGCTGAACATCCCCCACACAAATGTGTACTTGCTTCTGTACATTTACTCTCGTTGAAGTCCAAGCCTGAAAATATACACCCTCATCAACTATTTCCATGATAATCTGGCATCTTGTTGAACATGCAGTGTGATTGATGCTTTTCAGAGCCATTAGGTACGTTTTTCTTGTCTTTTTTTTTTGTTCTCCTTTTACTTGTATAAATCGTATGCCTTTTCTCACGCGGTAATTAGCTCGGCCCTGGACAGAGGCCTATTTTTCATGGCAGCCTGTCCTTCCTGACATGCCTGGTGACAAAGCGCAGACCGTCATCACTGCTCGCCGGTCCAACTCAAACATTCTGGTGCAGCTAAAGTGCAATGATGTGATTGTCCCAAATAGGTCACGGGCCGACGTCCAGCTGTGTTTCCTTTGTGAAGTTAATTGCTGAGGGTGCATGTGTGTGTGGTTTTATGGACGTGTCTGATTGTGTCGTTGGTGAGTTTTTGAGTGAGTGCACATTTCCTCTGTGTGTGTATGATATGTGATATTGCTGAGGAAGCAGTAAACAGAGCACTGCCCAGTGACTGCTCTCTATTTGACATTTACAGAAGAAATCAGTCAGACATGTTTCCACCTCCAGCCATCTTAGCTGGCAATGTTAAACAGCACGTCCAAATAATTCACCCCAGACTTATCTCACGTTACACTATTTTATGGGTCGCAGTTTCACCATTGGAGGCGTTAAGACAACATGCCTGTACAGTCATCTAAAATAGCTGTAATGTCTCGTAATCCAGTTTAAGGTTGGATAATTAACACAAGCACAGTACAATGCCTCATAACATTACACAGATGAAATTACAGCTAAGAGACACATCATGCTTCAGCATGTCTATAAATCATGCGCTGTTATATTTCATAACACTTGATAGCATAAGTGTTACCAGGATTTCTGTTATCGTGCAAACAGTCTACAGCCACGCTAGTGGCTGTGTGAGGCTGTACTAAGGCACTGCAGTGCTTCAAGCTACCACGAATGTCACGGCAATCCATCTAATAGTTGTTGTAAAACTGTATATGACAAAAGTAGTGGACTGACCACCTAACACTGACCAAGAACCATGCTACTAGCGTGGCTAAACATCTGTTTGTGGTCTTAGATCTGTGTACAGGACAGAGGAACAGAACATAGTGCAATTCAAATAGATTTGTTATGATCTTGGACAGTTTAGAGAATTACCACATCATAGCTTATTATGAAACCGCAGCATAAACAATCTGATCTTCAAGTATCCCTCGTTCAGAGCTGCTTTCACTGGAATTGACATGCAGACTTAGCTGGTGGAAAGTTATCCAGGGATATGGTTTTTCACTCTGGTTCACAAATATCTGCAGTGCTACCATAAAGCAGAGCTGTAAATGTAAAGCTTATTTGTGTATCTAAGCTCAAACTTAAATTATCTGTCGACAAATTCTTGCCTCCCTCTCTAGTTCGCTGGAGCATCTCCAGTAAAAACTCTTGGTTCGCTCCAGCTTTGTACAGAGTTGTTCAATAAAAGGTGATAATAAAAGTAAAGGACCTACTACAGGTCATGGGAAAAACACTAATGGAATCATTGAGGGTTGTTTTCCCCCTGTAAACCTGAAGAACACTTTGATTAAATGCTAACCTTACACAGGAGTATTAAGACATGTTGGCACCGCTGAATGGCTGAAGTTGGATGTAGGATTCAAACACCTCTTGCACTTGCTGACAAACTGCTTTTGAGCAAGGCACTCAACTCTCAAACGTATTTGTTTGCCACTATCCTTATCTTCCATCTCAAGATCATGACAAAAGACAAAGATTTAGTCCTACCTTCACTCTGTTTACTGAAATAACTCAAGAGGCCCTTCAACTCTGAAGAGCATGCTGACATTGACTAGTAAAGACACTCGTAAAGTGGGGACAGTAGAGGTGACAGATATTGCTAAAATAGAAACGCTGCGTCAGTTGTAATTTTGGCTTCAGTTGGATACTGCACTTAGAGGCGGAATTCATGCGTGGTGGGTGGTGTTGTCACTTGAATGTCACTTGAAACAGTTGAGTGCTTTTTCTGTTCTACCTGTTGGATCTTAATGGAGCATGCAGTGCATTGTCAAGGGGATTGTTTTGTTACCTTTTTTTGTAGTATGTCTATTCCCACCCCATAATACAATCATGTAACACTGGCTTACTAGCTAGCAGTCAAACATCGAATCCACTGGTTTATCCAGTAACTTTGCATATTTTTCATTTACTTTTGAGTCAACATTTCCCATTAAAATAAAACACAAGTGATGTTTAAATCCGTTCAGGAGGAAGACTCAGCATTTAAGTCAGTGAAACCTTCCCCCCGACACAAAAACGAGATTTTCTGTTATTGCTTTCAGATTATATGTCACCAAATCTCTCCAAGGATGCCAACTTTTTAAAATTTAGACACTGCAGGCATGAAGCAACGATTCTGATTATATTGTTTGTTGGAAGACTGGCAGCTCTCGTATTAAGTCACACACTGACCTTTCGCGCTCCTGCTCCAGCAGGTTGGTGAACTCGTCGCTTTTTTTCATGAACTCTCCATGGTTCCTCTTCTCGTCCTCCAACTTGTACAGGGCCTGTTTGTGCGACTGTTCCACCATCAACAGCTGCTCCAGCATCCGCCGGTGCGTCTCCCTCTGCTTCTCCACTAACTTGTCCAGCTGTGGAGGCAGCACATAGAAAACACCTGTCATGTCTGGACTGCTCTGTGTCAGTCAGACACTGAGGGTATTCTTTTGCTTAAATCAGATTGAGAGTTGGTGTTACCTCTACCATGGGCTTCTCATAGATGTCCTCCTCAAAGACATCAGCCTTGCCCTGGATGGCGTCCCTCTGCAGGGACTGCAGGACTGTCTGTGGTGTGACAACGCCATATTTGGCCTCTAGCAGGGCCATGTCAATTTTCTCTGCCTTCAGGACTGTGATCACCTCATCTCTGGCCTATAGTGGGGGAAGAAGGTGGATTTGGTTAGATTCAACTTTGTGAAGCAGGAATAGCATGCAGCAGACTTTCCAATATGCAGCAGCAAGACAGCAAGATACAAGTCTACACTAAACCAAATATCAGTAAAATAACCTAAACTATTGAGTCAGTGTTGACTCGTCCCTCTCATCTTTCTCTAAGTCAGGTTTTACTTATGATTGGGAAACATTGCTTAACAGTTTGCACAATAGACCTTTTCTAAATCATTATTTTTGTACAAAAACAAAAGTCCAGTGCTATGGAATACATACTATTATCTCTGCTTTTTTTGTCAACTTTGTTTCTTTGTATCTATCTACCTTTAACCAGCAATAAGTCAGACTTTGGATTTGTTCCTATCACACAACAACAGTGCCAGGGGATTGCTGGATCCAGTGCTGGAATGACAGGAAGTAGCCTCAGCTGTTGGCTGTCCATTAACACAGGCTTTTAGTCCATCTTGATTGCCCACTGCCAACTGAGCCACTGTGTTTGACTATATGTCCGACTGGGGCCAGTGCCATGTCTGCAGGCCTGCGTGCCTGCTGCTGTACTGGCAAAATGTTCCCAGGGCCCAGCCATCTCTTCAGTTTGGATTACCTGCAGCTCTCCCTCCAGCAAGCTCAGTAGAAAGACGAGGTCATCCCGGGAAAGGTCCCTGCTCTTCTCCCTCCGACCTCCCTTTGCAGCGCCGCTGGCGCTGCTACTCCCGCTTCCACTCCCACTCCCACCACTACAGGTGCTGTTCTTGGCCATCTTGTGATTCCGCTGAATGGTGCCGGTGTCGTCCGGCGGCTCTCGGTGTCGGTTGCGACGCTCCGCCCTTCCTGAGGGCTCCTCTCGCTCTGCAGATCGCTTACGTGTGTCTGCCTGCTTGACCTTGGTTACATCCTCCAGACTATTGCTGCGGGACCGCATGTTTCTCTACCTGTTAAATGAATGGAAGACAGAAGGATGAGGGTGGTTTTTAATATCCTGCATGCAGATATGAACACACATTCCCTGCACCATGTGTCACTATGTGTCTAGTGTTTATCTAAGTGTCTTGCATTAGTTGGACACCTTGTCAATATTAAGTCTTGCGTGTCTATTGCATTATTTATCTTTGCATTAAGTCAAGAGACAACACAATAAAACAGAATACATAATATGCCAAATTTGAATCCATGACCTTGACTTTGAAGGGCTTAAAAGAACAAAACACTCTCAGATGCTCTTACACTGTCATGTGTAATCAATCTGCGATGTTTGTTGCATTCCAGGAGTTACTTTGTGACTGATGAAATGTTTTATTTTACATTTTCTGACCAGAGGATTAAGGCATTAGTGGGCATGGATGCCACTTTCAACCTGCCTCGACTGCTTCACTCCTGTCCTAGATGTCCTAGATATCCTAGTCTCGCATTGCACAGCGCTGCAGAAGAGGGTCTGGCTAGTCCACACAGCATTCTGGGATGGGAGAAAAGCGTGCTCTGGTTTATTGGCATTTCTTTAAACCAGTCACAATTGTCTTGGGCGGTGCTAATCGCCGGATGGAGGAACTTGTTTTGGTGGAACACGTGTACATCCAAAGGTTGTTTTGGTTGTGTAACAGAAAACTCAGATTGGACAGATAGTCTAGCTAGCTGTCTGGATTTACCCTGCAGAGATCTGAGGAGCTTAAAATTACAACACAAAGAAACAGAAGTTAACGGACATCCGGCCGAATAGAGTGAAATCCGGCAGAATTTCCGGCCGCACCGGAGCAATCCTGGAAGTAGAATGTTGTGGATGCAGACTATATATATATATATATATCCCAAACTGTTTTAAGCGAACCCTGCACATCCCAGGAAATACGACAAATACTCCACCAAACAACACAGTGAGCACAAACTGTAAGGTACATGACCACAACCGAAAGGACTCCACCTTGGAGGCTGAGCATGTCTAAACATAACTTTTCTTTCTTACATGTTGGGCTGTGCAGCGGGATCTCGGCCTGCTGTGCTGATATAACCTGTTCTTTCAACATACTGTAAGTTGGCCTTAAACTAGACCTACGGACTACGTTCAGTTCCACATTTGTCATCTGTACAGAGCAGCTGAATGTCGTCATTGCCTTCCATGTTATTATTAGTCACTCAGCGGAATACAGTCATCATCACCACGTCGTACCACCAGCCACAAAGCACGATTATGGCGCAAATTCTCTGACAGTGCCTGAGCCTTTTTGGGCCCGGACCTTAAGTCCTGTCGCAACGCATTATCCTAAGCTGCCGACCACCATTCACGGCTGATGAGTTTTCCCATAACGTGAAATTCTTTACTAGAAAGACGTGGCCAAAATCAGTCCTGCCAGAGGATTTAAGCACTGGAGCGTTGTGTTCTTCTTGTGTACCTACTTTGTCTTTTCTACAGATGATGATAGGTGGTCTGATGTGTTTGGGCTTGGGGGGGTGATCGGAAAAAGGGAGTAGATCAGAGTAGATGACTTATAAATAAAAAGCATCATGGCTACCTACCAAGGTCTGTTTGGAGTGAACAATGTGTCTTTGTGACATCTGGTTTATGAATGGGCCATTCAATGACTCTCTGACTATAATAAATCGAACTTTGATAAATAGATGAATGCTGTAAGCTGCAGCCTTGCAGGTAGAACTGTACACTCCTTTGCCAAGTAATTCATGACTTTTTCAGCATTATACTCAGCTAAAGTCAATATATCCAAAAGACAAAGCAGGACTTAGATGAAAACATGCCGAGACTCATTTGTATGAGTGTTGCTGATGCCCAAAGGCATTACATCATTATCCATTCAGCTCGGCTCACATCAAAATGGTTCCAACTAACTGAGCTCAAATAACTGAAACTGAAACAGCTGATTAACAGATTAACCTAAATAGATTTTGTAATGTGTAAAATATCTTTAGCAACATTGTTCTTAAGAGTGGTTTATAGAGGTATGACGAGCCGTCGATGTCGAAAGACAGACCCGTTTCAGTTGGGAAAAATGCATTTACTAGTTGGCAATATCTCCACAACTTCGATTTAAAGACAGCGGAAAATAATAATGTGTATGTTGTGTGCAAGTTGTGCAAACCAAAAGTGCAAGTATTGTCAACGGCGCTAACGTGTACTTCAAATCTGAAGAAACACTTGGAGGTAAATTGAACGTTATGGGATTATTTTTGTGTCTTTAATCCCAAAGAACGTTAACATTAACATTACAGGAACATGCTCGGCATCGTTCAAACATTGCTAGCTATCACGTGGTCCAATGATGATAAACTAATGGTTTCAGTTATTTCACCATTTAGTGGAGGTTAAATTTGCATTTGCCACATCAGTGTTGATCATGGTAGGAATGCTTTAATGACAGCAAAAAGATTTCTTAGATGTAATGAAATAATGAAGAGAAAAATAAAATGAGAACACACTGTCTGCGTGGCGTGAGCGTGTCAGCTGTGTGGCGTGTCCGTTTTTATTTCGGCTCCCATGTTAGGTTAGAGTTTACACACTGCCTGCGTGACACGCACGTCTCAGAAAACGCGTGCATGCTAGAAATAGGACCGACGCCTATTTTTCACGTGACACGCAAGCGTGTTAGAAGTGTTTCCAGGCAAAATAGAATACGAAAAGATGTGTATATGTCATTTTGACACAAATACATTTACTAAATGACATGTTGTTTTGAAAGTCTCTAGGTTTTCACATAAATGCAGATATAAATGTAATTTAAAAAATAATGAATAATTATCGATTTTCAAATATTGCACCTATCAATACAGAACCAAATATTCTGTAGCCTATTTTACCGTCAATACTGCCGACGTTGTCTTTACTGTAATCAAATCAGTATATATTTATGTTTATGTTTATGGGAAACATGTGTACAGACAAGGCAAACAAAGCAGCAGCGTCAGACACGTCTCTGGTGTGCAAAGACATAGAAAACGCCACGCAGCCGCCACGTAACTGACACGCAACAGAAACGCCACGCTCACGCCACGCATCCAGTGTGTAGCCAGTGTTAAGGTGCATATTTATCGAAGTGATCTAAGAGTAATCCTAAAGTAATCAGATTACGTTACATGTTTTGGGTAATCCAAGTGATTATGTTACTGATTACAAAAATTGCCATGTAATTTGTAGTCAGTAATGGATGACATTTCAAAGTAATCCGACCCAACCCTGTCCACCGTACATATGGAATAAGCAACGGTGTAACTGTTAGTTATACAGGAGAGAAGCCAGTCATTTGAGTTTTTGGCAAAACCTTTCAGTGCTTGTTTTCCATTTTGTGTCTTTCCAACTGAATAAAGGACTATTTTTCCAGTCTTATTTCTTCAATGAAGTTTTCTTTAAAATAGTGTTAAAATCTCCTCTCGATCTCGTGAACCCAATCTTGTGTCTCGTCTCGTGAGCTGGGTGTCTCGTCACACCCCTTGTGGTTTACTTTTACTACTTAGTGTACATGTTGTATACTGTTAATACTGTGTTTAATACCCTATTTTTACTTTAGAAGAATTCTGGATGCAGGACTCATAATGTAGTTGAGTATTTAATATTGTGATATTGTTGCTTTACTTAAGTAAAAGATATGGATACTTCTTGCACCACTTATATCCACTAGCTAAACCTACTGCAAATAACAAACCGCTGCTAATCTATTAGTTTCTAATACACTTTGTGATATAACAACAGTTCACATTGGCAATCACCTAAACTCTGCTGTCCAATAAAACAAGCAAAAAAGAATACTTTAAATTTATATTTTTCAGCTTTAGTGCCACCAAGACAAAAACAAAAATCTCACCACTCCACGCCAATTTGCCTAATTGGACCTTGAACAATGCGTGATGAGACTCCTGCAGTGTGCGTCCAGCCTCTGTGTGAGGCCCTCTGACAGTTTATGAGTAAGAAAGATGGCTGGGTGATTGCATTGTGCACACTCTCGGCAAGGCGCCACATGATTCAGAGCTGAGGTAATTCCCTGCAGTCCAAGACAGACTCCACATCGGCTTACTCAGAGATCTGGGCTACAGGCGATAGACAGGACAGTGTGTTTCAGAAGTGTGTGTGTGTTTGTACAGGTTTAGGATATAGTTCATGACATGTACAATATGTGAAGGATACAGAACCGTTTATGTTTGTAACTTTACCCTGAACATCATCAGCATGTAAGCTTTTTTAATGAGTACGTAGATACATAATTAACTCAGCTATCAGTCACTCCTGCACAACTGTAGCCTCTCATTATGCAGCAAACACACAGATGTTCACACTAACAAACATGCCTAAAAAACAGTGTGATACGGATTTAAACAGAGATTGTGCAACAAATCCAAAGGTCACAGACATGTAACTCGACCCGCTGGGATTCCTACAGGTGCAAATATCACGTATCTGCAAAATCTCCAAGATGGATCAGAAATATATCACATAGTTCATAAAAAGGTTCATTGAGGGGACGGGAAAATAACTTTGTATTGGATCTGACAATCTCCACATCGGTCCCTTACTGTCGATGTGGGAGTCGACATGAATTAGTTTTAAAATCTGTGTTATATCCTTGTTGAGCAATTGTCCTGCTTTTTCTGAACTGAGTTATTGGAACCTTGGAGCAAAGCGGTCAAAATTGGAAACACTCGAATAGTGAGCACGAGTCCAGAAAAGCTGGCCAAAACTGTGCTGATTTTTGTTCAATTTGTTGAACTGTAGTTACACTGCCCTAAACGCCTTTCTTTCATGATCTAAATATCTTTTGAAGATTTGAATGAGATCAACTCAAAGCCTAAATTATACTTAATGTTCTAAAACATTACAAGATTAACATAATATCAAGCTATCACAGATATATATCCAAAAGTATCTTTTTAAATTTAATAAAGACAAGACAAACTGTTTAGCCTTAAGTGGATTGAGCTACAGTAGATATGATAAAAACCAAAGCTTCAAAAACGCATTACTGGCTCTCAGTTTTACAGCATCATAGTCTAAATTTAAATAAACACAAGGTGTAAATAGACTTTGGAAAGCAGCAGTGCCAAATAAATGCACAGCACACAAAAAAAAAGCTGTTTGGAAATTTCCTTTGGGCCTTCATTTGCTTGAGGAGACAAAAACACTGGCTCTTAAAACACTTGTTTACGCTGTGTGCGCACATATTTTCTCCATGACCGTGTTGTGTTGTTTGTGTCGTCAGTTTGGAGAAGGTGTGAAGACAAAACTGCCAAAAACACAGAGTTAATTAGCCACCATCTGTTGCGTGAGACCTCGGATAACCCCGACAGATCCTTATAGGGCATTTGTAGCAGATGAAATCAGAAATATTCATTCATTTCTCTGAATGTCTGTGACAAAGTGAGGGAATGATTATTTAAGGAGAAAACATCTTTGGAAAGATCAACAAAGTTCAATAGTCCTCATGAGGCCACACTATTACTTAACTGTCAACCAACAGTTATCATGTTTGTACCTGTGCTACTAATGCAATAATAATACATCATGATCTCCATCTGTTGAAGTACTCATTGCCAACAACAGCATGAATGAATGGGTGTGTGACATGTGTGAAACTGCCCAGAGATGACTTTACCATGCTTTGTCCTCGTACTAATCCCATCCAGCCAGTGTCAGGCGTTTTTGTCAGCGCAGCTTGAATAAACTCCAATCATTTTTCATTTTGTGAGCGGGGAATCAGTGCCAGAAGGTGATGCTATGATTAACAGGTGCTCAGTTCTTATACAAGGGACTTGGCTGCTTGGCTCGGTTTTGGCAATAAAGGCAACACATTGAAAAGAATAATTCAAGCACAAGCACGATAATACACACAGGGAGGATTAATAAATGTATTTTTTGGGGTTTAACGGTCTTTATGACTTTTCATTTCAGGCATGCATACATTTATAAGTGGATGTATAACATGTGTGCACACAGTAGCTTTTCTAGAGGAGCAGGGTTTTAGCAAGTGGACACATGCACGCACAGGGGCAAGGCAACACTTGTTTTCTATCAAGACTGCCATGCTAGCCGCTCTTTAAGGCTAGCAGTGGCTGATAGCGATGCAGTTAGTTTTGCAGGTATATTGTCCTGAACTCAAGTTTTGGACAAATAAAAATGTTGTCCCGATTATGGCGCTTGTTGAAAGAGGTTCACCAAAGTAGTTGGGAGCCATCCTCCTGGCACCACGGATGTCTGTACAAAATGTCACGCAAATCCATCCAATAGTTGTTGAGACATTTCAGTCTGGACCAAAGTGATGGACCACTGCCATCCCTAGAGCCACACTGAAAATTTGCAATATTAATAAAAAACAGCTTATTCATTCATAAGTTCTCTTTCCTTTATTTCCTCCTTCCCTGAGGCCCGTCCATTACCTTGTCCACTGATTAAGTAGTGAGGACAATGTCTGAAGCCAAAAGCAAAGCTGTTACTGGAAACAGTTGGCAGTTTGGGCTTGTCTAGCCGAGACCACCAAGGTTTCTCTGACTATAGCTACCAGGTCAAAAGGCTCATTCATTCAAAGAGTTTTTTATGCAATGAACTCACCAAGCCAGGCAGCCAGCCAGTCACTAACTCATGAATCCTCATAAAGGCTGTCTATAATGGCCATCAAGTAATTTTATCACACATCTGAACACTTCAGTAAGCGATTAAACTTATTATGTTGGAGCTTTATGATTTGGGATATTTTTTCTGTGACTGTTGGGGCTCACAATCTAAACTAGCACCACACCCCTGCCACACACACACACACATAAAAAGCCTTTTCCAGATGTTACACAAACATTGTCATTATACCTTTGAGTACACTCTCAGCACTTGGTATCTCTGAAAGCTAAAACAAGATGGTTTTATGGAGATGACTTCACTTTTCATGTGAGCTGGAAGTAAAGCAGAGGGAGGGCCGTTAAAGTCAAGAGGGTGAAAGGTGAGGAAGCAGGTGTGCTACAAAAAATATGCCTCTTTACCCTTTTCTCCAACGCGCACTCACACACACACACACACACACACACACACACATTATGTATGGAAACACATGCAAACAGGAGCATGTGTGGACAGTAACACACAGACACTCACAGAACATATGCATTGCCATGTACACACCCAACACTGCACAGGCACACACCAATTACAGAGTAAATTCCTGCAGCCTGACATCATGCTGCTGTCAATATGATTGAGGGGGAGAGAAAAGCAGATCAAAAGAGAGCAGAGAAAGGGAAGACGGGAGGGAAAGATCGAGGAGCTGCAGTATATCCTTTGGAGGGTCTGTAGACAGTTTACGGTACACAAAGTGTACACTAAATCACCACTTACAGTCATTTCAAGAGGGGACTTTGGTGTTTGAATTCACATATGAGGATTACATGCTTTCAGGTGGCTTCAGTAGATTATGTAAAACCTCAAAATCCCAGTAGGAAAGACTCAGACATGAACAGTGATGTTTTTCCAACAACAGTTAACCAGCATATTACTTGTATTAGCTAATGTATGCTTATTCCTTTGCATCTGTGCATACATATCCAAAAGAATGTATTGGTGGAACATTTGCACCCCCCAAAAGAAAACGGCACGTACAATATTAAATTAAGCTATTTAAAATAGCTGGATGCATGGTCAAACGTAATTTGCTGCCCCCCATAAATCGGTCCCAAAACGTCCCAGTTAGAGAGTAAATGACGTAAACATATTCTGTGGAAATCTTTACAATCATTCCTCGAAAGAACCAAGCAGGCCTGTGTTGTTGCACAATCCAAATTTTCTTCAAAACTTACAATTTTCAGCGTGTAGCTTGCTAGCTCAAAGTTTGTTGTTGTTTCCCAAAGAGAACAGAGTTAGACAGCGGCAACACGCACACATATTATCCTAGATAAGAGTGCATTAGACAGCTAGATATTAAGATACGTACTTACTTTATTAGGCTTTTCTGCCCACTTTCATTGGATCTGCTTGACTGCTGATTTTGCTCATTCTGCTGCCTTTTGCTGTTGCTACTTGGTTTTGCTGCTTTTACTGTGGGTTCAGCTGCTTCTTCTACTTCTGCTGTGTGTTTTGCTGAATTTTGTGGTCTTACTAAATGTGACTGAAAGGGTAATCAGACTCCACACTTCAAAAGTGTGGAGTTGGGGAGTGGTGCTTAATGACTGCAAAAAAAATATATATATAATATATATATATATATATATTCTTAAAGCTGCACTTTCATATGGTTTTTGCTTATTTAAAGCTAATATACTACTTCAAGGTTGAAAGCACTTAATTGGAAGTCGCTTTGGATAAAAGCGTCAGCTAAATGACACGTAATGTAATGGAATTGAATTTCCGTCGATCCAGAGTAAGCCCACCTAGTCTTAGGCTTGGATAAACCAATTATGATGAGAGAATTGCTGGCTTTTACATGTTGTTCTTAAGGAATAGTTTGGCATTTTGGGAAAGGTTTTTGTTTATTTTTTGCTTTATTGGCGAAAGGTTGATACCACTCTTGTGTCTGTATAGTAAGCTACCGCCAGCAATTAGTTAGCTTAGCACAAAGATTCTCTTTGAACATATTTCAAGCTGTAGACAGGCTGATAGAAGTTTGTTTCGTTTGCACAGAGCCAGGCTCGCTGTTTCCCCCTGTTTCCAATGGTTGTGCTAAGGCTGTAGGTTCATATTTTATGTATGAACATTAGAGTGAAAGCAAATAAGCATATTTTCCAAAATGTTGCACATGAAGCTGGTACAACAGATTTCAAACTGAGATACCAGAAATGTTATGCTGCTGAGGCCTTTTTATATTCTGTGAATTATCTCACAGCTACAGGAGCAGTCTGTCTCTGTCAATGACACACACAATCTATTTGTGGCCCATGAAAAATTGATCATCTGGAGGAGAAGCTGGTTTTCAAAAAGAGGAAGGTAAGATGAATTAGGTTTAAACGCGTTTGTTTTCATCCCAGCATCATTGACTCAAAGCAACACTGTAAAGTCATGCATCAATACTAGAGGCAACTGACTACAGTAGGAGACTTCAGCAAAGTCTGATCCATGTAATATCAGATCAAATGCCGCTCATTTTTCACACCATTAAAAGTGTGTGTGATGAACATGAGGGGTTCCAATGAAGATTGCATGCATAGCTAATGCATGTTATATACTCACCTAAAGGATTATTATGAACACCTGTTAAATTTCTCGTTAATGCAATTATCTAACCAACCAATCACATGGCAGCTGCTTCAATGCATTTAGGGGTCAAGACAATCTTCTGAACTCCAAACTGAATGTCAGAATGGGAAAGAAAGGTGATGTAAGCAACCATTTCTAGGGTTTACAAAGAATGGTCTGAAAAAGGAAAAACATCCAGGATGCAGCAGTCCTGTGGGCGAAAATGCCTTGTAGATACTAGAGGTCAGAGGAGGGGCCAATATTTCTAAAGAATGCTTCCAGCACCTTGTTGCATCAGTGCCACAAAGAATTAAGGCAGTTCTGAAGGTGAAAGGGGGTCAAACACGGTATTAGTATGGTGTTCCTAATAATCCTTTAGGTATATATATATATCTATATATATAGAGAGAGAGAGAGAGATGTACTGTTCTTTGCAGTAAATGTACCACACATGCTTGCATTCTGCACTAGTTATTCAGTTAGTCATCCGTTATTTTTATTATTCCACATTTTCATCCATGCACATCATTATTCACAATCATATTTATGTCTTTGCATGTATACGAGGCCACACACAGAAAGAGCGAAAGAATGAGAGAGATTAAAAAAATTTAAAAAAGGAAAATTCAGTGTCAGTGATGATTAAACTACAAACTTACAGAGCCACAAGAGGTCAAAAAGCCCTGAAATCCAAAATAACCACTTTTCCTTTTAGCTCAGTGGAAGGTTCAAGTTTATTTGGCAGGGCAGAGTGAAACCATCTTGAAATAAGCTTGATAAGAATATAAAAGAGAGTTAATTTTCTTGCTTTTATGGTGCAGGAGTTGGCTGTTTATGCTTTGAGCTGTTGAACAGCTACATACTGTAGTTACGGAAGAGTTCAGACAGTAAGCTTTCATTAATAGGCTACAACCGATAAGCCAGCCAATAAATATAACGGCTCCTCGATGTCTTAATGATGTATTAGTAATGCCATTAAGTGGTAATAGGCTAAATATGTTTTAGGCAAATACTTTGGAAGAAGATGTAGGGCTTCTTGAGACTATTTTTTTCATTAAAATATAATAATATATTATAAATATAATTCTAGTGTTTCTACTTGTATTGCTTCACTTAAAGTTGTGTGAAACAGTGTTAAAAGCATCAGTAATGCTAACAGCACCCAAAACATGACTGTCAGAAAGTAGCATGATGTGCTTTAGGGGTTTCCATCATCTAGACAGGGGGGGAAAAAAACGAGTGAAATGTTTACAAACAGTGCAGGGGTTGCCGCAGCAACAGGTAGCGATCAGCCTTCAGGTTGGACGAGGAGCCATAAAACCGTCGGAGATATTTCCTGCGAGCATTAGCGCTGCTGGACTGCAAAGCAATGAGAGAAGTGCTTTGTGAATTCCTACGCACTTAAGTCGTCCGCTGCTCAGGCAGCATGTCTCTTAGGGCCGCAACTCCAACGGCCAGGCACACAAACAGAGATGTTTCAGCTCAGCCATGCTGTTGCTCAAAGCGGTAGGATGTATGACAGCTGCTTCAGAGCTTATACTGTAGCTGTTAAACTGCAAGGCATCAAGGCCTCCTCTTTGCTACATGATGCAATCCCAGGAAATCTTTGGACTGGCCAGAAACTGTGACAGTGTGAGTTTAGCACACTTCCCCTGCAAGCATGTCTCAGAGACTCGGATCATATTCTTAACAGTGTAGCTCCACTGTGCATTTGTAAACCTCTTCCAGCTAGAATAAAGCAGCGGTAATATATTTCAGTGGTGCACACAAAATGTACCATGTAATGTATCCATGCAAGCAGTTGTACAATATCTAGGTAAACCATCCGTTTTTCACCAGGGGGCGCTATGTTGACATCACAGTAAAGTCAGTCAAGGGTCCTATGTGCAACAGAACTACAGCCCTTACCCTGCACATTGAATCTCAAACATCCAAACAAAGTAACAATAAGCAAAGCACATTTTTGAGTGGAGCGGGACTTTTTGATTCTCCATATCTCTGTTACCTTTGTTACCTTTTGTAAATGTGCTGGAAGAGGGATCACTCCTCTGTTGTCTCTTGAGCTTTCTCCTGTTTGGGTCCATTGTTAAGGTTTCTTTTTTTGGTGGGTGGAGTTTTTTCTTAACTGAAATAACGGAGGGTGTCGTATTGACAGCTATTGAAGCAAAAATGTAAATAGTTGCAAGGAATTTGCTGCTTTTACAGTATTTGTCTCAAATGATAGTATACTAAATCTCTTTGGGTTTTCTGTATGTTTTTCAAACAAAGCAAGCAATTTGAAGACTACTTTCTGACATTTTTACAAACCAATCAAGGAAAAAAAGAAAGTTTGCAGATTAATGGATAATAGTTGCAGGCCTAATGCCTTATATGTACCGATTGCAAAGAACTCTTAGAGAAATTAGGGATTTTACACTGTGTAAATTAAACGTCCTTCACTTGGCTTAAAGTGGCGCTATGCAGTTTTGGCAATTTCTTCGCTGTTTTCGTGCTTTTTGTTCACAGATTTCTCTATAGATCTCCCCCTACAGCTTCGGAATAGATATAACTCCTGACTCCTCGCTCGGTCAGTCTGCCGTTTCCTCCTTCGCTGTTCCTCCGACAATGCTTTCCTAGGTTTCTGCTTCTTTTTTTGCCGGCTCAGCCATGACGAAAAACTAGTGTGAAAAACTCCATCGCTACCTTGTTCTTATAGCTAGCTGGTTCCTGTAGCCTATGTGTGCAGTGCCGTGAAGCATTTGTTACATCGCGATAGTTCCTGACGCTGAGGCCGGCGGCTCACCGGCCGAAAATTGCAAGGGTGTTTTTTCTCAGACGGTGCACTTTTTCTCAGACAGGCACTAGGGGGAAGTGAGACGACCACCATTCAACCAGAAACAAAGTCATATAACCATTCCAATGACTCCGAAGCTGTTCAGTTAAGGTAAATTAAGCTAAAAACAGACTGACATGGTTAAAGAAAATCCATTTAATGTAGAAACAAAACAACAATCTTAGATGAACCTCAGGACAAAAGAAAGTGACACACTCAGAGCCAAAACAAACCAAGGAATCGTCTTATGATGTCTTAGATCATCCGGGTACCATGCCATGAAGCTGTTGACTGTAAGCACAGTGGAGGTGATTAATCCTCTGGGAATAAAGGTGGAGAGACGCAGCATGGATGGGGACTCATGCTTCCTCTGCCAGGTTTACGTTTGAAGGAGTTTTCAGTCTGGGAGGAGAGCCAAGTCTGATGTTAAACCATGAAACGTGGCCAAGCATACATGCACTTAGTCTCACTTGCTGTACTGAATGTGTAAATGCACATGCTGTGTGGTTGTTTGTGTGCTTTTGAGCAACAGTTGTGCCATGTGAATGTCTTTCTCATGATCTCATGGCTGGCTCTAAATGCTGCGTTTTACAGTGTGTGTGTGTGCGTGCGTGCGTGTGTACATGCATTGATGGGTCACATCTGTAATTGTGCAAGTCCTCACTGTATATTAGGGATTACCTCATGCCAAGGTCTTCACATTTAACAAGGTCAAGCTGGTAAAAACAAAAACAGGCAGCAGTACAGAAGTTCAGCAACCTCTCAACCAGAACTGAGACCAAATGACTTTTTAATGGGGCCAGTAATTCTGTTGGATTCAAACATCAGCGCAACAGAACATGACACATATGAAGTTAGCCTCATTCTCTTGTTGTTGCTCTATGGCTCTATGTATAGCTCTGTTGGACTCCCATGTCAGCCTCAATGCATGTTCTAAACACGCCCAATATATTTAATATCCTATATCGACTTTCATGCCCTGGCTGGTTCTCCATGCTCAGTGTCATCAGACTGTAACCTTGTCTGTTTTGGAGCAGGTGATTATGAAAAGGTGAAGCTTTGAGGACTGATGGGGTTTGAGTTGGCCAGGAGCTGCTGGGCAGTAGTAATATCATAAATATAAAACTATACAGGAAGTGAAAGGTCATCCAGTTTAGTGGCAGGCAGGCTGCTGCATCTCAGACGGTGGCCTGACTGCAACGTTGGGGAGGATCATTCAAACCTGCACTAATCAGTCCCTCCAGGATCGCAACAATTCACGCAAATTCAACCAATCACCGTGAATTCAGAGTTAAAGGACTGTTTTGCCAGTCAAATTAACTTTAATGAGTGCATATTGAAACAATACAGCACAGCCCCTTTAGAATTAAGGAAGACCTACACTCACTTAGTCAAGTTAGTCTCATCCTCCCGTTAAACGTGACGTAGCAGCGGTGTTTTGTTGTTTTAACGAGCCCACTTAGGTTAGCCGCCCATAACAATATGTTACTCTGTGATTTGGTGACATAGCGCTATAGGTAAACCTTACTTTTTACCTGAAATGTAGCTTCATGTTGCCTTTTAAGAAGTAATTTACTATTAAAATTGCATCTGATTCTTTTATTTTCACCACAAATGTATTCCCTGGAGTAATATCTGTAATTGCACTACATATTTTGCTATGCTTTTACTGTTTGTTCTCGAAATATATTTGTTTACTTAAACCTGTGACTTGGCAGATAGGTGACAAAAGGGAACAGAAAATAAATTGCACCTCCTACACTGGTTACAGGAAAAGCTCTGCAATTATTACCTAAAAAGATCAAATAAAGCAACACATGAAGCAAACTTGCATCCGCATCAAATGCTGCCGGAGCTGCTAAATGTGTTCCCTTTGAAATTAAATTGTAGGAGCTTGTTTTCCCTCATTTGGCAACATTTTAAAAACATCCAGATCTTTGACCTCTAGCTCACCCGGTAAGAGCGTGCGCCCCATGTACGGAGGTTCGAATCCGACCTGTGGCCCTTTGCTTTCCTTTCCTGTCTATCCACTGTCACTGTCAAAAAATAAAGGGAAAAGCCCCAAAAAAGAATATAAAAAAAAAACCCATCCAGATCTCTTTCCCCTCTTTTAAAATCCGATCCTCTGCTCCTGCTTCCCCTCCTCCCCTCCGCCCCCCCCTAAAGTGCCCTGTGTTCCAAGCATGACCAAGCAGCTCCAGACAGATCCGATGGTAGGAAGGTGTGAATAGCTGGAATGATCTGTCACTACAAGGGCCACCAGGGTGAAGACGAATCACCTAAAAGTCTGGGCATCTGAACACCGTGATCCTTTCCGCTTTATCCCAAACATATATATACACACAGATAAACACCAACACTGGCAGATCAAAATAATGTTGAGTAGCAGCAATTTGAGGCACAAAAATGTAATTTTTTCAACAAACCCAGACCCACATTGCTTCTTCCTAATATGGAGTTTTTCTTCACTATAGTCACTGATTCCACTGTTTGTGCTGCTGTACAACTTTAGTCACTCTTGCAGGATTGTTTTTGTTAAACACAGTGTCTCTGTTCTTTATTCAGTGTATGACTCGGGTTATGATAAGAACTGTTTAGAAGTTACATGGGTCTTTATTGAGACCCTTAGCTCTGTTCAGCCAGCAGAGGGCAGCACTTTTTTAGTTTTGGAAGTGGCCTTTTGGTGCTTTTAGACTCTGGATGACGCTGCTCAGCTTCATCAACCACCATTGCATCCAGTGCCAGTACATACAGTCAAAAGTTTGGACACGCTTTGTCATTCACTTGAATGGGAAAGCGTGTCCAAACTTTTGACTGGTACTGTATATATTAAGTTATTTTTGACTACTCATGTGCACATAAAACTTTTGGGGCTGGTTTTAATGCAGCTGCACCAGTTATAATGCAAAACTGGTTGAAGGGAGCGCAATACAGTGGCCTGAAAGAGCAAATCACAACCATATATCACTAAACCAATTTAACTGGGAAGCAGATTAGCAAAAGAAAAACATTTCACACAAGAAAGTGCCAAAGTAGGACATCATTTGCAAGTTTTTTTTTTTGTATTTTCCTATTTCCTCATAGTATTTTTGGGAACATATTTTCTAAAACGGGTGTGTTTTGCGCTTCCAATCTGCCATGGCTTCGTATACTCTGTATGTTAAATGGATTTCAGACATCTTTTCAGACATCTTGTATCATCAAAAGCCTAAAATGCTGTCAGACAAATTAGTTGCTATATGTGTTGTTGTTTTTTTACAAATGAGAGAGAGCAATGGATTATAACAGGGTACCATACTAAGATTTACAAGGGAACAGCTACTGGCGCAGTGTTTAGTTGAGATAAAAACATGCATGTCCCTCTCATGTTATGGACCCCATTTTTTTTAAAGTTACGTCGGCTCAGGATTTTATAAATGTAAAGAGGCAGCTGGTCAGCAGGCACTTTGTCTGCAATTGCCTCTAGCTATATGATCCCGGAAGTCATGTACAGTAAATGTGCTTATCTGTCTCACCACCCAGTATAGAAATAATTATATATGAGTATGTCTGTTCAGCTAACCTCTGGCCCTTCACTAAATGACTGTCAAGAAAATGTAGTAACTCAGACAAGCACTGACTTTAGCAGTGACTACTGTACTGACAGTACTGTGTTCACCTTCAGAGAGACCACAGAGCCCTCAAAGAAAAAGGTAGGCATCAGCATGCACTCATTCATTATATGGTGCATTCTCAGTCTGTCCATCCATCTGTGTATTGACAGAGGATTGACAATGGAGGATTACAGGGTCAAAGCATCCATCAGATGGTCCACATGCTGTCACACACATACTGCCTTTTGTTGGAAGATTCAGTCGGAAATGTCGGTGAAGTTATCATTGATTCATGTATTGACTCAAAGTGTGTAATTCTTTAGATTATCATGTCGTCACCTCCGTTCTGTATCCATATTGTATTGAATGTAAACGTTTAAGTTCTACAGAATCCCAGAATCCATGTTACAATGATAACACACTTCTCAAATGGAAAAGTGTATAACAATACACGCAGAATATGCATCATAAAATAGCAGGTAACATGCATAATAATCACGTCAGCCAGCATACAGATGGCGATCTCGGTCAGTCCACCATTTTGGTCCAGACTGAAACGTCTCAACAACTTTTGGATGGATTGCCATGATTTTCTTTATTACATTTTTTACAGCTATTCAGGATTTCCAGAGGATGAGGCCGACTTACTTTGGTTAACCTCTGACTTTTCCTCTAATGCCACCAGCAGGCTGACATTTGTGGTTTTGACCAGTAAATTTAGGGACATAAAATATCAAGTCACAAATGAAGCAGAGATATTTTGATATTCTTTATTATCTCCCCAACTAATGAGTGTTGCGTCCCCTTCCTTTTTGCCTGTAATCCAATCTGACAAACCCCAGGCTAAAATTAGAGGCCATCTAATCCCCTGCACAGTATAGAAGCGAGGCGAAGGCAAGAGCTGGGACATTGCCCGGTTGGTGTTGGACCACGTCCTGCTAAGGACCTGTACTGTAGTCTGCTGCATTTGTCCTTAATTGGCCAAGGTTTCATGTATCAAGTGTTAAAGATACTTTCCACCTATCAGCCTAAATCACAAAGTACAGTAGGCTGGTATTAATTGAGATGCTACAGATTTGTCCTGTATTCCAAAATGAAGTGTTTAAAGTAGGGCTGTCAAAACATCACGCTAGTTTCTTTAACTGTCTATGGTTAACGTTACACTCAACAGCAGGTAACGTTAGCCTTCCGCTAGCTAGTAGCTGGATTAAACATGGTTAAAATGCTGACAGCTAACGCTAAACAGTGTAAAGTTTGACTGTGTTTCTGCTGTTGTCGGAAAAACAATGAAACTGGTAACCTACAGCCTCGCGGTGCATTCGTAGTTATTGTTAAATACTCTTTTGAATTTATTTCCTCAGCATATTCATATTGTTGATTGTTATATATATATATATATATATATATATATATATATATATATATATATATATGGTCATTATTAGAACAGTGAAAATAATAATAAAAAGTTTTTTTAAAGCCCCAGTGTGTAACATTTGTAGTTGTTTATTAGCAAAATCTGTATTGCCCTTCACAAACATGTCCTTTTTTATGAATATTGACCACCACCATCAATTCCAAGTATTCCTATTGGCTTGAAATTTTACATTTGAGCTTAGATGAACTGGGGTAGACGCTCCATAGCCATGCGCCATCTTGAACTACGGAGGCCGTAAGGGACATACAGGCTTTACTGCTCCGCATTTCGCGCTTTTCACTCAGTGGCACTGACTGTGACGTATGCCAGGGAGGGAGGGGGAGAAGATTATTTGCGACTCAGTCACCGTCGGCATATTTGAAAGCCTGTTGCGTCTATTATTGAGGACATGTAACTGAATCGCAGAGGAAATTAAAATGACAACGTGACAGGCAAAGCAACGAGACCAAAGTTAATATTGTTGTGGCTTTTCCAAGATGGAAACAGCTGATGAGGAGCAAGGATTTTAAAAGGGACGCCGAAGTTGCCTGCTGTCTTCTCAACAGGTAATTCTGCCTATTTGTGTAAAAGTGTTATAGTTACTACTTGCTTGGCTAACTATAGCATGGTTGTGCATAACGCTAGAACGACGTCTAGGATACTTTTCCTCGCGTCAATGATGAAAAAGGATTGTCTACCTTGTAACATAAACGTAATCATATGTGCCGTGATTTCACTGGCAGACAACTCACGTTATGGATCTGTAACACAGACTAGCTACAGCTAGAACAGCTGCGTGTAAACGATGGAGACACTAAGAGATCATTTCAGTTTCATTGACATCGTTCATGCTGCTCAGAGAAATATATTAAAAACACAAACCTCCGTTGCTTCTCTCCTACGCTGTAAACATCGCCTTACACTATCAATCTGGTACAATATACAGAATAACGATAGCACTGATACTTTACTAACATCAGCTTGCATATGTTTGGGAACCTGATAGCTGATGTTAGCAATGAAATGGTACCAAAATAACGTCCGACACTCACGGACGTTTTGTCGCTAATTTCGGGTTCGACCACCGTAGGAGTTGTAATGCACTCGGAATGGGGGGGGCTAGAAAGTGAAATTCAGTTGGTTGTCATATACAATTTCACCGCTAGATGGGAGCAATTCTTACACACTGGGGCTTTAATGTCACTAATGCTGATTATTCATTGAATCATTTGAATTGAAATATTTAAAATACTTTCACAGCAAAAATTATGAATGCGATTAATTTAGATTAATTAATCACAGTCTGTAATTAATACGATTACATTTTTTAATTGATTGACAGCCCTAGTTTAAAGAGAATTCAGCACTATCACTTTAACAACAGTAAGTGAGCACAGTGTTCAGAGAAACCTTGACCAACAGATTGATACTTGGTGTCTGTGTATCAATACAGTATTGCCACGAAAAATATCGCGATACTATGATGTATCGATTTATTTCTAGAGGCTGCTTTTCTTTACGGTGCTTTATTGCCCACTGTATACAGGTTAGCGTTACCGGGAGGTCATATAGTTGCGATGGATGTTTTGCTCTGGCAGAAAATCATTCTTACAACAAGCGAATACGTTACAGATGCATCGTTGCATACGGTAGCTTAGCCTGGATGTATCGTGAGCTAAACCGTGTAACGTTTTCATTGTAACTGTCACGAGCCAAAGCATTATGAGTTTGTTGTAACAAAACAACGTAAAAATAACTTAGATTAATATAGCGTGTTTCATAAAATCCACGGATGGTTTACACAAGTACAGGGGGACAAGGGAAAAGAAAATAGTAGGCCAACACAAACCGTGCACTAAATGGAAAGGGGACATAATTTAACAAAAACTATATAAAAATAGCGTTATTTTCACTGTTAGTCTCGTTTGCCGTTACAGGTCACACAGTTACAGAAACATTAAAAAAAGTTACATATAGTAACTTTAATATTAAACATCGTTATCCAGGAAGCAACTCTCTGTCAATGCGATGTAGGCTTAGATGTGCTTCTTTCCATCTTGTTGTCCCTGCAGGCCTGCCCCCACCCCAGTTGCCCAGCAACCTCCTTAATAAGATATGCGATGAGTCACACTTTGGGCTATTTACAAGCCAAATGTCTAAGCTGTAGAGCATCGACTTTATAGTTGCGTGCTATTGAGTGCCATTGTCTCCAGGATAATGCAAATCAGAAGTTTAATTAGGTGGACTGTATTGAATTTACAAACAAGCACGTTGCTTATAATGAACAGTTATTGGAGTTTGTGCATCCAAAATGTCCTAAAGCATCTTTTTGGCACACTATTACGGGGGCTCAAGATCTCATTATCTAGCAGCATATGAATGTCTCGAGGGGATGTGTGGTGATTTCAGTATTACCTGTGATGGTCAGTGATTTAAATCCCATTCGGAGCTTAAACGTCTATGATTTCTTAATAATTACAGCTCCAATTTCCTGCTTCATCATTTCAGCGCACAGTTATAACTGAAGAAGAAGAAAAGGATTTTGATAACCTGATAGGAGTTCAGTTAAAGTGACTATATGTCATGTTTTAATGTTTCTAAAGCTCTGTCATTTTTCATACAATGGTCTTAAATGACCTGTAACAGCAAACAGTGAAAAGAACGCTACTTTTATATAGTCTTTAGGAAGGCATCGCCCCAGGTCCGATTTTTCCCGCTATTTTCTTTTCCCTTGTCCCCCTGTAACGATACTTGTGTAAAGCGTTCCGTGGGTTTCATGAAATGCGCTATATTAATAAGTTTTTACGTTGGTTGCTGCAACAAACTCTTAATGCTTTGGCTTGTGACACAGTGACAGTGATACCCGGTTTAGCTCACGGGACATCCAGGCTAAGTTACCGCATGCAACGCTTGAAATGCAACGATGCATCTGTAACTTATTCTCTTATTGTAAATGAATGATTTTCTGGTTGAGCAAAATATTCATCGCGACTATATCACCTCCCAGTAATGCTAACTCAGTAATCTACAGTGGGTAATACAGCACCGTAAAGAAAATACCTTTACGACAGCAGGTGTGGTAAATACAATACCGCTTTTGTCCAAAGTGGCCGCTAGAATCAACACAAACTGAAAGTCAACCTAATAAAGAAATAAGAGAAGAGACATGTCATGTTACAGGTGATTGTGGTTTAGCTCCTAATTAGTATAAAGCATAACCTACTGACCAAACTGACCAAAACAGGGAGGAATAGAAAGTCAAACCCCTAAATAAGACCAGTGACAAGCCTGGTGCATCGCATTATACCACAAGAGACAGAGTTTGTCCCAAGGTAACCCCAATGTGAAAATAGAGAATAACAATGCAATTATCTGGCTCTTTCTCTAGCTTTGTTAATATTCAGATGCTGTGCTGCTTCCAAGCTGAGTCATGTTCTTTTTTGTTTTTTTTTAAATCTGGGTACTTCAATTGTACATGCTGTGCTGCGATTTTTTATAAAGGTGAAAATATTTCCTTCAAGTCAGCTCCTTTAGAATGAATGTACTGTATTTTTGATTTTTTTTTGCACACAGTAGAGTTAGTTCTTGTATGAGTTAGATCATGTTGAACAGTACAGGCACAACATGTTGTGCGCAAACGTCTCTCTTTAGTTAGAAAGATGTAAACAGCTTTCGAGAGGATGCAAGCTTTTTTTTTAAAATAGAAGCACACCACTATCAGGATGAGCTGCCCAAAGTCACAGTTCATCCTTCACAACTTGGACACCAAATCTCTGAAGCACTATTGTGGCTTTGGCCCCCTGAACTGCTTATGAGTCATCTTGGCAGATGGGTTTAATGCACCCTCCTTTACCTTCACCGACACACTATATGCTTCTAGCAGCACTCCTGCCAAAGACAATCCCACTCTGTACAAATCACTCCCATTTAAGACGTTTCCCAAATCTGTCCAGTGTTGTCCGGGCCGAAGAGTAAATCAACTACGCTGACATTTCTCACCACTGTAACACTCCTGGCCTTCCCTCTTCTGTTCCTTTTGCTCTCAACGTGTCTCTTAAATAAAAGGGAGCAGGGAAAATGTTAGTGGGTCAGCAGAAAATAGCCTGATAATTGACCCCACCATTTAACAAATGCGCATGCCAAGCCCTCTCTTCTCAGCTGGGTCCATTTCTATAGCAACAGTAAACACAGAGAGGGGCAACAATTGGGGCTTAGCTCAAAGAGGAGTGTTCGCAGCAGGGCTTCCTTGTTTTATTTTTTTCTCCGGTGCATATTTAGTCAGGCTGTCACTTGTGTCACTTTATCCAATCATGTTACATATGCCAAGAATTTCACAACCAAAGCTGGTGGGATTACAATGCAGAAATAGCAGCGAGATGTGAGCTGGTTCACATTGAGGTTGCTATGATACAGAGTAGGCCTACTGTAAGGAGTTGGTTAACATAATGTATGACTACAAAGCAAGTTCAGCTAAGCTGCACTCATGGAGAACAAGCTACTCTTTGCTAGGGTGCAATTTTAGCAAACGTCTAGTGTTAAATCAGTAGTTACTAACATAATTTAGTGTGCTCAGAAGGTGATTATAACATGCTACCTGTTGATACTTTAATTAAAGGAACAGTTTGACATTTTAAAACATTTGCTGTCTTGCAGAGAGTTAGGTGCGAAGACTGATACAACTCTTACACCCAGTCTGGTACTGTAAATATAAGGCTATCGCTAGCAGCCGGTTAGCTTAGCTTAGCTTAGCATAAAGACTGGAAACAAGGGGAAACATCTAACCTAGCTCTCTCTAAGAGTTAGACTGGCACATAACCCCCAGTAAACAACAAAGTGTTAATTAGTGAGCTTTAGAGGTGCTTGTAGGTGGATCTTGTTACCATTGACAGAGCCAGGTTGTTTTTTTCTCAAAAAGAGTAGACTCCACATGGTAATCTGTCTGATGTGCAGAGCAGCCAAGAGCGGCTGAGGACTGTATTGTGCACATGGCCCTGAAAATGTCTGCTGCATCATGGAAGGCATTGGCCCTGTCAAACAGCTGACTTCAGTGGGCCCTTGTTGTATATTTAACATAGAACATCGGCACTAGATAAAGTAAAGGTGGTGACACACTGGCAAATCTGAGCAATGTGGATGACGAACATCTGTGGGTGGTTGCCACAAAAATGGCCTAGCCACATCAAAGGAGAATTTCTTTGGGAAATAGGGAATCCTTATTGTTGCTGATTCTACCATCTCCTTTTTATTTGTGACACAGAACCGGCTCACGAGAGGAGGCACAAAGTCTTTATTGTACACAGCATGATTCATGGGGGGTGAAAATAGTAAATGCAGACACAATGTGACCATCATATACTGTATGAATGTGTTTAAAGTTTGATCTCAGAAGAAGAGCTTCTCTAAAGATTTGACTCAGACCTGGCCAAAAATTCTCCCTTTGGATTTCACCATGTTGCATTTCTATGCATAAAATGTGAGCCTCCAGCTTTCATCCCCTGCTTATAGTTTTTAATGCAGCTCAGGCAGCCATCCATTCCTACTGTAATGTTCCATGGGATACTGATGCAGCACAAGGGTAACTCACTTTTTCACAGATATGAGCGGTGACTGTATCTGCTGCAGCAAACGGCTTAAAGATATGTACGTGAATTATTTATGCACCTTGTGTCAAGCTGTGTCTGTAGTAATGCACCTGGGGAATGAGGTGTCAGCGATAAAATGCAACATAAAGATAATGGAACGGCTATCCACAGGGTGTTTTATCAAATGATATATAACAGTAGGACATCCTGACGACGCTTTGAGCTGACACAGATTTTTTTGGCTCCGTAAAGATTAAATAACTGCTCGCAAATATTCAGGAAATAATAACCTGTTCTACATTTTAAAACAAAGTGATTAAATGACTGAAACGCATTCTTCCTAATACAGACCTTTCCCTTTTTATAGTCGTATGTCCCCCCAGCCTCGAATGCTTGTCTTAACTTGCTCTCATGGGAACGGGTTCTGCGAAAGCACTTTCCAGGTGATCTTTAAAAGTCCATCCCATTGGACAAACTGATCTCAGCTGACTTATTTTCACTTCACTTGACAGCAGAAGGCTGCGAGACATAGAGAGAGACTAATGTGAGACAACATTGCGCGTTTCTCTTCGGTATATATAGTGCTCTTTTCCAAGAGCTGTAAGCAGTTGGTATTCTGTAAGAGAAACAGGATCATCAGGACTGAAACAAGTCACTGTTCCCACAGCCAAACGCCATGTGTCCCTCAATTAACACTCTACTTATACTGGTCGACCCCACTTCAACACTCAACATTTGCTTGTAGTTTTATGAGTCATTTTATGAGAAATTGATTCACTGAATGTAAACATAACACTCCACTGGGCCCCTTTAATTCCTCCATACATTATTTATATGCATTATGACACAAAGCAGACTCCTTGAGCCAGTCAACAGCAACACATCACTGCATTATATTCTAAATTATAAATTGCAACAATAGCTATCTATGTTAATATGAAGACAGTACTAACATACTTCCAAATGTAAATTAATTTAGGAATGAAGCTTTGATATACAATCAAATTATGTATTAGCATTAAATAATATACACTTAAGATGGTAAATGGTATAAGTATTTGTCAACAAATTATGCAAGTCAACTGTATATCTTTTTAAAAATGTATCACAGTATGTGTTATAAATTTACGTCAAAGTCATTTTAAGTGTTGTAACGCAGGCAAAACTCAGTCTTTGCTACGTGTCCTTAAATTCTTTTTCTGCCCCAGCTCCCATCTATTGTACACAGTATTTACAAAGTCCAGTAACTTTGAATCATATGTTGATGGCAGTTGAGTGGAAATGAGTCAGTCCATTCTGCAAATGCACACATAACATATGATACAATTGATTACTCTAGTCACAGCTCACCTCAACAACTGATCTCATCAACTAAGAGACAGACACCTCTGGAATTCTGATTACCCTGAGCCAAGTCTCATGACACCTTGATGTGACACTTTATTTATTCGTTTGGAGAATCAGTCTTTTCTCTTGGCACACCACTAGCACAGAGCTTTAGTGTCCTGCTCAAGGAGCCACTGCAGAATGACATGTTACGACCCATGAACTTCACGCCAACCGTCTCCTCATATCAAGCCACTGTTATCTGTGTTGTGGAGCATGTGTCTGGGTGCTATGTCAAGATATGATGTGAATATGAGAACAATAAACTGTGGGAAAGCTCTTCTAACCATAGACTGTAGAAATAATGGACGAAGCTTCCGGGCCCGAAAAGGAAAGCCAATGCCTTAAACCTGCATTCTATCTATTTTCCAGCAGGGGGCGATTCCACTGGTTGCAAAAAGAAGTCAGTTTCTATAGAAGTTAAAGGGGCGCTATGCAGTTTGGGCAATTTCTTTGCTGTTTTCGCTTTTTGCTCGCAGGTTTCTCTATAGATCTCCCCCTACAGCTTTGGAATAGATTTAACTGCTGACTTGTCGCTCGGTCAGTCTTCCGTTTCCTCTTTCTCTGTTCCTCCGACAATGCTTTCCTAGCTTCCTGTTTCTTTTTTGCCAGCTCAGCTGTGACGATAGTGTAAAAAACTTCATCGCTACCTTGTTCTTATAGCTAGCCGGTTCCTGTATGTGTGCAGTGCCGTGAAGCATTCGTTACATCGCAAGACCTGATTTCATGCGATACTTCCTGACGCTGAGGCCGGCGGCTCGCCGGCCAAAAGTTGCAAGGGTGGTTGTTCCACTCACAGGCGCTAGGGGGGAGCGAGATGACCACTATTCAGCCTGAAAAAAGTCATATAACCATTCCAATGACTCTGAAGCTGTTCAGTTAAGGTAAATTAAGCTAAAAAAAACTGCATACTTCCTCTTTAATGCAAACATGACCCTACTTCTCACTTGATTTACCTCAATATAAACTTTATTACCTCAATAAACCCTTTCATAATGAGATTATGGCCACACTCACTACTTTCACGTCTTCTTTAATACAGCATGATGTTAATTTTTTTTTAAAGATGGTCCCATTTATTTTTAAATTGACGATAAAGTAAAGGATGCTTTAAGGCCTGGCTACACGCCGACCTGTCAATCAGAGGCTTAGCATTGCTAACCATAGCAACTTTCCCCTTAAAATGCAGTTTTTTGCTGTAATGATTTTACTGTGATTTACTCACCAGAAAAACTTGAAACGTGGAGGAGGATGAAAAAGCATGTTGGATCTGTTTTTTAAGGGCTAATCAAAGAGAAAATTGCTTTGATTTGTTCAGACACACACTCATCCTAGTGTGACACACACCACCAAGCTCTCCGCATTGATGAATCAAGCACTTCCAATAAAGCCTCAGAGCAGGCCTCCTAATCCCACCTACAGCTGGTGAAGCTCAAGGTGCCTTAATGCGTGTCTCTGCCCCACTACCCCCAACCTGTCAATCACCCTGGAAGAAAAGAAATTTGCAGCAAGTTGCTCTGCTGCAGAAAAGTCAAAACATTATCAAGGTTTTTGCTGTAATGCAGCATAAAAATACAGCCAAAGGTAACTGTGACACCTTCTTAGCAGTTCAACCAAAAAGTGATATTACAATTGTTATATTTGAATGATGTTTAAAGTGCAGAAAGAGGTCAAACATTATGAATGAAAGGGCATTCCCAACATGTTTAACAAGCATTGGTATGACCATAGACGTGTAGAAGAATTCTTACACAATCTGTTTACCCTAAACTTGCTGATCAATGTGTTGGTCAGCCACCATCTTGTTGGCTTACGACAGATTACCAGCACCAGAAGGCTGTGGCTCTCCGTCTCCTTTGGTACCTCCTTAAACAGATTAACCTGTCACTTCTAGTCACACGCCAAACCCCAAGCCTTTTAAAGCTGCAGCTGGAGCGTGCTGGGTTGTCCTTCTGTCAGCCTAAATATTTACTCACAGGAGTTTGTGGGAGTCCTGGAGGAATCCTTCAACACCTGATTGATTTTATGTTCATTGTAGTCAATTAAATGTCAGGACATGAGGGGGGAAATGCTTAGGTTACATCTTTAAATTTGCTTATACAGCCCAAAACCAAAAGTAGTTGATTTGTAATACAGAGAAAAGCAGATATCATTCCTTAATGTAACAATAAATGCAGCTGTAGGCTTAATTTATTCATAAGCTGTGAGTAACTGCAAACCTTAATGCATGGTGGTGCTCGGTGAGAGCTATGCTAATCCTTTTACTATGCTGACCACCACATACCAAGGCATCATCAAACTACGGATGTCAGTGCAGGATGTCCCGTCCCGTCTGAGCACGTTATAATAACTTTGGCATTTGTGGGAAATAATAGCGCCTGGGTCCGAGTTTCACAATTAAAATCAAGTGAAAATTCTTTTTTGGCCTGCCATTTTACTGTTGTCTCTCCCTCTCTCCCACTCCACTGAGTACATTTCCAAACTGAGACACGAGTGCAGGCCTGGTAACTTGACCTCCTCCCTCAGTCGTCCTCCCTGCCAGTAGAAACTGTATGACACTGCTGCGGATTTTCATGGACACGCTGCCCTTTCGGAAATTCCCTGGCCGCAACCAATACTACCCGTCGTGCAACACCAGCGTCCTCTCAAGACAGTATCACTGCACAGGAGCGGATGAATTATCACCGCAGCTTTGATGTGGTGGGCAGATTGACCACGGGGTGTGTTACCGCCGCCAGGGCCATATCATGTTTGCCCTCGTCAGCAAATTCTATTGAAAAGCATGGGTGATTTATTGTAAGTCTGCAAAACACAAGTATGACTTTGAGCTCAAATGCATCTTTTTAAGCAACAATACACAGCACCATGTGCAAATAAACTTTTAGATCTGTTGTCTCCTGGCCAAAGAAATTCAACCCAATTAGAGCAAATTCATTCCAGTTAGATTAAAATACGATCAACAGACATTCCCTTTGACCCCCAGAGCCTCTGTAGTCTCTCTCTTCTGGCGTCTAATCTCTGTTTCTGTCTAATTAGCAAAACCTTGCAGAAAAGCTGCCACAACGCAGATTACATCCCTCTCACCGATTGGTCTGTAAATCCACTCAAATTAGACATTTCAGTGCGTCTGTACTTTTTAAGCTATTGTTCGCAGCGAACTGCACAATGGGCTGTATCGTTCCAGAAAACCAGAACATCATATAATCCAGAAAAGTTTTTAATGTAATGCTTTTGTAATTAATAGAATATTGGAATCATTCATAATGCCAGACTAATCAACAGTTTTTAAGAAATATTCTAAATATATTGCACACGTCACTTTGCATTTTTAAGTATTCTTTTCTTTTTTTTTGGTGATACTCCAAAATGCTGACTAACGCTTAATACACAGAGATTCAACCTTTTCGCATTTGCCTTCAACATGAAAGGGATGAAATGAAAGAGATGAATAATGGCTTTTAGGGTTTTTAACATGTACACACACACACACACATTCCCTGGCACACACAGCCTGTCAAAGCCCAGCTCCAGTCTTACCTCTTGCAGCGAAGCTTCAGCCCTTTGTGCTGCTGTGCCTCTGCAGTGCCACAGGCTGTGCCTTCAGCCTGACGTCTCAGAGAAAACGTTATCCTCAGTGCTTGCTCTGGTTCTCCTTCCCAATGGTTTTCTCTCCTCCGTCGCGTCCTCAGCTGGCCTCTCGTACAATCCAGGTGGTCTGATGAGATGGGAGAAAAGAAGAGGAGGAAGAGGAACGTGTCCTGACAGCTTGAGGGAGCTGCTGTGTGTGTGGCTGGGGACTGTAAAGACAGACTGTGTGTGTGTGTGTGTGTGTGTGTGTGTGTGTGTGTGTGTGTGTGTGTGTGTGTGTGTGTGTGTGTGTGTGTGCGTGTGTGTGCGTGTGTGTGTGTGAGAGAGGGAGAGACGCAACCTGCCATGCAGATATCAGCAGTTAAATTTAAACCACCCTCCCTTCTGACACCTTGAGCCAAGGCTGCCCTCCTTCTCCAGCACACACACTCGGATGCAAGCACACACAGAGCTCTGACAATACCATATGGCTCTTGACAGAAGACTTAGCCCTCGGGAGTCTGTGGATGTGACCCCAAGGAAAGAAAGAACGAGGAGGGTGGCAGGGGCAATATTTAGACAGGAATTCAGATTTTCTTTTTCAGTTGTTGATGGGAAAATGAAAGAACAAATGGCACCAAAACTGTGATGTTATGCATTCATTTTACTCTGCAGTCAGACTGCTCGCACTGTTTAGATAAAATATAAGTCACATAATATATTGTATCTGAAAAACTAATGTATCATGTATAAGGGATGCATCCTGGCCATGTTCCTAGTCGTTGAACACTTTGTGATATTAAAAATGTACTTGATTCCACAGTTTAAAGTGGACATATTATGCTTCTCCGTATTTTCGATCGTATCTACAATGTTATAATGTCGGATTTTTATGTTAAACGTGGCCAAATAATGAGGTAAACGTATTTTAGAGAAATCCCTGTGAACGTTCAGATTTCCAACTGTTCAGTTTTTTTCTATTCTCGGCTAGGTGTCAAGTAAATACATAGCCAGCCATCTATGGGATTGTTCATCTGCTCCAGGCAGGACCTACTGGATGGTTGTTTTTTTTCAAGCTACTGCAGTGTAAACATTGTCGCATGTAGCTACATGCTAACGGCAGTAAAAGATGTCATCTTGGCTGCCAATGTTGTTACATTCACCCCAATTCCGGGTCACATTACTGCTGAAACATGTCCGATTGGGTAGTATTTGGTTCAGAAGCCTTTATCTGCGATTTTTGACAGTAGAAAGTGCTGCTTCATTCTGCTACAATCTAACGTTAGCCAACAGCTAAATATTAAGTAGCTGCATGATAGCTGTTATCTTGGCGGCCAGTGTTAGTATTTCCCCCCAAATTCCGGGTCACATTACTGCTGGGACATGTCCGGCTGTGTAGTATTTGGTTTAGAAGCCTTTATTGGTGATTTTTCACAGTACAAAGTCCTGCTATAATATACTCCGTTGCTGTAGCTCCAGCTGAGCGGAGATCCCAGGAGACTCTGAGTTGCAGAAACACCCTGGCCAATGGGCTTTTATGGCCGGGGGCTTAAAAAGAAAGGCTTTCCAATAGCGTCTCATACAGAGAATGAATACAGGAGCAGCAGCTATGGGCAGTATGAGAAAAATAATGTTTTTGAACATTAAAGCATTTAAACACGTTCTAGTAGAATCACAAAATACAAGCATGAACCTGAAAATGCTATATAATAGTTCCCCTTTAAAACAAAAAGGAACCAGAGACATTGTCCGTTTTATTCCACGCATTCTTCAGTGTCAAACCCTGGTGCCTACCTTACCCACAATGCAACTTGAACATCAACAGTTTGGTTGGACATTTGGGTGTGTTATGCTAGTAGCAGTAGCAGTGAAGCCTTGAGCTGCTAGCCTTAAGCAGAGATGAAGAGTGGCTCACTTCTTTTTAACTCAACACAATCAGATGTTTTTCATGTTAAAGGTTGTAATCTGACTCAAGGGACATCACTTTAGGCAATTTATCAGATTTTGCGCAGCTCCCTCTGGAGTGACAAAAGGCTTTATATTTACAACTCACAAATGCAGTAGTAGTACTCCCTAAGACAGGTAAACAGTATTTGATATGTAAAATTGGTGGAGTCATTTTTTCATCTTGGAGTGGGGTGGGGTTGCACCAAAAATAAGTACCCCTTATGTTAGTGCAGACCGCTGCACTGGTTTAAAAACTAGGTTACTGAGGGTAACAGACAGTTGAGTCACAGGCAGTGTCTTTCTTGCAGCAGAAGTCAGAGCCATGATAGAATTATAGGCTTTCTATTAAATGTTTTTTTCTGGACAAGAAAAATATCAGACGAAGGTAACCAAATAAGGATTGACCTATGGATATGTGAAAATGTGTGTGTGTGTGTGTGTGTGTGTGTGTGTGTGTGTGTGTGTGTGTGTGTGTGTGTGTGTGTGTGTGTGTGTGTGTGTGTGTGTGTATGTGTGTGACCTGAATTGCGTCATGACTCAACCGGAGTCCTCCAGCTGTCAGTGGTTTCTCTCCTGGACACACTGCCGTAAATCTTTTGGTCAACTATCTTTTCTTTCACCTTTATTTATGTGTGTGCGTGTGAGTGTGTGTGTGTGTCTGTGTGTCTGTGTGTGTGCGTGTGTTTTCAAGCTACAATGTCAGGTGGGGCGGGGGCGGTGCAGAAATTAAATAAGTAGCTTTATCACACATTATTCTCAAGTCCAGACATTTCACAGTGTAAGTCCCAGGCTGGACTAAGGCATGCAGTAACTTTACACTGGTCACTAATCACAAACATCACAAAATTAACCCCATTGACAGCTCTAAGAGCGGCACGACAGAAAGTGCAGGCCCAGGAGTTTACAACTAGCCATCTCTCATCACTTGCAGATGGTTGTGAGTGGGTGTGTGTGTTTATGATTTGGAAAACGTGTATGTGCACGTGTGTGGGTATCCTGTTACTTTACTGTCATTCTATTCATTCACTACCATATTAAGTCATGTAGTTTGTTTACTTTGATAAAGCAGTTCTGGAGCTTTTGGTCATATTGCATCATTTTCCTTAGCAGGCGAAGACAACCAGGCAACTCAATCAGCTAAGGAGATGTGTGCTGCAGACATGGCACCCCTGCTCTTCTCTGCTTCTCTTCATAGTCATCTGATTCATCTACCAACCCTTATAGGGCTGGCTCAGGTTTGCCTTGGACCAGCTCATAGTTATGCTGCTATAGGTCTAGATTCCTTTGACACACTGATCTCCTTTCTCATTCCATCTGGGTGCATTCATGTCCCAGAAATGCTTGTTACTAACTTAGCTCCGGGGAGCTTATCCCCCGGAGTCGTTATGTTTTCTCGCCTCACAGTTTTCCTTGGATTGGGGTGGCGCCTAAATCATGGTTGCAGCTGCAGCCGTGGTCTTGCTCGACACCCTGCTTTGCCTTACTTCGCCCCGCAACGCTCCGCAACGCTCCGCAACTCCCCGTTATGCCCTGCTATGCCCTACTATGCCCTGCAACGCATCGCCCCGCTACGCCCAGAACTGCTACAACTATTATTTCTAGTCATAGTTCCACTATCTCTTCTGTTACTATAACTGCCACTGTTCATCATTCCAACTGCTATAATTATTATGAATCATATTCTCTATATCTGTATCAGTGTCAGTGTCTGTTTTGCAAAAATATTTGGCCTTTGTTTCCTATTTTTGACGTGGGAAATCACAGCAAGAGTCCACCAAAATTGGTTTTGTGAATCATACTTCTCATCATCATTCTTAGCACACAATAAGGAGTTTTGAAAGTCAGCGAGGTACATCGTTATCTAAACAAGTGGTTACCTACATACAGGTACAGTGGTTACCTTACCAGCATTATTATAAAGACAATAATTTGTATATGCATATAATATAAACTAAGACACAAACACATCCAATACTCTCCATACTGAACTGCAGTGAATTGCATCATTTCTTTTGTGTTAGGGGTAAAGCTCTCCATCTCTCTCCCAGTAATACTAACCCATATTTCCTATAGTCTCTCAGTAAGTCAGAACACCTGTCTCTGTCCAATCCTCTCTTTGCCTCACATCCACCGCCACCCGGGTGCTGTTTTATCAGTCCCTTTACGACCTGTCTGCTATGCCTGTTCAATACGCTACGTGTCTGAGCAGTTGTAAAGGGCCTTTTTGGGACACTTCTCTCAGCACCAGAGAGCTTTTACAGGACACAAAAGCCATTGTGGATTGGTTATGTGTCGCTGCATGTGTGTAGACTTTTAGAAAGCGTGTCTGAATGAAGTCTGAGTGGATTTTGATGTCAATGAAATTGTGTTTGTACCACAAAGAGGTTTTGGGATCACTGTTTTTTTTTTTTATTTATCTTTAAAGCATGTGGAATAATGTGTCCAATTTCCAACACAAAGTCCCATTGTCCCCTGATTTAAGTAAATTATATGTGTAATAGACCTGAGCCATGTTTGTGAGTTAGATACTTGTGAGCTCTCTGTTCCGACACAGGACATAATCAGTTTTTTCAATTATGATGCAATGAAACGTGACAGATTTACCTCCCAAAATTCTTGGTCTTGGGTTCTCAATTTCTGACTTGACAGGCCTCCCGTGCAAAGTTATGGTTGCTAAGCTAGGTTTGGACAATAGCTGTACAGAAGACGGGTTAAAGAAACAGTCAACTGAATTAAATGTTTTTTTTTGTGCTGTCTGTCTAAGGGAAAACCCCATTTTACTTCCTATTCAAGGACAAAAAAGTTTTCAGTGCCAGCAAAGTCACAGTGGAACACTGCTGAACATTTCCTCCCAGTAAATAAAAACAGATACATGATAGAAAGAGACACTTACACCAGAGAGGAATTGTCGGTATGGTGAAGATGAGAAAAGTCATTTTGAATTTGATTTTTATTGAGGAATGATTTGTTAGCTGCAATGTAAAACCATGCAAATGTTTTCCACTTGGTCAATGCCAAGTCAGTGTCATAGCCCACCAATTTATCTCACACAAAGATACAGCACACACACTCTCTGACCCCTTCCTCCTTCCTCTCTCCCTCGGTATTATGGGAGCGGGCAGTTTAAAAACAGAGGTATTTACGACTCAGCACTCTCCTCTAGAGTTCCTGGAGCTCCACAAACATGTGGGACTGGCAGTGTGACACCACCAGCTCAGTTTAAATATAGGCACGGTTTTGGTTGGCTATCTGGGTATTTTTTTATCAGTGTCCATCTGTCTGTTTGCACACTTGCCTGTCTGTCTGTGTGTCTGTCTGTCTGTGTTGTGCAGTTAGCAGTTAAAGCTGGACTGGAAAGAATTGGGACTGTGAAACTTACTCAGCACAACTTTTAGATAAAAAATCAGACACACAACAGCTTCTTTAAATTGGATTCTGTTTCATAAATGTATTTCTTTATTAAGTGTACCAATGCACTACAGAGGCGATTCTAGGATCAGACATTTAGGGGGGCTCAGCCCCGAATGAGAATGTGACACGGATACAGTGCCTTGCAAAAGTGTTAACTACCCCCCCCCCCCCCCCCCCGCGCTAAATCTGCAACTTCATTAGCCGATAATCTTTGAGCTAGCTACTGAACAGCAAGGTCACCTAACGTTTTTTGACACTATTAACACTATGATGGAACTAAACCTGACACTTCAAAGCCCCAGTGTGTAATATTTGTAGTTTATTATCAAAATCTGTACTGCCCTTCACAAACTTGTCCTTTTTTATAAATATTGACCACAACCATCAATTCCAAGTATTCCTATTGGCTTGAAATTTTACATTTGCGCTTACATGAACTGGGGTAGACGCTCCATAGCCATGCGCCATCTTGAAATATGGTAGCCCGTAAGGGACATACAGCCTTTACTGCTCCGCATTTCACGCTTTTCACTCAGTGGCACTGACTGTGATGTATGCCAGCAAGGGAGGGGGAGAAGATTACGTGCCACTCACTGCCGGCAGATTTGAAAGCCTGTTGCGTCTATTATCGAGGACATGTAACTGAGTCGCCGAGGAAATTAAAATGACAACGTGACAGGCAAAGCAACGCTACCAAAGTTAATATTGTTGTGGCTTTTCCAAGATGGAAACAGCTGATGAGGAGCAAGGATTTTAAAAGGGACGCCGAAGTTGCCTGCTTTCTTCTCAACAGGTAATTCTGCCTATTTGTGTAAAGGTTTTATAGTTGCTACTTGCTTGGCTAACTATAGCATGGTTGTGTATAACGCTAGAACGACGTCTAGGATACTTTTCCTCGCGTCAATGATGAAAAAGGATTGTCTACCTTGTAACATAAACATAATCATATGTGCCGTGATTTCCCTGGCAGACAACTCACGTCATGGATCTGTAACACAGACTAGCTACAGCTAGAACAGATGCGTGTAAACGATTTAGACACTAACAGATCATTTCAGTTTCATTGACATTGTTCATGCTGCTCAGAGAAATATATTAAAAACACAAACCTCCGTTGCTTCTCTCCTACGCTGTAAACATCGCCTTACACTATTAATCTGGTACAATATACAGAATAACGATAGCACTTTATTAACATTAGCTTGCATATGTTTGGGAACCTGATAGCTGATGTTAGCAATGAAATGGTACCAAAATAACGTCAAACTATTATTACACTGGAAGGAACACTCATGGACGGTTGTCGCTAATTCCGGGTTCGGCCACCGTAGGCGTTATAACGCACTCGGAATGGGGAGGGGGGGGGGGGGCTAGAAAGTGAAATTCAGTTGGTTGTCATATACAATTTCACCGCTTTAAAAGTCACAGTAATAACGACCAGTTTGACTCAATGTTCTAACATTCAGCAATTGAAGTGGCTAACATTTCAATTTGGGTTCTAATCTTCGCCATGAAATGACACTCATACATGAAATGTAGTGTTGGCAAATCGGAGGTGGCTGTGCCACACTCCTGCTCTCCCTCTGACAGATCAGATAGAGACGCAGCCAAAGGCAGGAGTCTGGCACAGCCACCTCCGATTGGCCAACACTACGTTTCTGTTAACCCTTTCCTTGACTGGGTTACAGGTGCATAGTATCGGCGACAGCGTCACAGGATATTAAACCTGCTTCAAGCCCTTTCAACCCTTAATTGTTTGTCCTCTGTCACTAACAGACAAGTTCGCAAACTCTAACTTGAAGCACTAAAAGGTTTTTTATGTATATTCTGTTGGGTAGTTTAAACCTATAAATGTTTTACAATGCAAATATTTTGTCAGATTTTTGTATGCAAAATCTAAATCTGCAGAGTAACTATAGTTACTACAGTAACTATCTGCCATATCTGTCAAATAATGGGACAGTATAATTAAAGTATACAATTTCCCTTTTATAATGCTGTATGAAATAACACAAAATGAAAGTACAAGTATTTTAAAATGTTTAGTATTTGAGTAACTTTTACTTTTACTTTTCACCCCGGTCCTTGTGTAAAGACCAGTATCTAAAGATACTGTAATCAAATCACAGTTCATTTCTGCTATATACACCATAGCAACTGCAACAACAGCAGTAGTAGCAGTCTAGTGGTAGTAATATAAGTACTGGTACTTGTACTACATACACATGTATGTGTATGTAAAAAGTGCTGCTGCAAAAGTAAAAGCATCTAGTGCCATCTACTGGTCAAAAGGAGTAATCAGCCAACTTTGAGCCACAGGTGGAAACAATGATGGAGTGATTTTTAAAACACAACAACTCTACCGGTTCAAAGAAACAGCAGAACTCTACTGAGTTAAACTGGAAAAGATTTGTGTAATGAACCCACAGCTTGTAGTTGTTTCTTTTTAATAAGTGTTTTTAAAGTCAAGATAACCTCATGTCAGACATGTCGAACACACGTTTAATTCTGAGAGGAAACCGTCTTTCATGGAGTTTTATCCCATCAGGTCGACAGCTCCCCAGGACTCCTCCTTTGCCGAATGTAACTAAACAACTGACTTTTTCTGATGAAGATTCAAATGAGGATAAGGAGCCACAGCTGAAAATGGAGGTACATGGGCATTATTTAACATGCCCCTCTTTACGAAACTCTTATTGCCATGACGTGTAATAAAATCTTTTCTCCTTGCACTCAATAGGCCGATACTAGAGATCAGGATGGCAATAACCAAAACACGTTTGATTTCAACACAACTGAGACAACAAAAGGTATCAAATTATACAGCTTGTATGATTATTTGTGGTGCTTTCTTGCAAATCAAACATATTTGGATCTAAGCAGATTTCAAGTGTTGGCCACAATAATGTTTTCCTTGTTTGATTAATTTCGCTCAGAAAACATTTCAGAACCAAATGATCCCAACTCCATGCTGAAAGGGATGAAGGGGTATCGGCTGACGCCGAGTGACTTGGAGTTTATTGAAAAGATGGAAAAAGATAAACTTGTTAAAAAACTGCAGGTAATTTTGGCTTTCTTGCTGACTGCTGCTGCTTGATTGCAACCATGTTTTTCAGATTGATTGCCAACCCTTGTTGTATACTGTGTTGATGCAATGGGATATTTTGACTGTCCTCAGCAAGACCTGGAGGAGGTGCAGAGGTTGTTAAAAAATGAAATGATGTCCTTGGAGCTGGTGTATGCTTCCAGGGAGATAGCACAGGCTGTACTCGAAAATGTGAGTTTCTTTGAATTACAATAAACAATAATCACCTTTTTAGTTACTTAAATTAGTTACCAACAGCAACCACGTGATGATTCCTTATAGTTCTGTAGTTGATACTGTAGCACATCTGACCTTTTTTAACATCACAATAACGTTTTCTGAATGTTCTCTAAATGTCTGGTACGAGTATTTTTACTAGCATTTTATATTGGCCCTAAAATGGCATTATTTTCCAAAAAATGTCAAATATTAAATGTGAAGTTAAGGATGATGGATCATTTGAGATCATTCCTCTGGCATTTACAGTTTGTTGGATGACCTTAGATGGGAATTCACAAGCTTCAAACGCAAGTCTACTGAGCCTGCAGAATAATAGAATAACATGAAAACATAGCACATACCAATATATTTTCTAATCATAAACTTGTGTGAGAAGTGTGCAGGTTCCTTGTCTTCATTAGTCCTGATATTTGTTTTTCTGTCAGTTCCCGTCCTGTGAGGACCTCACTAAGTGGATAAAGGTGGTCCTCAACATGACGTCACCAACGACCGAGTTAACAAACCTAGACACTAAGGCTCTCCTGGCCATGGTGACGAAAGAAACCATTCAGAGAGTCGCGGATGAGAAGAGGCTTGAGCTCACTCAGCTGGAGAAGATGCTGGCAAACAAGTAATTAATAGCTTAAACTTTTAAATCAGTTTTATCACTCTAACAGATATGTGTGTGTGGTCTTCTATTTAGGAGCATTCATGTGCTCGGGCCAAGTTCAAACACAAAATCTGACAGCTGACAGCAAAAAAAATATGTATGCAAGAAGTTCAGAACTTCTCATTGTGCTTTTCACAACACTGAATGTTTCCTGGGTTCAAATACTAATACAGTATGGATTCCTTCAAAAACATAGAAAGAAGAAAGAGGCTCAAGAGAGAGGGCAGCTTGAAAAACAAATTGCCAGTGAACGGGTAAGCAAGGCTTTCAGCTTGTATAACATTTTATTGCTAAGAAGTGATTTTTTTTTTGTTGTTGTTTTTTCTACTTTCAGCTGAAGATACAGGGCTTCATGAGCCAGTTGTCAGACCTGAAATCTGAACTCGCACAACAAAAGGTAAGAATCTTATTTGACGTGATTATGAACATAACATTTTGGTGTTTGGCTGAGTGCTGTGTCCAGTAACTGGAGGCTTTTTAAGGATTTATTGTGCTCTAAAGAAAAACTATGGTTTCACAGGATGCCTATAAAGCTCTTGAACTACAGATCAAAAACAAAGAAGCACCAGAAATCAAAGCAGAAGCAGACTCCTCAGAGGAACTACAAGCCACTAAACGCCCAGGAAAGAGAACACAGGCTGTTAAATCTACTGAAAAGCCGCAAGCCACAAAAACACAAAGTAAATCAACAAGAAGCAAACACACAGACGGTAAAACAGACAGTCAGACACGTGTGAAAGATGATCATGCAGATAAGAACACAAGTGAAACTCTGAAGACGAAACAGACATCTGGAGCTGAGGCAGAGAAGCTGACTAAGTTGGTTAAAGAAGCCAGAGGGCCACAGCAGAAAGAAGCCAGGGGGCCACAGAAGAAAGAAGCCAGGGGGCCACAGAAGAAAGAAGCCAGAGGGCCACAGAAGAAAGAAGCCAGAGGGCAACAGAAGAAAGTAGCCAGAGGGCCTGAGAAGAACGTTGAGAAACAAGAGTCAAATTCACAGGAGTCTGTGCAAGCTGTTGGAGGTAGAAGAAAGCCTCCTGGACTTGCAGGGACCGCAGCTTCACGACTGAAAAGTGTAAGTCAAGTGAAAAATGGGGACTCTCCGTCCACGTCACAGCAGACGGCTCCCTCGCAGGGCAGAAAGCAGGCTGCTGTAGCAGCAGGTGATGCTGCAGAGGAGAACACTGTTCTGAGAAGATCCAAGAGGATAGCCAGCAGAACATGAATGTGTTTTGACTGTTTTTATTTAAGTGCGCTTTAGTGCAGGCTGCTGACACCGCACCGAACTGTTTTGCCATAAAAGCAATGCTGGTGATCCTCTGACTTCTCCTCTAGTGCCACCATGAGGTTGACATTTGTGATTTTTCAGTGAAATTTCTGATGTCCCAGGATGTCGGATAGTGATTGACTTAGTCTTGTTGCTAAATTAATTTCTACAATGTGATTATTTTGTTTTTATAATTTTAGGTTTTTATATTGTAAATGCTTTATCATACAACTTCATTGTAGGAAAGTCTGTCTCAGTCTGTGAAGGGAGGTCAAAGGTCATGTGCAGCATCATTAGGCTGACCAAGGTTTAATGTTTGTTTAAAGGAACACACTGTCTTATTGAGACTTTAGCTTATTCACCATATCCCCCAGAGTTAGATAAGTCCATACATACCCTTCTCATCTCCGTGCGTGTCGTAACGCTGTCTGACGCACCCACCGCTAGACTAGCTTAGCACAGATCCTAGAGGTAACTGGCTCGATCTAGCCTACTGCTCCAATAAGTGACAAAATAACGCTAGCATTTTCCTATTTACATGTTGTGATTTGTATAGTCACAGCATGTACAAATAACAAGGTCACATGAGACACAGCCATCTTCTAACCGTATAGAAACTGGGAACTATATTCTCCGAAGGCGAAGCAAAGCTACTTGGGTGGAGTGATTAGCGCAACACCTGAAAAGCACCGTTGTTACACTCTGCTCCTCACCACGGGGCTTCTCAGGTGCTGCAAGGAAATCACTCCGCCCAAGTATCAGAAATTGCAGTGCTTCGCCTTCTGAGAATATAGTTCCCAGTTTGTATACGGTTAGAAGATGGCTGTGTCTCATGTGACCTTGTTATTTGTACACGCTGTGACTATACAAATCAAATCAATGTAAATAGGAACATGTTGCCGTTATTTTGTCACTTATTGGGAGCAGTAGGCTAGTTGGAGCTGGTTACCTCCAGGATCTGGGCTAAGCTAGGTTAGCAGTGGGTGTGTCACAGTTACAACACGCACGGAGATGAGAAGGGTATGTATGGACTTATCTAATTCTGGGAGATACGGTGAATAAGAAAAAGTTTTTATAATAAGTCGGCGTGTTCCTTTTTTTATTTTTTATTTTTTTATTTAAGGACAACTCTGAAACCTGAAGCCCAAACCCTCATGACAAACTGAAATAATGTGATTTTTTTTAATTTGTTGGTTATTAAATGATATTCCTTCACACTATTTTAAAAAATTGACTTAGCTGACGCACATGTCACAAATGTCTCTCTTTATTCATGTTCTTCTGATTTCTATTCTGATTGGTAATAAAATCATAGATTGGTACTTGCTGTGAATGCTTTTGATTTCTGTGAGAAAATGAAATGTTTCCCGAAGCTTAACCCAAAGTCTGTCGGAGCCAGTGGATATTTTAGCACACCTCATCTCTCTATTTCACTGTCACTGATGGAAATGAGTCACGATCGCTGGTGTTAAATCACTGCTATTTCCCCTCCTAGGAATTCTTGGACGGCCGAGCGTTTGGGTATAACATTGTTAATCTTACATTAACTCCAAATCAATCGGTCTGAGTGGGGAAGAAGAAAAACAGCCCACATTTGCTCTCTCGTGCGTCTGGAGTGGGAAAACGTGCTGACAGCTGGAATGTTTCAAGGCACTTCTTAAGTTACAAATTAAGTTTGAACTAACGGTCAGATTTGTCTGTCATTTGCCAGGATTTGCTTCTCAAACGGCTGCAGTCTTTACAACTGAAGTAACATCTTTCTAAACAGCTAAAGTTCTGTTTTCCCACCTTGGGTCTTGATCCTTCACTTTTCCTGCAATCATGAAGCCTCGTTTTCAGTCTGCCTGTAATCCCCAGAACCCAATGAGGGATTTCCCTTTTTCCCCTCAAAACTATGCATACACACATTCATGATTGGTGAGATATTTGTCTGATGGTCAAGCACAACGACCCAGCCGAGACCAAGGTAATACAAGCACCATATCCTTCCATTAAGTTTAATAGTCTAATACCAATAAAGTCAACTAATCGTGGGCGCTGAGTTTGTTCTAGAATGGGTTTAGTTTTGGCTGCTTTTATTCTTGTTATTCCTGCATTATTTCTCTGTGGCTCAGCGTTCCTCTGAGTTTCTCTGCTTGTGTTTGCCAAACCTGGAACCCTGAACAGTTTTTCACAATTGAGGCATGGGAATGTTACCTCAAATGCGTCAATTTCAGAAATCAGATCTTGTTTACGGAAGGAGTCCAAGCAGAGAGCTGGGATCCCAGCCCAAGGAATTGTGGGCCGTGGACTATATACAAATTGCTCATGTCTTTCGCCTTGTGGCTGGATAAACTTCCCTCTGTATTTAGGCACTTCTTTAAACATTTTACCCATTTACAAAATATTGTATCCATAGCCTTATTTTTATTTTTTGTAGTTTAGTATATTAAAGGCAGTACATTGACAGATTAAAAGCTTCTAACAAGTGTATAAAAGCTTTTAATAGTTGAAGCTTAGGGCCATAATGTACGAAAACTGACTTTTTTAACTATGTACCTTTACAGCTACATTATGAATTGTACTAATTATACTGTTTGCATGGGTGCATTTAGTGCAAGTCACCACTAGAGGGCAGTGCTCTGAATGTTACCCATACTGCACACAGAACATCTCATTGACCCCCTTATCCTCCCATTTATGTGTGTGTATATATGTGTATGTATGTATCTATATATATATATATATATATATATAAAATTCTTACACATTGTAATATGTGATGACATGTTTCTGCTGGGGATAATGTTGCATTTTGGGGTCAGAGCCCAATTTCAGAAAGCAGAGCCACAATTACACTTCTTAACACCTTTAAATCTAGCTTTCAACTTTTTGAAAGAAATAAAAGCATGTGCATGAATCTCTGAAGAAGAAATTTGATGTTTTAGTACTTGAGTATTTTGTCATCCTATGCTAATGTCAGAGGGAAATACTGTACTTTTTACTGCATTACAATTTTTTGACAACTTTATATTTCAAGGCAAGGCAAGGCAGCTTTATTTGTATAGCACTTTTCAGCAACAGGGCAATTCAAAGTGCTTTACATGAAGACAATTAAAATACAAGAATAAAAGTTACAGTGCAGTATAAGAAATTAAACATTAAAGAGCAGTTAAAAACAGTTATATAAAAGCAGATAAAATAAGCAACAAAAGTATAAGAAATGGGTAGTTATTTAACGAAAGGCAACATCAAAAAGAAAGGTCTTCAGCCTTGATTTAATCAATCATATTTCATTTTCTCCTGCCCCTGCTTGTAAAAGAGATTCTGAATCTCAATGGGAATATTATGGATTATTTGATTGATAAATTATTAAAAGATGCAAATCTTGCACACAAAGAAAGTATAACTGGTGCAATAGAAGGCTCACATCTGTTAAAACACTAGTCAAGCTTAGAGAGCGCCGTCCAGAAGCAGAATGTCTTTGGTGTGACAAAGTTCTTTAGTTTCAGACTCTTTCCATGCCGTCCTGAACCAGCTGTCCTCCCTGTAACGCTTCTTTGTTTAGCTTGGGCACTGAGGCAAGACGGTCCCCCAATCCCCTGCCAAGGAAAACCCTGTAAAATGATATTAGTGAGAGCGAGGGCTGAGACCAGAGGAGGTGAGGTCTGTGACACATGTATGAGCAGCCGTGCCAAGGTTAGCAAGGCAGGAACCCATTTGTGCTCACCAAATCTCAATGTGGCGGCAAAGTGTGAATCCTGCTGCTTAGGTCTGGAGCCATCCCAAATCAAGAGAGCACTTGACGAGAGGATATTTCTCTTTAACCTCTTTGCCTACTTGTCAGACGGCTGAAATTTCATGCAACGACATACCCAAATTAAAAGTGGTACAGCTCCCGTATACTTTGACACTCTGGGATGTGCCTGATATCATTGGAAAGGAAACACTCTCAAGTTTTTGTTCCAAGTGTCAGGGTGATTCTAGGCCTCACTGACACAGAGCTACAGAGGCTAGAATAGAGTTTTTTATTTCCGTCCAAGTCATACATCTGTAATATGATTAAAATATACTGCTGTGAACAAATATGAGAGGTAGCAGACAATCCAGGACATTAGCCACATGTGTCTGCTTACTACAGAAAAAATCCAGAAGCCAAAAGACTCAAAAATTGATTTTATATGATTTTTTTTCTACAAATATGGCTGTGCGTTTTTCTTGAAAGGTGCAAAGAAAAAATCCCAAAAAGTGCAAAATTCAAAACTTCTCAAATACAAAAACACACCCACATCAATCACACATATACTTGACATAACTATATACATAAATATATAGAAATAAGTCATTATAAATTGGTCAGGTATGGCTTTGCATTGTAACAGTCACTGTCTGTGCTGAAACACAGAGCCAGCCATCACAGGGTTAAACTTTCAATGGGTTTCATGGTGTCAATGGAATCGTCTTTTTATTGGCTACAAGGCTAGGGGCGTTTCATAGCATGGAATCTTAACTGGCTGAAGCAAATGTCGATCAATCCCACCTGACCCCACATCTCCTCCGAGCCGTGGTTGGCCGTCAAACCAGTCTATCTCCGGCTCTGAGTGACGGATTGACTTATGAGAGGTCTCGTTAGATTCCTAAGGCTTCAGAGAATAACATGGACGCGGTCATTGGCCGTTAGACGACCGGGAGGAAGCGGAAGAGCCGCTGGAAGAGCGAAGCTGTTGAGTCTCGCGTAGCTGTTTTTGTAACTCTGGGCTTGTAAACTTTACGATTTTGAGGCGAATAACTCGTTTTGGATAAAACGGCTTAGATATTTCATTTCCTTGGACTCTTGTGGATTTATGAAAACAAAGTTTTTTGGGATTATATCACCTCTGTGGATAAAGGGACACTCAAAAAGGTATGAATGCACACACACCAGCTGCGCAGTGTAATTCTTAATTAATTTATTGTCTTTAACAGTGTTATAACTTCTATAAATCACCTTATGCTTTGTGTGTGGGCTTAAATTAATCTTGAGAGGCTAAGCTTTCAAGTGGTGTATCGCATGGCCGTATATTGTGAAGATTTAATGTGTAAAAAGTTATAACAAAGTGTATAGAGCGTCCATTTTGAGCGGAAGTGGGTCGTATGCGGGACAGTGACATGTGGTTTTAAAACGCCAAAGATGGCTGTAGACACAAAGGAGCTTTGGTTTACCTATAAGAGTGACATGTCTGAACCTTGGTTTTTCAAACTTGTGATTTCTATGGAAGAGCACTGGTGATAGTAGGAATCTATAAATCATTTGTTACTGAAGTCTTTTGTTTTGCCACTAGGGAAGGACACGCCAGGAAGGAAGGGAGTCTTGTAGGTGTGGAAAGCAAAATGAAAACCAAAATGCCATAGACTAAACATTTGGACAATGCCTGCACATGCACATGCAATTTGTGGATAGTGAACCTGTGGGAAGAAAAGATTATTCAGCTTTCAAGGAAGTTCTCCACAGGCAATGTACTGCATTATTATATTTTGTTACAGGTTTGTTCTTTGATTGCTAACAAGCATCAGGCAATACCAGAACCACGTTTTCTAAACTCTTCACACAGTCTGCATTACTAACATGCATCTTGGCCAAACAGTTCATCTCAGCTCCCACTTCATACATGACTTTGTAAAACTTGTATCTTTGAAGGTTGAATGATTTTCACACAAATCAGTATTTTTTTTATTTTATAAGAATAACACCTTTTTCTGTACTCAAGTTTATATAACAAGAATGAATCAGAAATGTGCTTCATTATACAGTACTTTATCTTTTCTATATCTTTGCATATAGTAAGTTGAAACAAAAAAATGTTCCTGAAATTCCGGGGCTGCAATAGTAATTCCAAAAAAACAATGTGTAGTATAATCACCCATACTGTACAGTACTGTAAGGGTTCCTCCCTCTCTCCTGCATTTCACCACAAGTTCTCATCAACATCACATCTTATGTCTTCTCTTTTAGCTGCAATCAGCTGTTTGGAATTATTATTACTTCATTTTATTGTAAGTATTCTGCTGAGATTTTCTATATAACACTGCAGAAATGCACAAATTTGCCATCATTCTGCTTTAAATGTATTTAAAATGGTGTGTTTTCATTTGAACAATGTGCTGCAGATATATACGTATGTTGTTTTGCAGGTGGTGGAGTATGAATGAGAATGAGAGTGCATGGATTTTGGTGAATGTGGTTGTGACGGCCCTGGGCCAATTGTACATGTGTGGGGTTTGTCTTATATTCTTGCAGGTGTAGCAATGGTGATGATGAGATGACTGGGAGCACCTCCCAGGCTATTTAACCCCGCCTGCCCTGAGTTCAGACGGCCGCATTCTCCTGACTGCGCAACCAGCACGTTTTCTCTCTGTTTAGTTATTTCCTTTGTAGTAACCTTAAACTGGATCAATATTTATATGTTTCAATAAATAAGATATCTGCTGTATTACTGTGTTGCAAAGTGGCATGTTATCAATCACAAAATGATGCTGTGTGGCAGAAAAAGCAGTATTATGGTTAGGAATATTTTTTTCTGTGACGTATGATTTACAATTACGCTCAAACGTATCACCTGAGTGCCGTGTTTTGAAGGAAGTTATGAGTAACTAGAGGGTGAAAGGTTATATGACGCCACTGACAGGCGACTAGGAAGGAAAGGCAACGTGCCGTGTCTGAAAATAAAATAACAGATTTCTCTGGGTTTGAAGTTTGGTGGAAACATTTGTGAGAGTGTAACTACACAACTCAACATTTTAATGCAGAAATGTTACATATTGTACCTTTAAGAGTGAATGTATCCTTTGAAACACAAAGTGTAAGATGATGGAGACCTTTCACTGATACTCATCACAGCTTTATTGGTCAGGAAAGTCTGCACTTAAAGCAACACTAGAGAACTTTTCCCGCTTCGGTCCCCCTACAGGTTGGAAGCAGAATTGTCCCATTATGTCTCATTCGAACTACAGATCCGCTACCCGATCTGGCAAACTTGCATAGTACGTTTATAGCCGGTAGAGAGCCGCAAAGCGAATGCAGAAGTGCTGTTTATCCTGTTACGAGTTGATGAACCACTGAAACGATTTTGGAAACATTATTGTAAAAAGTTCTCTAGTGTTGCTTTAAATGCCAACAACCCTGCTGGTCCTGCACGAGGCGCATACTGTACCCTGACAGACATTAGGATTTCCACAATAGGCCAGCACTTTTTGAACAGCTCATATGATAAGTGCTATGAATGCCTGTAGCCCAAACACACACCTGTAGTCAATTAGTCCCTCTGCTTGTATCTATGTAACAGAATCAAGTTCACCTTAGTTGGCTCAGTGTGAATTCCCACACGCAGGATTACTTGAATCATTCCAGCTAGCCCAGGCTCCTAACTTATTCTTTTTTTTAAAGATTTTTTGGGGGGGGGGCATTTCAGCCTTTAATGGAAGCAACGGATAGATTTGAAAGGGCAGAGAGAGGGGGATGACAAATCGTCTCAGGATCCTGGACCTTCTGCGTCGAGGTATACACCTCTATACATGTGCGCCTGCTCTACCAACTGAGCCAACCCGGCCACGCACTTTATACGTTTGATGTATTAGTGTTATCATGCCAGGCATGTGATGTGTCTCATTTGTGTTCTGTATCTTAAAAACTACTTATATTACTAATTACAATTAATCATTCATATGTCATTTTGTGATTTATCAACAAAATGAACTGAAACCCAGCAAGAGAAAGGGTGAAGACTCTTAATAGAGCACTTTTGGAATTAATTTTAACTTGATATCAAATATTGCAAACAAATTTCACCAAACGCATCAGATTGCAGCTGTTGACAACTTTCATGTCGTGTTTTAATCCGTTTAAGTCAAAGTGTTGTTTTGTACTATAGTTATGGACCATCAGACATCATTTCAGTGCATGTGTGTGTGACTTGAGTTTGAAAGAGGTTAATAGTAATGGGTCAATAATGTATACAGCAGTGGTATACTGTTCATGTTACAGCCAGACGACAGCCAGACAAACTTGTGACCCTTTGGACTTACCGTCTGTAAAGTCTGACAAACAACCATTGTAGGTTCTCAGTAGTGACTTCTTTCTCAGTCAACACAGTCTGTGTGTAATGTCTTTGCATACGACTCAATCGAGCCAATACAAACTTGTTCTCCTGGCAGATGAAGAGAGTGCGAAGCTGGACAAACAGGGTCCAGAGCCGAGCTGCTGAGGAGGCACAGACCCACTGTGAAGACCAATAGTAGTCTTTCTCTCAGCCTTTCCTTTTCTGGTCTGGGTACGTTATTATTATTATTACTCCGTCTCTGTTTTGACTCTTGTCTTTCTCTCACACTCTGTCTACAGTCTCATCTCTCTTCCTGGTCTTTGAAATGACACTCAGACACTCTAAATACTCAACATCAATATAATGTGAGGCACGTTTGAGATTAATACATCAACTCTGTAGCATTGAGTTGTGAGACCTAATGGAGTTGATAAAGTCTCCCAGAGATGGCTGACTCCAGCTGTTTCCGTGGTTTCCATGTCTGGAAGTCATTTCGCTGGATAATAAGGAAAAGTGAAATGTCAGGTGCAACCTTTAGGGATACGTACATTCCTTTGTATTTAAAGGACATTTGGTGTCCATTGGGATTTCAATGCCACTTAATTATCTCTTAGTACACACACAACTAGCTCAGGCAGCCCACAGTTCAATTACAGCATAGATTAAAGTATTTTGAAACTTCCAAATAATACTGCTTTGTCATTTGTGGTAGAAATCATGACTTTTCTTCTATCGGGAGCCAGTGAGGAAGGAGTGTGACGTTGTTGTAGAGCCATTAAGTCTAAATATGGATTGGTTGGAGTAGATAGGTAATAAAACATTGGACTAGTTTCCCGTTTCCTACCGAAAGTCAACAGTTGTCTCCTTTTACCTTGACCACAATCGTTCCCTGAGCTTAGTATCAGTGGTGTAGTCTATTTTTTTGTAGTGAGTATACTGTGATTTTTCCCTCCCAGCCTCATACTCGCCTGTCCCAGAGCGACACCCCAGACAGTCGGTACTGTGACGTTTCTGAATATGAACTGTACACGGGCAACAGACGTTTAAGTATTGATGGCATTTATTTAAAGTCCTGGAAAAACAACACTTTTTGAGAAACGCAACCGAACCTGAACGCAACAGGACATCACATCACACAAATAAGCCATTTAACCGACACCCCTACACTGCCACACAAAACCATGACTAATAATTAGCATCATCATACAACTTTTGTATCGATTAGCAGTAAAATCTGCTGATAAGGGCCTACATTTACTCAAAAGTATTTAATAAACTGTTTACAATCTTCAACACCATGGCTAACAAATGCATAAAAAGCAGACGAAGGAGAAAAAAGCTCCACTCTTTCTATTTTAGTTAATTATCTGACCATTGCTAACTAACATTACCATATAGTCATTTAATTGTGTAAAGCAATGGACATTTAAGATTTAAGAATTTACTCTAATATTGCATAGTCATTGACCTAATGAAGGCCAGGAGTTCTCACTGTCTCTCATCATCTGAAACAAGGACATATACACATTGTATTCTGTTTACTGCTGTACTCAGACACACAGGTACACACACACACACACACACACACACACACACACACACACACACACACACACACACACACACACACACACACACACACACACACACACACACACACACACACACGGTATCATATAAGCTACTCTCACTTACCAGGCAACAGTAACGTTGCGGTAGGATTTTCGGGCTGGTTTTTTGTAACGGTAACGTTAACGATCGGGTCATCATGATCTGTGGCAGCTGCAGCGTCACCCGACGTGGCAGCAGCTTCAGGGACAGACTTCAGAAAACACTGAAGTAGTGATATTAGGTCTGTTTAGTAACGTTTCATATCTCGTTACTTATAAAACTTAGTTCAAACTCTAGGTAACTAACTAGTTGCGAGAAAGGAAAGACGGCGCAAAGAATGCAATTTGTTGTTGCTTAGTAACGTTAGTGACCTCACGTCAGATCCAGGGCACGGCTACGGAAACGCCGAAGGTCCAAATGTCAGAGCTTCCCAACACAGACGGGGTGAGTTATGAATGAAAGTGAGAAAGGTTGTCACAAAGAATGTTGTTACGTATCATCGCGCTTTTGTAAGTGGGTATACGGAAATCCTTGACTTTTCCTAGTGGGTATACGGCGTATACCTGCGTATCACGTAGACTACACCACTGCTTAGTATGTTAACCCAAACCATGCTCAAGTTGTTTTTGTGAGGAAGCCGAAGCAAACCTTGATACCTTGATGATTTTTGTAACAGTGATCTATTTTGAAAGGCACAGATAGAATATGTCATTTTGTCAGATGATGTATTTTGACGTTTTATTGGGAGGAGTTGTTGCTCTGCAGATATCCAGTTGCCAGCATTTTCACTACAAGAAGGAACATTGTACTTATTACCTGTTTTTAAGCAATGAAATCACCCCAAAAACAATGTCTTAGAAGCCATATAATGAGCAACATTGTTTCATAAGTAGTAGAGCAATAATAAAGCAGACTAGCCATGTGTACCATTCACACTTGAGGAAAGGCATTCAATCAAACAATTAAAGTATAATAAAACAAAAACTAACTAGAACTGCAAGCAGTTATGAACGGGGTCCAAGCCTCGTGTGCCAGTCCCCCCCGGCGCGGGTCGCCCCCGGCGACGCCGAGAGCCCGCGAAAACGGAGCCCGCGACAGGACAACCCGAAGCGCCGCTGCGGCGAGGCAAAAGTCGGGAAATTTGACCGAGTGCGAGCTCCAAAGTTCGTAGTGAAATTTCCTCTTCGTTGCGTAAAAGGCCCAAACGCTTCTACTTCGGTTGTAATGCCCCCTAAAGGGCGATCGTCGCCAAATCTGGTGAAGAGCTGCAGAGTGGCATGGCGAACAATAATCTCAAGTTTTGTGATGATAGCATTCACTGCTGCAGAGACATATCCATTGCAAATTACTCCCATTTAAATGCATTGACTCATTTGCCTAAAGGCGTCTACGTTAATTATAGCGCCCCCTAACGGCCGATTTTCACCAAATTTGGTTTGAACCTGCAGAGTGCCATGATGAACAAAATACTCCCAGGGTTTGTAATGATAGCATTTAATGCTGCCGAGATATTTACATTGCAAAGTATTCCCATTCAAATGCATTGACTTATTTGCCGAAAAAGCCTCTACGTTAATTATAGTGCCCCCTAACGGCCGATTCTGACCAGATTTGGTGTGGAGGCTCAGAAGGGGATGTTGAAGAAGCCCACCAGGTTTTATTGTGATAACTATTAATTTGGCCGAGATATGCCAAAGTTTGTGTTTTATGGCTAGCTATAACAAATTAGTTTGGTTGTAAAGTGCGAACGGTGTAATGTAGCAAAATTCCTTTGATAACTTTTGGTCATCTCCATAAACAGATGGTATGTACCAAGTTTCGTGCACATTGGTCGCATTGCCTAGGACGAGTACGAAAACTTTGTTTTGCGCATTGTGTGATTTTACGAAATAACTTCTTCGTAGAAATGGGATTACCCTGTATCATCAGATTCATATGGATTCAATGAAGAAAGAAATCTAAGAACTTCTCATCTGCAATGCAGACTGTGGGAGTTATATGCAAAAACATATTTAAATGCATTGACTTATTTGCCAAAAGGTCTCTACGTTAATTATAGCGCCCCCTAACGGCCGATTTTCACCAAATTTGGTGGGAAGCTGCAGAGTGGCATGAAAAACAAAATACATCCAGGGTTTGTGATGATAGCATTTAATGCTGCAGAGATATTTACATTGCAAAGTATTCCCATTCAAATGCATTGACTTATTTGCCGAAAAAGCCTCTACGTTAATTATAGCGCCCCCTAACGGCCGATTTTGACCAAATTTGGTGTGGAGGCTAGGGATGGGATGTTGAAGAAGCCCACCAGGATTCATTGTGATAACTATTAATTTGACCGAGATATGCCAAAGTTCGTGTTTTGTGGCTAGCTACAACGAATTAGTTTAGTTGTAAATTGCGAACGGTGTAATGTAGCGAAATTCCTTTGATAACTTTTGGTCAACTCCATACCCAGATGGTATCTACCAAGTTTCGTGCACATTGGTTGTATGGCCTAGGACGAGTACGAAAACATTTTGTTTCGCACTACACGATTTTGCGATAAAACTTTTTAGTATAAATGGACCTGTCCTATATCGTCAGATTCAGGTCGATACAAGCAACAAGAGCATCTATAAATATTCGGTCTGCGATGTAGCCTTTCGGAGTTATATGCAAAAACACGTTTTACGTCATTGTAGCGCCACCTAGTGGTCCAATAATGTAATATTTGGTATGTCAGGTCCATGAACCATTGCACATCGACTCTGTAAATTGTAAGTTGCTCACTTTAGTGTAAGTGGTAGATCCAAACATGGGTCCCATAGGCCACGCCCACTTTGACGAATCAGTACGCCACTGTAGGCCTTGCCTCAAGAGTTGGCCTAGATGGTACACCCCAAATTTCGTGAAAATCGGATGAGCTGTTCATGAGATATTAACTTTTGGTACTTTTGGCGCCCCCTATTGACCAAATTTTGTAAGATTAGTTGCCTACACTAAGAGGCTCATGTGAAACAAGAATCTAAAGATTTGTGATGATATCTTTTATTTTGGCCGAGATATGGCAACGTTTGTGTCTTCGTAGCTAGCTACACAAATTTGTTTGTGCGTAGTTTACGAAATTTTCATCCGAAAAAAAATCTTTTGATAACTTTTTGTCAGGTCGGTCTACTGATGCTACAGACCAAGTTTCATGCAGATCCGTTGCACGGTGTAGGAGAAGTACGAAAAAGCAGGTTTACAATAAATCGCGATTTTTCACGCATAAAAGTCGGGGCGGAAATAGGCGTGGCCTACACCACAAGATTCAGCTGGATCCAAGGAACGCGTGGATATGTGTATTTTTAATGTGCGATGTACGGTTCGGGAGTTATAAGCAGAAACGCGTTTTTTCTGCTATAGCGCCACCTAGTGGTCAAAGTGGCTGAATTTTTTCGTCCGAGGTCCCTGCAGTGTTTTGGACCAGACCTGACAACGGCAACCTCCCACCATTTACGGTTTAGGCTGCAGTATCAGTTTTAGAGGCGGAAGAATAATAATAAGAAACCTTACAATTCCAATAGGGTTCCACAGCCCTGCTGTGCGAACGGCGTAGCTTCGCTACCGCCGGTTCTCACAACCTCGGGCTTGGACCCCTAATTAAGAAATTGCTCAGTCTTTTTATTTGGAGGCCATCACAACACTCACAACATCCACTCTTGGGCAACAGTGTCTCAGCCTGTGGCAGAAGAAGGCCACGGTCAGTTTACACTGCTCCATAGAGGAATGCTGGGAATTGTTTGCACTGTCTGCTTCAACTTTGGCTGCTTCTCAGTTTAGCTGTTTCTTGATACACATAAACACACACACACACACACACACACACACACACACACACACACACACACACACACACACACACGCATAAATTCTTTTGTTTTGCCTGGCAACATATTTGTGTTTGATGTTGCACCCTGTAAAGAGCACAGTGGCTTAGGTATTATGGCAGCAGCCTGTTTGTCTTAATGGTGTCTGAGAAGCTTTGGATGGCATTAGAGTTGGATTGTGTGCGTCTCTGTATCAAGTTTTGAGTGTGTGCTTTCAAACTCGTAATAGACAGAATCAGGATCAGCATTCGCTCTCTCATGCTGGCGAACGCAGCGTCGCGGTCTGGATGGCGAGGCGTAAAAGTGAGACTGTTTGAGGATATTAATGCAAATATTTTGCAGAAGTGCAGAAATAAAACAGGGCTTTGTGGCTTCATCTGACACACAAGCAGGAAGGAATTCAGCTTTTTTCGTTTTCTGTTCAAGATCACGCTCCAGCACTTGTCATGTGTTTCGGGAACATTTGTCAAGACTCTCTAATGATACTTTCAACTGTTTCACAACATGGGGCCGAAATACCTGTGGTCTGGTGCTCCTCAACATACTCACGGAGGAGGTGGCTGTAAATGCTCACCCATCCTCTACAGGGTGACCTACAGAATAGGTGGAAGAAAAGGAATCCCTTAATTATTCTGACCAGCTCCGACAGACACATTTCATGGAAAAGAGACGAGGTATTGGCTCATTGTCTAGTTTTTCAGGATATTATATTTTATACCTTAGCCTCCAGTGGCATGAAAGTCAGACAGCTGCCATTCCTAACTCCAAAGGACTAATGTGAACTTGTTAACGTTAGAAATAAAAGGAAGTGCACACACACCCGTACACATGTTCCGAGGCTATTTTGCAGCTGCACTGGGGCTATGTGCGGCGCTTAGCTCCGCCCAAGACAATTGTGATTGGTTTAAATCCATGCCAATAAACCATCCTCTCCCATCCCAGACCCTCCTCCGCAGCGCTGTGCAGGAGGGTCTGGCAATGCAAGACTATAAACAAGCTTATATGATAGCTTCTCCATGTGATAGCATTGCATGTATTTACCTCAACTCTGGCAGTAAATCCACTGATCGTCATGGATTTCTTCAATTCATTGTAATTACATTATTTCAATCACAAATCAGCTGTTTTAAATGTTACTGTGACCAAGCACTTATTCTGACATGAGTGGTTGCCAAAATATATGTATCGATAAATCTGCAAATCATAGAAATATCTGTTTTGGTAACAAGTACTGTATATATGGAAGGTATTATTTTAGATGCAGGCAACAATGAGTTTGTTAATGCTAACTGGGTTGACTCAAGTCAAAATACAACTTGTTGTGCCTTGGTAGAAGTTGTGGGAGAAACAAGGCCTTAACCTTAACCAACTTTACCCAGAATGCATGTAAAGGCAAAGCCTCTATGAGACAAATGTGCTTATAACATGTTATTAATGTTATTTTTAGCCATGAGTTTATTAGAGTGTGGGAATGCAGAGCATAACACTTGTATAGAGTTCAAAATAAACATTTATTCGATCCCCTGGACATGACTTTTTGTTGAAGGCTAATTCCTGAGTCCACATTGCACAGCTCTGCTACCACTCTCAAAGGAACTGCCTGCTAAATATTAAACTCATGTTTATGTACTGTTTCATGCTGTCTGGATCCTTATATAAGTGCATTGCAAAATAAATACTAGTAGGAGGGTGAAATAATCACATCTTTGTGTTGAAACCTTTCTGGTCTCCTGCTCATTTATGTGTCAATATGTTAAAATCCCTTGCTCTATTTAACAGTATAGGCAAATTGATAAAAATGAGTATACTTTGCATATAAACCCAAGCTATTATACTGTATGTAACTACGCCAATTAACGAGCCTGCAGTTTTGCATGCTACGATCATGATAAATGAATGAAAAAAAACATCATAGCATCATTTCTAAATTGAAATAAATATAAATAATTCATTTTGAATATTTAATAAATATGTTCCCACAGAGCTGAATGTGCAGTGTGGGCTGCTAAGCAGGTGTGGGGGAATTTGTATCGAAACATCTGTCTGGTCTTAGTCAAACAGCATTCCCATGAGGAACTCAACATGTTCCCCCAACATGTCTGTCTGAAAAGCTGCATGCAAAGACAACCCGAAACTGACACAGAGTACACATAATGCTATATGATAGCTATAGGACTTCAGCTAGCTAAGGTGAACACACACACGCACACATTCATCATCAGCAGCACAATGTAAAAATCTCCGATACACAGCGAATAATGGAACCGCACACACGCTGCTATATCCCTGCCAGTACAACTGATTATTTGACTGTGGTATCATTTATCACAAAATGTGATTGCCTGATTCACCCGTCAACTACTACACTAACACACAGGCTCCGGACTTCTGTTCCAGTCAAGTCCTAACCTATAAGGGACCGAGCTGCAACCCTTTCTTTGCCCTAGAGACAACAACTATTGGATAACTCTATTTTTAAGGTTTTAGAACACTAACACTGTAATTTCTGAAGCAAAATTGATATAAAATCAAGCTAAAATTAGAATTAAAAGAGAGAATTATCATTAATTGAAATATGTTGAGCCTTCTCGGAATGCCTACAAGTCAAGGCTTCCCCTCTGGAACCAATATATTCATAAATTTGTGTATGTATATATCTAACGTGACCCTGTCAAAAAAGAAGGGGCTGCAACAAGCTTCACTTTGAGCTCTTAAGGGCAAACTCAAACATTTTCCCCAAACCCAGTGGGTCCAGACTTTGGCCAGACTGCAGACTACATGAACAGACAATGACTCAGCGGCTTTTCATGCTGTCAGCAAGCTCTTTTTTTTCGGGTTCCACCTAAAATTGATTCATTTACTTCCCACCATCAAGCACCGGGGTAGTCAAGTCCACACATATTTGGCCCCTGATCCAAGGGCAGCAGAGGAATGAAATTCAAACCAAAGCGTTTGGCTGAAACTTACAGCCAAATAAATAGAACATTTGAGAGGGAGGCTCTCCTAAAGCTGCGGTATTCTCTCCTGTACATGCAGTAATCTTGATGGACAGAGATTACCTTCAAGCTCAAGGCCAATGAAGAGTGCTCAGAGTCAGATGACAACATAGTTGACATAATGTGGATGAAAGTATAATTCTGTGCATATGCCATGGAAAAGATACACCGTTTTATCTTCAGTATAGATATTATTAGAGACCATGAATGACCCATGTTATTCCAAAATTAAAGAGAAGAAACTGATTGGAACGTTAGATAAATTATTGGTATTCTGGCATGAAAATATGCTATTGTGACTATATATGCTTATTCTGCAATTATATTAATTTCATACCGTTAGGAAATGTTTATTAACCTCCAGAATATGTAAAATATGCAGTAATGTGTATCATTCATTTCACTGTATGTTGTCCAATAAAAAGACAGTAATGACAAATTGACTAAATTAAGTGTGCAGTCTTAAAGTCTAAGTTTTTTTTAAATAGGAGTAATACCAAAAGTTACACATTTGTCCAGTACTTTTAATGTAATTACCGTCTAGTACAGTCAAATTTATTTCTAAAGGGTTTTTGGCAGGCAGATGTGTTCAGGTGTTTATTTGCATTTTTGTGAGTGGATATATGAGCATCAGGCAGCAGCCAGGCTGTGTGTAGGAGTTGCTAACTGACAGAATGCAGAGAAGTAGAAAAAGTAAACATTTATGGATCATATTCCCAATTTTTCATACTGTTATTACTCTAATCATGCTGTAGGAACACAGGGATATAAAGCCATAAAACTACACAATAGCTCTATTGATGGAGACTTTTTCAGTGACTGGTGTGGGTGCTTTGGCTTTATGAAGTCTTTGTGGACAAAACAGTCCACGGAGTTGCATTATGGGAAGTGTAGGATGCTGGATCACTGGAGCTTGGTCTAGACCTATAACTCAAGATATCTCAGATTATTGATTACCTGACAAATGTAGTAGCATCAGTAGCGCTCTGTTAACAGGATAGGTGGCTAATATATATATATATATATATATATATATATATATATATATATATATATTAGGGCTGTCAGTTTAACGCGTTATTAACGGCGTTAACGCAAACCCATTTTAATGCCGATAATTTTTTTAACGCACGAGTAACGCATAGAGAGAGCAACGGGATCTGTTAGTCCACTTCTTTAACTGTCTATGGCCACACCATGTCCCGCCCTACGAAGCAGCTGATTGGTTTGGTTTAGGCATTTCACCGCGAGTGGTGAGGATAGTGGATTGGTCAGGGGATAGGACCTGAACAAATGGAGTTACGTTACCTTCGACGCCTGGCCAATAGTAGTGATTGAAGGGCGGGTCTTGTAATTTCGCAGACCGCAAACAAAACAGACACAAGCCTCGGCCGGTTTTAGCTTGCTAGCCGCGTAGCTTGTAGGCTCGTGACGGCGATTATCTTCAGAGCGAGCGAGTAGTGACTCTACAGTCAGTGAGAGAAACAAATGAGGCAGTACTACCTGTAGTACTATCTGCAGGACTATCTGCAGTACTACTTGCAATAGAACATCGAGGTAACAGCGTTACATTATGTGACAGATTATTAGATCCAAGTGTAAATGTTAGTGTGAAATTGAACATAACGTATATGACAATGTTGTTTTTAATAAAAAAAACAGTCACAAAGCAAGCCGATCTACTTTTCCATGCTGATAAGAGAATTAAAATGAGAAAATATAATGGGACAAAAAGAAATCGAGGGACATTTAGAATAGATAAAAATGTGCGATTAATTGCGATTAATAGCGAGTTAACTATGACATTAATGCGATTAAATATTTTAATTGCTTGACAGCACTAGTATCTTTTGGTATGCATTTCAGAAAAAAATGGTTAGGATTCAGGTGAAATTGCAAATAGTGATTAATCATGATTAATCCACTGAAAATTCTGATTAATTTGATTAAAAATTTTAATCATTTGACAGCCCTAATATATATATATATACACACAGGCCCATCGCGACAAGGCAAGCAAACCAAGCAATTGCTTGGGGCCCCGAGCCGGTTAAGAATAAAATGCAACGACAAACTGTGAGCGCCCCTTTGATAGTCAGTGCAGTAAAGTGCAATGACACTGTTATCGGGATCCCCCTCAGGGGCCCCTCTAGTGATCTCTGCTGCTGGCAAAATACAAAACCTCCGTCGGCAGTCATCATGAAGCGGAATTATGCTTCAGGAAGCCAGAAAAGGAAGAAGAGAAAGGAAGAGGAGGATAAGAAAAAACAAGATAGTGGTAAGTGATAAATTACACTGGATAAAATAGCTCTACTTGTCTTGGTGTAATTTTGCAGCAGGTAGGCTAGCAAAAATATGTTTATGTTAGCTAACATTACCTGGAACCTGCCTGACGGCTAATGCTGCTTGTAACGAACAGTTAGTGCAACTTTTTTTTCGAACGGACGGAATATGGTTACATACTACTGTAACACACAAAAAAAAAATATGTATATCATGCAAGTTCCAATTTACAAATAATGAATGATAGAAGATCACATACATTTTCAATTACGGGATAAGGAAGACGCAGATCTGTTCCAGAATCACTGTTTATCGTATTTAATGACATGACATTGCTATAGCTTTGTAATAATGTGTTTTGATGAAAGTGGCATAACGTTAGCATGCTATACTAACTATTCCACCGTGATAATCTATTTACCAAATGGGGGTTAGGAAAACCACACAATATATTCCGTGCATCAAACATTAGCTTGGGATGTTTTTAAGCATTAGTAACCCTTAACAAAGTGTTAGGAATATCTGGTCCGTCTATCTATGTAATGTTTATAAATGTTTTAATAATGGTTTCTTAAAAGTTTACAAAAATGTTTAATCATTACCCGATATCTAATATATTATATGATAGATATACAATAAACTGTTCATTTACAGCACTACTAATAATTATTAAACATTTAATTATAATTTCATTTGTTAACAGTAAAAAGACTGTTTGCTAACAGTTAAATGACAATTAACTAAAGATGAATTAACTATCAATTTACCATCTATTAATGATTGTTATTATAAAGTGTTACCATCTTTTCTTTCTCCCTAAATTTATCAGCCCTCAGGCTCTTCCTAAGGATACCTCCACTGATGAAGGTAGAGTGAATTTCTCTCACTGAGCTGAGCTGTTAATAGTGACCTCTTTCAATATGCTAACAGTAAAATGGTAAAACGTACTTCACAGGTAATTTCAGATTTTTTTTTTCAATTATTTTCCCAGCTACACCAACTTCATCCTCAACATCAACATATGCATCACTTCTCAGTGCTGATGTTTCCTCTATAGCACAAGGTACCACCACAAGCTCTATAATTATAGCTGATATCCTGCACAGCCCAGAGTTTAAACTGATAAGTGTGTGCTGTCATATTGTTAGAAAAAAACAGTGCAAATCACTATTGAATTCCCACCAAACTGTGTAAATACCCACTTTTGCCCATGGACATTTCAGAATTTTGAATATACAGTAGTGCCTGTCAAATTTCTAGGTGCACAGTTTATGCAACAGCAGTTTATGCACTGTCAACCTTTTTTATTTATATAAAGTGTGGGTGAACTTTATGGCTATGCTGTGGTTCCTGTAGGCTTTGCGTGCGTGCGGGGGGTTGGGGGGGCCTCCATGTCCATTTTGCTTGGGGCCCCCAAATTCCTTCAAACGGCCCTGTATATATATATATATATATATATATATATATATATATATATATATATATATATATATATATGTATATATATATATATATATATATATATATATATATATATATATATATATATATATATATATATATATATATACCTCCATATGCCCACATTTAAAAAAAACAAAACAAGAAAAGCCTCTACCTGTCTTTGGGACTGCATTATGGGAACTGCATCATGGAAAAAGGTAGGGTATCAATAATGCCATTGTTACACAAGGAATTAAAGTTAATAACGACACTTCTGGAAACATTTCCATTACAAGCTGATCATATCTAGTGGACTAACATTATGTCAAATTCCACTGCAGTACTCACAAAGCCAAAGGTAATCCAACCATTTACTTCAGCCAGCAAATTGGTGTAGAATGATTAATTATTCCTGGTCTGCTGAACCTACAGTAGACGATTGCATCATACTTAGGAAAACAGCCACAAAACACACATTCCACACGTCGACATGTTTCCGGTGAAGTGACACAGACAGCGCAAGAAAGGGGGTTTGCAGCACAGAGTGGAGGTGATTTGCCCCCGTACAACCCTGCTGTTTCTATCTTCACTTCAGACTTAATGACTACAGGAAATGTTGGTAAAGGCGGTTAGTGTCTAATGATCCTTTTCCTGTGATATCATGTGGAACTGGCGTGCTTTGGTCTGCTCTGTAATTGGCCTGACTTCACCAAAAGGAAAAACATACGGTGACAAAATGAATAAACAGTATTCTGCTGCCTTTCGAACTCTAAGTGGCACGACCACTGTTATGTGTTATGTTTTCACAAGCTGTCCCACATTGCATGCTACAGTGAAAGGCCTACTCACTGTGAAATGTTAAAGATAATATTTGATCTGCGCAATTCAATTTTTTTAAAGCAAAGTGTTCAGTGTTTGTGAGGGTTCTTTATTTTCTCAAAAAGCTTACCATACATCACTGTAAATTAAAGCTCCAGTGGCACTATTTGACATGTATTTTATAGCAAACTCAGTTCAAGACAGGCATCTTAGATTCTGCTAAAAGTGCTTTGAAATTGTTCTACAGTTTATGGAGCTACAACAAGGTACTTGGTCAAACTCTCAAATCTGCCGTTTTATGTCTGTAGTGTACTGTCTGCATTAAGTAGTTCATCTTATATTAAACTGTGTATATGTAACTTTCAGTTTGTGTTGATTCTAGCAGCCGCTTTGGACAAAAGCGGTAGTTTTTTTACCTCACCTGCTGTCGTAAAGATCTTTTCATTACGGTGCTTTATTTCCCGCTGTATATTACCGAGTTAGCATTACGGGGAGGTCATATAGTTGTGATGAATATTTAGCTTGGACAGAAAATTATTCATTTACAATAAGAGAATATGTTACAGATGCATCGTTGCATTTAAAGTGTTGTATACAGCAACCTTATCGCACCGTTGTGACGAAAAGAGAGCTGAGCCGGAAGGCAAAGCTCTCGATCTACCGGTCAGTTTTCGTTCCTACCCTCACCTATGGTCATGAAGGTTGGGTCATGACCGAAAGAACGAGATCCAGGGTACAAGCGGCCGAAATGGGTTTCCTCAGGAGGGTGGCTGGCGTCTCCCTTAGAGATAGGGTGAGAAGCTCAGTCATCCGTGAGGAGCTCGGAGTAGAGCCGCTGCTCCTTCACGTCGAAAGGAGCCAGTTGAGGTGGTTCGGGCATCTGGTAAGGATGCCCCCTGGGCGCCTCCCTAGGGAGGTGTTCCAGGCACGTCCAGCTGGGAGGAGGCCTCGGGGAAGACCCAGGACTAGGTGGAGGGATTACATCTCCAACCTGGCCTGGGAACGCCTCGGGATCCCCCAGTCAGAGCTGGTTAATGTGGCTCGGGAAAGGGAAGTTTGGGGTCCCCTGCTGGAGCTGCTCCCCCCGCGACCCGACCACGGATAAGCGGACGACGATGGATGGATGGATGGATGGATGGATATACAGCAACTTAGCCTACTTTGGATGTATAGTGAGCTAAACCGGGTAACGTTAGCACTGTCACTGTGTCAAGACCAAAGCATTAAGAGATTGTTGTAGCAAGTAAATGTTATGTTTGAGTGAAGAGCAGAACCCAAAAGCAGACATAACGCAGAGCCAGAGTGTGAATTAACAGGTTCATTCAAAGTACTTAAATACAAGTCCTGGTTTCCAGGCAGGAGTGGGTCCGTCAGAGTAATGCAGTAGGCCGGCTAGTGGTGGGGTCCAGTGACGGTTGTCTGGTCCGGTGGATGGCAGGAGTGAAGCGGTAGCAGGAGTTAGGTTCCAATAGTACCTGAAGCACAAGAGAAAGGATCAGGACAGGCAAATATACAAATGACAAAACAGATAGCAAGGTTTGTCAGTAGCGAGAATAACTGTGATCGTCTTGACTATCTGACGCAGGGTGGAGGAATGACCAGGTATATGAAGCAGAGGTTGATTGTGGTAGATGAGATGTAGCTGGAACCCTGACTCCCGCACACCAGACTCCACTCCTGCAATTAGGACAGAGGGAGGGAGAGAGGAGACAGAGAAGCTACATAGGAGCAGCAGGCCTAACACTAACGTTGTAACAACTTATATAGCATATTTCAAGAAACCCAAGGACGCGTTACACAAGTACAGGGGGACAAGTGAAAAGAAAATAGTAGGCCAACCCAAAGACAGACTAAAAGGACTAAAATGTCTGCGCTAAATGGAAGGGGGACATAATTTGATGTTGGCTACTGCATATTTATGCAATAGCGGATGTTATTGACATAGGTCTGCCATGGTGAAGCTACAATGCTCTGAAGATGTACCACTAAAAGTGCATCTTAGATACATGCTTGAAAAAAATGTTACCTTGCACTTTTTTAAAATGACTGTTGAATTTTGGTTTCACATGGACACGTCTTCTGAGGGAAAGTCCTGTGTCACCTGACATACTTTGTCACCTCACTGCCTCGTTTGCTCTCATGATAACTACTACAGCCACGAGAGGTCGCTGCAAGAAACGTAATTGTGGGTCTTCTTGCATAATTGACCCATTCAGTCGTTTTCTGCGTGAGGACGGGCTGATTTATTGACATTAATCCCAATAGGTACATGATGAAGCTAGCTGTAAGAAGGTAAACAGTTCTTATCGCTTCACTCATCCCCTTAGTTTTCAAAGTAAGTTTGGGAACTTGCTCAGGTTTCATACTGGACTAGAGGTTTACAGATGTACTGTACATTCTTGGGTTAATCTGAGAAGTTAAACGTTTGGCTCTACAGTATGTTCAGCCAATTAAGCTTGTCTCGTGATTTCACTCCCCTACTATCCGTCAGTAAGACACAGTCAAGACCTTAAAGGAAGGAAAGTGAGAGGGCTAAAGGATTTTCTTAGAAAACGTTGTGTCAGAACCGCTTGCTGGCTTTAATGAAGGGATGAAGACAATCTGTCGTCTAAAGAACCTTTTGTATCTGGCTGCCAAACTCTCAAACCATCCACCAAAGATGGAGAGGAACGTTGGAGTTGCAGCCCTGACTCAAAGCAGGCTCTGAGACGACCGGATTAACAGCCAGACAGAAACATTCAGAGGTGGTCATAAGCGAGAGAGAGAGAGAGAGAGCGAGAGAGAGAGAGAGAGTAGTCACAGCATTAAGTAACTGGTTCCAGCAGGAATCAGCAGGTTTGCGTGTTTCACTATGAGGAAGTAGTGCAGACAGTGTTGACTGATGTATAACCTTACTTTGTTCAACATATGTATGTTGTGACTGGGAACGTATATACAGTTCTTTTTTTTCTTTTCTTTTTTTCTCTCTATATACAGTTCTGCTTCATCGCATTAGGACCATTAATATTCTTGCCCCACAGCTATTTAATTTGCATAGTTGCATGTGATGACATCATGCAGCTACAGTCAGGACTCGCATCTGTAAAGTCTCTTTGAGCCAAAATCTTACAAAAGCACTCCGCAAAAGACGAAAAACAGATCCAGAATGTAAGACATGAGCTCTGTTAGCCATTTACAAATGAGCACACATCAAACCTGGGAGACTTTTTTTTTTTACCTTTTAGAAAATGTGTTGTGGGAAAGTTTAAAGATGCCACATGCTGCAAAAAAGAGGAGACAAAAGAAAATCCCTCTATATAAGCTTGATGTATGAACAGGGAATCCAGAGAGAGCTCATAAATATTTCCACAAAACTGTAGGATTAATTGTAGCTGAGGGCCTGTATGATGTATGAGGACTCAGACTCATACCCTATTGATATGTTTATGCTGCTGAGTTTCTCATATTTATTTCATTTAGCATTTTAGTAAGCACAGGTAAACACTTTAAAGGTTGTATAAATGCAATGATGTTTGTTTTTTACTGACTAACAGATACGGGACTCTCTAAAACAGGGGTAATCAACGTTTTTTAAGCCAAGGACCCCTTATCTGAAAGAAAGACGGAGTAGGGACCTACATCATTTATAAAATTAAGTGGTAACACTTTACAATAAGGTACACAAAAAAATAGGTAGTTAATGATTAGGTACTGTTTTTGAAAGGGTAACGAATGATTAGTTACCCTTTTTGAAAAGGGTAACTAATCATTCGGGTGACGAAAAGGGTAACGAATGATTAGTTACCCTTTTGAAAAGGGTAGTTACCCTTTTTGAAAATGTTAACTACCCTTTTCAAAAAGGGTAACTAATCATTCGTTACCCTTTTCAAAAAGGTTAACTACCCTTTTCAAAAGGGTAACTAATTATTCGTTACCCTTCTGAAAAAGGGTAACTAATCATTCGTTACCCTTTTCAAAAGGGTAACTAATCATTCGTTACCCTTCTGAAAAAGGGCAACTACCCTTTCAAAAACAGTACCTAATCATTAACTGCCTATTTTTTGTGTACCTTATTGTAAAGTGTTACCAATTAAGTTGTATATTTAACTGGGCTTACAATAAAAGCCTAAAGCCTTTATACATACATTTTTAGTGCATAGAATATTAAGCTATTCAATCATGTTTTATGTTAAAACACAGTGAATCCTTATGATTACCTGTATCTGTGGACCTTAGTGACTTTTAGTGGAAAACAAATTCACAAATAGGCTGATTTATATTTGCTAATAATATGTTGGATTCATGTTAAGACATTTGATTTCATTTTTTTTTCCAGATGATGATCTAGTACCGAAACATTACTGACTATTAAATTCATTTTTTGCAAGTTAGACAGTATGCGGGAGTTTCTTTGCAACTTTTGACCTACTTATCCCCCTCCGACGCACCTCTCTTACATTAAAGATATGCAAAGTGTTTTGTCTGTTCTGAAAAAAATGTAATAATAAATAACAAAAATAATTTGGAGGCCCCCTGCAGTAAATCTGAGGACCCCCTAGGGGCCCCGGACCCCCTAGATCTCTGCTCTAAAATGATATTTCATCTGGAAGCGGTGCCTTATGCCCTGCGGTTGGCGTCACACAGAGTGGTTGTGTGCCTGATGCACGTTCTCGTCGCTCACATTTGCTTGTCTTGTCAGTTCTTTGTCAGCTAGAAAAACCATAACCTAAAAAAAAGTTATTTATTAACCCCTAATCTTTGCATTAACCGTTGCATTGGAAGTAACGCTCAGGTTCCTTCTGTAGGCAGTAAGCTAGTTAGCCAAGTATGCTAATGTGTGCAGCTTGCATTAAATCAGATAAATCAAGCAAGAAAAGAAAGATGACATTGTCATTATTTTCAAAAGCAAAAATGAGTCACTAGAGTTAGCCAACTTATACGCAACAAGAGAAAAAAAAAACTTTTCTTCATTTTCTTTTCTTTTTTTGCCAAGTCGGTGGTCACATTTTACAGAACCTGACTGATGTAAAGATTGTAATGCTTGTGAAATAGGCCATTGGCTCCAGTTTGAATTCTCACACTTTTCCAGTCTGAAACGCCAGCCACAGTCTATCAGCACAAAACTTGAATTGAAAAGCTTTAACATCTTTCACAGCTGATCCTATTTTTCCTTTCCTCACTCCTAAATGCCCAATTATTTTGTTTCTCTTTCAAATAACCAAGACTTCCACTGGCGGAAGAGGATGGTCTGCAGAAAGGTCTCCGTTAGGTGACTTTATATGAGATGTTCTTACAGACGGGTCGACAGCCAAAATCGATGGCTGCGGTTCTGCTAAATGGAAAAAGAAGTCCGGCTACGAGTGCTACTCAAATCTGTGGTTACAGAACTGGAGTACACTGTTTCTTTTCTTCCCTTTTCTGCTTCTGGGTCTCTTTGTTTCTTTGAGAAATGCACACTGAGCAAACAAAATTGCCGTATATCATAAATGAGCGTATTAATGTCACATGTAAAAGAAACCATTAAAAACAAACTCACTCAAAAACCTTTTAAGGCAGTCAAATCAGAGTGGAGGTTTAAATCTGGTCTTTGGGCCTTAGTTTAGAAAGTTTTACTCTAATATATATATATATATATATATATATATATATATATATATATATATATATATATATATATATATATAGACAAAGCCTTCGGAGGCACCATTAAGAGAAACAAGGTGATCGAGGATAAAGTACATGTGTGCCCCAGACTATGTTCTAGTTACCCTTGAACAATCATGTCAGAGAGAGATGCCAGGAAAAGAAATAAAAAGAGCGCCCATGAAGAGTTGATTTTCTTTTTTTTTTTTTTTTTTACAATGTCCACTTCACTTCACTTCAGTGTTTGGTTGGTTTTGAAGCATTCAAATATTTGTAGTTTTTGCCAAATGGTTGATGAAACCTGTGGCCACCAACAAATTATATTCATGATGACTACATTAATCGCATTTCAGTCAATCACACATGGATCGCATCAGCATTAGGAAAGAGTTACCGTGCGTTCATGGGCATCGGGAAAAAAAAACATTTTCCCCAGTGAAAACGTCATCATTCACGTCACTTCATGTGGGAATCAGAGGTGGGAAACTCGGGCTAGATTTTGCTAACAAGGTTTCCCAGTTGGTGACAACTGACGTTTGATGTAGGCGACTTTGGTTGACTGAAAACATTTCAATGACAATAAACTTGTTTATTGTGGACAAACGCCTCTGCCAAGAAACATACACAGACATAACATGTTTCAAATGATTCATAAATAGGCCTATGTATAAAAAAACAACACCTTATCCGTGTCCTTTCCTGTTCGTTGTCCTGCAGATAACACAAACAAACGCCTGTCGATGTGCTGTTTGTATGCTCGCACAAGAAATCAGCAGCAAGTCTTTGTTATTGTGAGCATCCACCTGTTAGCATTACCCACGGCTACTACGAGCTCCCAATCCAAAGATGAAAGAAAGTTGATTGAGGAACAGGAAACCGGGAGGAACAAGAGTCATTGCCAAGGTTTTCTGAACCCTTGGCCTTGAGATCTAAGTCGCAGGTTAATAATGACATGAACAGGAAGTCTGCATGCAAACAGGTATGAGGTCAGTATTTCCACGCAGCTGAGTGCTTGTTGTTCTCTCTGGTATATGTTGGGAAACAGTTGGGAAAATTGAAAGTGATGACTGCAAAACAGACAATGAAAAATGAAGAACAGGTTCTTCGATTGGATTTATAAAGTAGGTATGTGACTGAAGGGGTTTGTACAAATAAGTGTGGGACCATGTTAGCTGAGCAGTGAGTGAAGTCATGATTATTTGCATTGCAAATGACTTTGGACAAGCACAAGTTAGCACGGTGAATTTCAGCACTGACGGTAAAGTCAGACGGGGAGGGGGGGGGGCACCAAAATGTTTTCTCTATAAGCAGTTCCTGCACTGGGAGAACGTGTTAAAAAACTGAAATAGCAACACAAACAAAAACACTGAAAATAATTCCCTCAAATGTGAACCAGCTGTTCAGAGTATGTTCTCTCTGCCTCTGCTCGTTGCTTCGACGCAGTGAAGAATTTGGACAAAATCTGAATGTTTTCAACATTTTACACCCAAAGCAGAGCAAACCAAATCCTGTTACGTGCCAGGCAGGGTGGCAAAATGGCCCGTTGTATGCGTTTGTCTTCCCTTCTGCTTTTCTTTCTTTTTACCTCCGCTGTTTTCTCGCCAGGTGCTAACAAGTTGATTGGTTTTCACCTGTGCAGCCCAGTCATGCAGATCATTAGTTCCCTTTTAGTTAGGCCTAGTTTTGTTATAATAATTTCATTTGTTACGCACGTCTATATCCCATCCCCCCTCCACCTTTTGTGAACCTTTTTATTACATTTAGAAAAGCTGCAAATAAAACGCTTCACTTCTACTCCAACTCTGTCAAATAATTGATCGTCGTGTTATTTTTCAAAAAAGGGGACGTAGCAATTGCCATGACATTTTGTGTAGATATTCATATTACCCAAATGGTTCATCTTTATGACTTTGGGGATCCCCGGAATGTTCCTCTCGTGCCACCAGCAGCTCAAAGTTTTCCGGTGAAACTTTTAATTTGTCCAATACTTTTGTTCACTAAATACCTGCAAAATTAATGACATTCGCATCTGCATCAGCTGTATTTTGTGTTTGGTGCCAATCAGCTAATGCATGTTATCGCTCTAAGATGGTGAACAAGCTAAACATTATACCAACATGTTAGCATGCTTGCTGGCGTTAGCTTTTAGCTCAAAGCACTCTTTGTCATGATTATACTGGCAGAAGGGATTTGTCCTAGTCGTGTCTTTTTTTATGCTCAAATAAAGGGAAACGGTACAAGGGAAAATAAATACTATAATACTGAGTGTGAGAAATAACAATGTCCATTCTCATCCAAATTGTCCTTTAAGTGGAAATGTACACATCTATTTACAAATCCATGACAACTCCTGAGGAATATACATTTGAAAGCTCCAGAACAGCTTCTAAATAGACCTTTTGGTAGATCGTTTTATCAACTACTGTGTGTGTAACGTGGTAATCACAAAAATACTCCTCCCAGCTAGATTTTGATGTAAGCCAACGTTGGCTAACCAAAGTGAGACCATGCCTTTAAATCTGTCTGCATGCAAAGAATGCAGCGAGAAGTCCAAGTCAAACGAGAATCTTCCTCCTTGTGATATATAGTTGTGCTGTGCAGCTGATTGGGCCTCTATTCTCTAATAACTTCTAATGCTGTAGACATGCAGTTTGAGTAGTGGTTTCTCTCTTACACAGATCTTGTTATCCTCTTGTCTCTGTTTTCCTACCTCCTTCTCATGCACAGAGCCAGTGCTTCTCTTCTCTCAGCTCGTGCAGCTCCTCCCACCTGCAGATAAAAGCCAAACTCTCACCAGAGCTGCTGTTCAGCTTCTGTCCCAAACTCCTCAAAGCTTTGTGATACTTCCACCCTGCAGCAGCAGCAGCAGCAGCACACACGCACAAAGGTAAGTGATGTGTCACCAGTGGCACGACAGGATTTGATGATGTTTTGGTTGGCATGGCCACCATGTGTAGGTAACATCCAGTGAGCCCTCATTAGCTTATTATTTGATTTACAAAGTATGTGTTTTTCTTGCATGGTTGTCCGATTGCAATGCAACTGGATCATTTTCCCTTTTCTCTTGGAAAACAAAAGTGCCAAAGCACGTCCTGTTTGAATTCTCGGAACAATACACAAGTAACTTTTGGGATGGCACGTGATGAAACTTCCAAAATGTTTCATTAGACATCCCGCTTCACAAAGCTCACTGCTGTGAAGCTGAAGTTTCTGCAGATAACGTCTGACAGTTTTCCAAATGCAAAGAACATCCAAAAGAGACACCTGGGAAGAATAACTCAGGCATAAGCTTGTTAAAATAAATGCACGGTGCAGCATCTTGACAGGATTTAGCACCAGTTAGTGGAATGTCTTGACATTTTGGAGATTTTAGTTGCATGTCTTTCAACAGAGAAGGAGAAGTGTAGGCACTTTGTTATGCAATGTTTGAGAAAGAACATGATTCAGTGTTGAGGTTATTGTAGTTTTAACTATCCCACATGAAATAGAGAAAACAGGATTAAACTCAGTTTTAGAAAAAGGGCTTTCTGGCAGCGTCACCTCTGAGAAATGAGTCAGAGATGGAATCTTTGGGGATCAGGAGTTCTTTTAGGCAACTTTCTTCCTACCTAAAACATGCAGAACTGTGTTTTCAGTCTTTGGTGTTCTTATTTATACCCTGAGTCAGGTTTTAGATCCCATTTGTGTCCCTTGCTAAACATTGGTTAACCACAGACCAATCCAATCACTCTTAAAATGGCTTTTGATAACATGTTAGTTCAAAATGACAAACTTGTATTGATGCAAACTGACCAGAAGCTTCAAAAGCGTCCAGCTTTTCTGCCTCTCTATCCTCTCTATAACATGAACATGGAATATGTGAGTGTGCACCTGCCAGGAAACAGTTGGGAATCCCTGTTTCACACCCATGTCCAAGGTGAAGCTGTCGTTTCTGTTTTCTGCTGCAAGTGGGTGGAAATGTTTTCTTATCCCTATGCCAGATAGCTAGCAATGGCATGAAAGCAGACACGTTTTAGTGAAAATGTGCTTCCAGCTAATGAGCTTCACAGGCCTGTCTGATGAGCTGAGGTGATAAGTGTCTTAATACAATTTAAGATACCACAAAGGGCAGTTTTTATGGAACTGGGAGAAACTATGGAGATTTTTTTGCAGCTGATTCTAACTTTCAGCTCTTTATTGCCATTTAAAATGATCATGCTTTTCCTTTTATTGGAGAGAGAACTCTTAATTAGGGGAAAATGTGGTAAGCTCACATAGTTGCGCTTAAACAAGGTTGCACAATTAAGTTGCTGATGGTTTTTAATTACCGTAACACTCACTCATGTAATCCTTGGTGCTCTGAAAGGACCGTTTGCATCAGCAAACTGTTGTAGCAGCACCGTGGAAACACACAAAACACTGTTTTGCAGATGTGAGGAGCTCATGAAAGGCCAAATCAAGAAAATCTAGAGCTTGGCAATTTTGGGCAATGCATTTAGTGTTTGCTTGGTTGTTATGGAAGAGGTTATGAGCCGTTTATCCACAGTGGTATCTTCTCCGGACCAACCAAGATGCATTTATTGGTAGTGTTTGTTTTGGACTGCAGGTATTTTCCATATTAGAAAGAGGAAAATTGAAGAAGAAAAAAAGGATTCCTTACTTAAGCAAACAGTTTAGGGTTTTTCTGAGTTTTTCTGAAGATCTGGGTGTAGGCAAACTAAATGTAATGTTGTACATTTACATTATATTAAGCTCAGCTCAATCACCAAATTAGGTTGAAGTTACCTAAAGATGTTGGGTTCAGGAATAACTTTTCGAAGCAGGTTCTCACAAACATGGCCATTGCCGTACAATTGTGTGTCCAAGGGCTTTAACAGCATGTTGATAATCTAAAGCATTCACTTCAAGGCAAAGAATTAAGTTAGTGCGGCAGGGCATTACTGCTGGATTTTGTGTTTCCCCTTGTCTTTATGCTAAGCTAAGTTAACTGTCTCCTGGCTGTAGCTTTATATTTAGTGTACAGATATGACAGTAATATCAGTCTTCTCTAACTTAATTAACTTAATTAAGCTTATTTCCTAAAATGTAAATATTCCATTTAAGATTGTATTCCTTTGTTTCAAAGGATGTGAATGTATCTTATGAAGTTCGTTGTGCATGTTTGTTATTGTTGAGATACTGAAAGTTTGCTTTGAGCAGAAGCTGTAGAAACGGAGAAGGTTGCAGAAGCAAACCTGTGTCTGTTAATGTCTCCTGACAGCATTTTCCCTCTCAGTCTCGCACTCAGACTCCATCACAGTTCTCACCTACTGAACAGGAAGTGTTTATGTAGCTCAGAGGGAATGTGTCTCTTGATCCCGCAGCTGCAGCCTCTGTGACTTGAGGCCATGTCTCCAAACACTCCTGCTACCGTGCAGAGCACTGAGAAATGTCTAAAATATGAAACATAAATCACTTTCAAACTGCAATTGTTGCAATTTTGCATTGGTAATCATGCATGTTTCTGCTAATGTCTCACATTAGCTGCCATAGTGATCCGTGTGGCATCTTAGTTTAAAAACACCAATATGGAATTACAGCTTTAAATCTGGCAGATTTACTGCAAAGTATCTCTATCTAAGCTCCTAAGTAGACTGAGTTGTAGCTGTTATTGGCCCTTGTATATACTGCACTGCAAAAACATCTGGACAGTAGGGAAAGGAAGGATCATATTTTTTCTCTGATTGGCATTTACGGTGTGACTGTATAATGCATTAAGCTTCCCGGGTCTGTCGTCATATACCATTACTGTCACCGGTCAGACGATGCATGCATGTTGCAGCAAGAACTAAATGATCCCGGGCCATTTTATGGCCCCAATAAATTGATATGTGTGTAAGAAAGTAGAAAGTATGTAAATGCAGACAAAAGCCCGATGATGACTGATCACTTGAAATTGAAGAGTTATAGAGTTACAGTTACCCAACATCAAAGGGAAACTGCCAGCAATAGACTAAGAAACCATTTGTGATCAACTTGTGATTTTATAAATTGTTTGCATTTTTGTGCCTTATCAGATTTATTGGCAGTGGCGGAGAAAGTATTCTGAACCTTTATTTACATAAAAATATAGTACAGAAGTAATAGCAGCAAAATGTACTTGAAATATCAACAGTATAAATAATAGTTCTGCAGTAAAATGGTCGGTAGTCCAGGGGTTCTCACACTAGAGGTCAAGCCCTGTCCAAAGGATCACAACATAAATGTGAGGTGTCATGATGTAATTAATGGGGTCTAAAAAAAAAACTAAAAAAAAACACAAATTTAATTTATTGTGTGGACTTTTCTCTAATATTTAGATTTTTATGTGAAATATTGGGTAATTTCACCTTTTTGTGCCTCAAAAAATGATTTTAATAAAACCATCCGAGAAGCTAAGAGCGGGAATGGTGGAACTACTAACTTATAGACATCTGAAACCTAACAATCTAACAATATTTTATAAGCTTATCATATGTTTTGTGGTTTTATGTAAAATTGTAATCTATCTATTGTGGCTAACTACTGTGGTGTAAAAAGCACAACATTTCACACTCAAATGTAGTAAGTAGAAGTATTACTTCAAAAGTAATAAAAAGTAGAAGTAGTACTTCGAAATTATGTACAGCACAGGTTTGAGGACCACAATGGACTTTATTGTGTTTTTATCCTCGATTGTATTTGATGTATTTTCATGTGTATGGCATTCTTGATACAATTTAAATAAATCAAATCAAAATCAAATCAAAAAGCACTTGAGTAAATAGATGTAGTTACTTTCCACCACTGTTCGTTGGAATGAAACAGAAGGCAGACAACATGTGGCCTCTTGCACAGTGTGGGCTGTTCTATTCCCATTTACACAGTACATCAAATATATTTACGCAGCTGCAAACTGCAGAATTCCCCACTGGAGTCTGTGGTCTAAGCATAGTATAAGTGATCAGATCTGATTATTGGCCAAACATTGTTATTGCCTATAAAAATAATCATTCACTAGTGGAGTGTCCCTTTGAGAGCCAGTGCAAACATATGAGAGAGCAAGAAAAAAAAATGTGGCAAAACTGCATGAAGTTCAGGCGAAAACAAAGTCTGAAAGTCTGAAAACCTCACGTGTTTCTTCCTGCTGTGCAATATGGAACATGTCATGTCAAAAATATTTAGATTAAAAGGTGCATTCTTCCCATCCTTGTTTCCAATTGCCTTCCTTCTCTCTAAGTATATGATTTTTTGTTAAAGTATGTAAAGACTTGAAGTGCTTCTTAGTTCTGAAATGCTATTAAATGCCGTCCACTGACATTAGATACTGTTTTGACAGAACTCAAAACTAATAGGAAAGTAATTCTCCTACTGCTCCGAATTTTGTCTGAAATGAAAATTGTGGCCAGACATTGGGTGACTTGTGGTTCCCAGAGCTGTAGGAGAGGGGAAATCTGTCAATGAGATGGGTGAAGAGGTCAGGCAGACTGTGAGTGTGAGGGAGGTGTATGTGTGCAATTATGTGCATGTACGTACGTGTATGTCAAAGGTTAGAGGAGCAGTAAGCAAACACTGCGGTTGCCAATTTGAAACTCATCCGGATGCTATGTATTTGGAACATCAATTTCAAACTGATGGGTTACCACCTTAAAACAAGGCCTTTCAATCCACCTAAAGGTCAGCTAACCCCGTGTCGGCCTTGTCGAGTTTGAGGCTGTAGACGTCTCCGAAAGGCGACTCCGTCCTTCGCCCTGCAAAGAGATCGAGTAGGTGTGAAGGAATGCTGTAAAAGAGCAAAATAGGTTGGAGAGGAACTTGAGCAGACGAAGAAAACTCAGCGGTATTCCCTTCCCATCAAGATAAGCTGAGTTGTGGGGGAAAACAAATGTTACTTGATGATTGAGGCGGGATAAATCACCTGCTTGGAGACAGATGGGGCAATGGACGCAGAAAAGAAAAACAGCTTCAGGTCCAGAATATGCTCAGAATATGACTTGTGGTTTGTGAGAATAGAGACTGTTGTGAATGGAAAAGGGCAGGCATGATGCACATAACCAACGTCCAGTATTAATTACGAAAAAATATATAGGATTGTACAAAAGTGTTTAAACCAGCCAGCAGACAGTCTGTGTCAGGATAGCACATTTAGTTCTCCACACAGTCTGTGGAAAACACCAGTAAACAAGACAGACTGACACACGTATTGATGGCTTGAAGATGTAATTCAGTGATAGAGTTTGGCGCCCTCTATTGAACCACCATCCTCACTGCTGGCTTTGTTTGCAGTGAGATTCATCATTTCTTTATCTGAAATCTACTCACATTTTATTATTTATAAAAGTGATTCCTTAAGATGCATACAGTAAGCCATGTTATACTGTATATAAGCAGGGCTGCAGCCGATTGTTTGGTCTATGAAATGTCAGAAGAAAATAAAATCTGCCCATGATCATTGCCCAGAGCCCAAGGGGATGTCTAAAAGTTGCTTGTTTTGTGCGAGCAACAGTCCAAACACCAAAGAGGTTTAACGTGTTATCATTTAATTCAAAGAAAAGCAGCAAATCTTTACATTTGAAAAACTGGGACCAGAAAATTGCCAATACATTTTCTGTTGTTTCTTGTGACTCTTGCCTGCAGAAACTGCTGCAGATCGTTGCCCAAGAGAATCACAGTAGAGGTGGACAGTGTTTTTCTTACAAAGGTTAGGTAGCAACGGCAACAACTCACACACACACACACACACACACACACACACAGGTGCATCCCCCAGATGTTGTCTTGGCGCTTATGCTACGTCTGTCAGCTGATCATTGCATTCTTGTGTGTGTGTGTGTGTGTGTGTGTGTGTGTGTGTGTGTGTGTGTGTGTGTGTGTGTGTGTGTGTGTGTGTGTGTGTGTGTGTGTGTGTGTGTGTGTGTGTGTGTGTAAATAAATAATAAATGTTGTCATACTGCACTGAGTACTTGCATGTATTTTGCATTATTTCAAAAGTACTGCTGTATGGCTTATTTTTCAAAAAGATAAATATATACAGTATATATATATATATATATATATATATATATATATATATATATATATATATATATATAAACCATCCATACAAGGTTTACATTCTCCTAGGGTTATTTGGATATCATAAATAACCTACAATTTGTAAGCATGTATTTGTTTTCCATTTCACATTCTTCTACATTCACATATGACCCTAAATAATTGGGTGTTTTCATATGATGACAGTTTGTTTTTAGCTGTCCGCTTTCATTGGAAAAGAGAGCCCCTCTGCAATCACTTTAAAACACAAAAGCCAGGCCCAACCACAAGCAATTAAGATTGGCACCCGTATCTGTAAGCAATGACATGCCTCTGTTCCTCATCGTTTGTTTATCGAGCGGTAGAGTCCCTCCATCTGGAATCGGTCAGGAGAGGAACACAGAGGAGAAATGGAAATTTGATTATTTTCAAAGCCAAGCTGGAGGTGATAAAAGACCTGTGGCTCATCACCAAGCGGGGCCGGCTGTGGTTGTAAGTGTTGGCAAAGAGGTTCAGAGGAACCAGCATTTATTCTGGGGCAGAGAATCTCTGTTGCATGGGATTGTCATCAAGCAAGGGGTGAGGAGGTGTCTAAAGAGTCCTCATCTAATGGCGTGTACAAGATGAAAAAAATAAGCAAGAAAGTAATTTGAAAAATGTATCCTGTTTGGTCTTTGTTGTTGAGATTTAAGGATGTCAAGTAGATAGTTAATGTCAAACCATCTGTATACACACATACAGTGGGATGAAATATTGTTCTTTCAGTAAAGTGTTGCAACAATAACAAAGCAGGAAAAAAAGTACAAAGGACTACACAACATGCGAATATGCAATAGTAATTATCCAGTGTGTATGATGCATTTTGTAGCAGCCAATGCAAAATCAATATATATTTTAGCATGCGAACCCCAGCTGTCTTTTCTAATAGTTGCCAGACTTTCTACATTGTACTCTATGTTATGTGTTCTTTTGTTTGGATGGTTCAATATAGATGTAATTCCCTTCTAGACTCATTGATAAGAAGGCATTGGGTATATAGTTCTGTAACTATGCATCACCCTTTAGAATCTTCTCTAGCCAGATGACAAGAACTCATTTTATCTGGTCCATACACACTCTACAAAATAGGTATGGCTCCAGGAAGTGACAGCACCTGGCCAAGAAATAGTCATCTTGTTGTTTTTCATACTTCCTCTGTACAGATTAAACAAGCTAAGCGGCTGCTGGTGCTAGCTCCATTTTTCTGTACAGACATAAGGCTATGTTCACAGTTGGCATCTTTTTTTACCCTGCCGGCGCCTGTTTTACATTATAATCCTATGGAGTAAACCGTGTTTTAAAAAAAGTCCTGAGCGCTTTTTTAAACGCCACCTCCGACGTTTTTGCTTGCAGCTCAGACCGTCTTTTTGAAGTTCAGCTCTTCTGGTAAAAATGCCCTACGCCAAGTGCTTGTTTGACAGCTGACCAATGACAAGCGGACTTGCCAGACCTGTCATTTTCATAACAACAAGAAAAAATGGAGTCGGAGCACAGCGGTACGCAAAATTATGAATCCTGCTATGGCCACGCCAAGACCCGCCCTACGAAGCAGCTCGATTGGTTGGGGTTAGGCATTTCACCTCGAGTGGTTAAGGTTAGGATAGCGGATTGGTCAGGGGATAGGACCTGAACAAATGGAGTTACATTACTTTGGACGCCTGGCCAATAGTAGTGATTGAAGGGCGGGTCTTGGTCCTGTGATAGTAGAAAAGCACAGGTACTGGGACACTTAATGGAACTGAGCCATAGTCAATCAATGTTATCAAGAAAAACATCTGAGAGGATTCGCTTCTCATTTGCAACTTTTGTCAGATCTGTAAGTTCAGGTCATCGTGATACACTCAGAGTACCCCCCCACCACCACCACCACATGAACGTGAATGCATGAACATCTAATCTAGTCCCTTGGTGATATCGCAGGCTAAACTCTCCAGCAAATTCTGGAAAGAGTTATTTTGTTAGAAACATTGGCTGTAGGCTGTAAAGCTCCACAGGGCTTTTGAATAGCTCGACAAATCTTGCCCCATCACTACACGCTTGCTGATCAATAAGTTATAATTGAAAGCTTATGTTGTGCTGGACAAAGTAGTTCCTGGAAGTTGGGGTGACTTCTATCATATTTATAATAAAGAAGAAATGTGTGTGTGTGTGTGTGTGTGTGTGTGTGTGTGTGTGTGTGTGTGTGTGTGTGTGTGTGTGTGTGTGTGTGTGTGTGTGTGTGTGTGTGACCGTAACATTTTGATTGGTTTGGTGAAAAAAGAGAAATAGCTCATTGTTTTGGAGATTTGGTGTGTAGTTTTGCTCTTTGAGTGAGAGGTTTCAAAAACCATGTGACATGTAAAGATTGTAAAGATTAAAGATTGTGTGTAAGCAGTTATAAAAAAAACTGTAATAAACTTAATATAATTGGGCACATATTGACTTCATCGTAGCATCACAACAGTGTGTTTGTTGAAATTAGATGTTAAAGAGACCTGCACAGTGTTTCTGCACTAAATATCAAGAAAAATGCATAAAGACAGTTCAGAAAATAGTGGATTCAGAACCCAAATTATAGACATTAAAGACGCACAGTTTTTTACATGTTTTATTTCATTGCTTTCAGTAGAACATGACTGCAAAATAAATAGAATACGACAGAATATACCTGTTCATCAATACATTTAATTCTAATACAATTCATGGTATGTACTGTAGTTGCCCAATAGCAACAAATGTAATTGACTAAAATGAAATCGAAAGAAAAATATAATAGCCTAATAAAGGTGGGTGGGGTGGCCACTTCAACTCCATTACAGTTTATTATAGTCCCCAACAGAAATCACCTACAATGGAGTAGCACCTCTACTGTTAGATAACCTTAAAGCCAAAAGTGGAAACATTGTCTCACAATACAGCAAAAGTCTTGAACTGCTTCACTAAATTGAATAGGATGTGTTTTTGTTCTGCTTCTTCTTTGTAAGCCACGTAGACTTGACGTATCCTTGGAGATAGGAGGGAACGTGTTTCCAAGCACCGCTCTGTCCTCCCTTGTTTTGCTGATTTCTTGTTTTTACGGAGGTAGTCTCCTTCCCTCGCCAAGCACATGTTCCCTTCTTTGAGTGCAGAGAAAAGGTTACATTGTGGGAATACAAGGGTTTTTTAAAAAAGGATTTTTCTGTTATCTAGAACAGCTGAAGAGAGACAGGGAACGGGGGAGAGAGAGGGGGGTGACATGCAGCAAAGGGCCACGGGTCAGATACGAACCCGGGCCACTGGCAAGGACCGAGCCTACATGGGGCGCGCGCTCTACAAGGTGAGCTATAGGCCGCCAGGAATACAAGAGGTTTTGACCAGACATCAGTTTAATGTAGGAAATCATGTTTAATTTTAGAGGATGAATACTTCATCAGTCCCTTGCTGGTTTTTATGTTTAACAAATGATTTGTTCCAGCACTGGGGTTTGAGGAAATATTTAGTCTGGTCATAATAGCTGTATGTGGCATTGAAACAGACCAAGCCGTTTTAAATTTAAGCTTTTGAATTCCATGTAACTTTGATTTGCCACATTTTCTCTACAAAACATTTATTGGGAATTTAAAAGCACGCATTTAGCCATCCACTGAATTCAGTCAGATGGCTGTGATGACCAGAAAACTGGATTTAAATAAGTCCTTCAAATGAGATGTTGTTTATTGTACATTGTAATGAATATATTGCTATGATGTGGGATACTGAATGTTGTGACTAAGGAAAAAAATCCTGTATGAAGAAGATATCCCCTTAAATGTTTTTGTTCTTTTCTATTTATCTTTGTACATTCCCATTCACACAGCTATTTTTCAATTTTCATTTAAAAAAAATTGCAGCCTGAGACTTAATTTCCCTTACAAAGCCCGGTATAAAAGCAGAAGATGTTTCATATTGATATCCAGCTCCTACGAGCTTCAAAGAAAGTTACATTTATTTTTTTAAACCTCTGTCCTTAAATTCTTCAAGGAAGAGGTGTGTATCAGCATAACTGTATCAAGGCTAAAATATGTCTAACCAAGTGGAGATGGCAGCTTAGCGTTATAAACCCCAGGTTTCTGCGAAAGGTCACCACCTGACATTCATTGAACCTGACATTCATATTTTCACAGGGCCCAGCTGGATTGCAGCTAACACCTGGCTGGATCCTGTGCATGGCCACGTCCCACTCATGTCTTGGAAAAGACACAGAAAAGTGACTTAAAGTTAGAGGAAGTAGAAGGGAAACCAGACACAGGCCAAGGGGAGCGACAACCTTCAGTTTGACAGGAGGAAAAATCTCAAAAGTAAGAGAATTTGTCATTTTGCGTGGTGGGATATGTGTCTTTTTGACCATAAAATATTAAATTAAATCAAATAAAAAGGTGGATCACATGTCAAACTGTGTTTTTTACATTTCTTTTGATCACTACTATTTATATGATATATGTATTTAAAACTTTGTACAAAAACATGTCACCTGAATTTATGTTACTGACTTCAGTGAAAAAAATATACAGATATACATACATATATATATATTTTAGCTGCAATGAGTAAGGGACATGTTGTTTTTAGACTTAAATGTATTGATTTATAATGATCAACTAAAAATGGCAGCAAAATTACACTTAGTATTGTCAAAATCAACCTTAACCTTTGTTGCATACTCTGATACTTGTACAGTAGACATTTTCAGCCTGACACACCTTAGCTTGCTGTTTTAGTAATTGCCCAGAAAAATGTGAGCAAGTCTTATTTCCAAAAACCCCACAGCTAAGAAAAACATACATTCACCCATCACTGTTTCACCGTTTTCACACTGTGCTCCTGGCAGCTTTTCTTTTAAGCACAGACCTGAATTCATTTTAATTACTTTATGTTCAAAACTGACCACGTCCCCTGTGGGGCCTCTTAACTACGATATGTTTTAGCAGCATGTGCTTTGTGTAATTAATGTCAAGGATATGATACTCTGAGGCTTTGACACAGTATGTTTAAATATATGAGGAAAGAAGGACCAAAGTCCTTTGTTTTGCTGCAGCAGGTTTTTATAATTTCTTGATTCAGCTGCAAGATCGAAGAGCACAGCCTATTGGAATGGACTAACATGCTATTAAAATAAATGGTGTGTGTCCAGTAATGTATCCTAGTGGTGTAAGCAGCATATTACAGACTGCAGCTCTAATTTCTTCTTGACTGGAAAGTAAATGATGAAGCATTCATTCAGGATAAAGGCTTAGCTATGCTAATGCACTGTGTACATTAAAATTGACCTTAACTTGTTTTGGGGTGCTGTCCATGTTTTCATCTTTAACTTTGACCCTCTCACTGTGTGTTTTCACTTCATGAAAGTTATATGGAACATTTTGGTCTTCTAAAAATGTCTTGTTCAGCATTCGGTAGCACCTTGCCAACAAAGCTAACGCTAGTGTTAGCTGGTAACTTTAAGGAAAGTTTGACAATTTTTAACCAGCTGCCGTACATGCAAATGAACAGTGGCAGTTCCCTGGGGTCTGTGTATACCCGCCAGTAAAACTCTGCTAGATGACTTGCTTCAGCCGGTTGAAAAACTGCAACTTTAGCATTTATGGCACAGTGCCATTGAAAGCATACACGACACAGGCTTACCGTGGATTTCCACCGGCTGCGTAACTGCTGCGGAACGGCTCCAGAACGTCGGCGGAGTCAATCGGTTTCCATTAAAGTCAATGTGTGTATTTCCACCAGCTGCGTAACGTCTGCGTTCCGACTCCGGCACAGCTCCGGCGGTCCGGATCCCTACGGATCAGACACGCGGAGCTTCTATTTTTGCCGGACGGCGGAGAGCTCCGCAGCAATTCAGCACACGGCAGATAGTGCGGGACAGGAAGTCGAGCACAGAAACAAAATAAAACATCCGGTTAATTTTCTAAATAAAATACACTATGCTCACGGCGGATCATATTTCCCTTCACTATACCTTGAAAACACAGCACAGAGTTATTTCCTCTCTACTCCTCGGAATAGAAACAAACTGTTGGTGGTTTTGTGGTTCTATTCTACGTGAATTCGCGAGATCTAGTGGGTCCTCGTGACTACAGCTGTCAATCCTGGCCGCAGCCGTTCCGCAACAACTCCGGATCCGGTGGGTATTGACGGACGGCGGACCATGGAGCCGTTCCGCAGCGGAGCCGTTCCGCAGCAGTTACGCAGCCGGTGGAAATCCACGGTTAGCCGCATCATCCTCCCAACCTCCACCCTGTCGTCCACAAAATTGTCACGTCCAGATTGAACATAAGCAAGATTGCGACAGCCAAATTGCCACAATGAAAACGTTAGTTCACAAACCAATGGGTGACTTTACTGCTGCTATGTCCATTATTTCTGAAGGGAGAAAACAACCCAGATGGTGTCATAGTGATGTCATCTGGGATATGTTGGCTTTTACTTTTGGATGCTACAAATGTATTCAAAAAACCTGTCTGGACACACTATCCTGTAGTGGGTTTTTTAACTTGCCAAATACAACAGACTTAAAGCCAGGATATCTTAAAATAACTGTAAGGCTGCACAATCCTATGCATTTGTTATGTTATAACTTTTCTCTTTGAGTTGCAAAGAGAGTGTTAAAGTGTTACATTCTTACTTATTTTCTTCTCCACTGCAGAAAATGGCAACTGTACCCCTCCACTCTTTCTATCTACTCATCACAATTTTCCAGCTGTGTTTATTACACCTGGCCCACGGTGGGGCGTATTATGGACATAAACAGCCACCTCAACACCACCAGCCCCTGCCACAGTACAATGATGGGTATCCTCAGCAGCAGTTTTTGGGGAACGAGATGCCACACCTGCCTTATGGCAAAGAAATGCCATTACTTCCTCAGTATGGAAAAGAGCTTCCTCAGCTGCCTCTCCAAATAGGCAAAGAGAGGCCACTGACTGAAGGCAAAGGTACGGTCAACTAGATAATGGAAAATACATTTTTAAGTTATCATTCTTCTTTATTCTGTTATCCACCAAATGTTCCCTTTTGTTTACAGGACAAACATTTCCCAGAGGGGCTAAAGGTCCACCTCCCCCTGGTCCTGGTGGAGAAGGTCTCAGAGAGGGACCACAAGGAGTTCAGGGCCCCCCGGGACCAACAGGACCACCAGGACCACAAGGCCCCCCTGGACTACCAGGCCAGGGATTGTCAGGGCTGCCAGGAAAACCAGGGCCTCCTGGTCCTCAAGGCTACCCAGGAATCGGAAAACCTGGCATGCCAGGAGTGCCAGGAAAACCTGGAGGACCTGGATTACCAGGACCAAAAGGTGACCTTGGGCCTAATGGTGGAGAAGGACCAACTGGACTTCCTGGGCCTCCAGGGCTTCCAGGTCCCCCTGGACTCCCAGGATTTTCAAAACCAGGAGGTCAGGGGCTGCCCGGCCAGCTGGGTCCTCTAGGGGAGCCTGGCCAAAAAGGCCCACCTGGGTTACCTGGTCCTCCAGGCCCCAAGGGAGACAAAGGAAATGGTCAACCTGGTTTGCCAGGTTTGAAAGGACCGAGCGGACCACCAGGTACACCTGGAAATGTGGGTATCCCTGGGGTTGGCAAACCTGGCTTGAATGGTCTCCCTGGACAACCAGGAATACCAGGAAAACTTGGTCCTCCTGGTGATTCAGGAATAGCTGGGCCACCTGGTGAAAGAGGCCAACCAGGACCACCAGGCTTGCCTGGAATTGGAAAACCAGGAAAAGATGGTTTCAGAGGCCAACCAGGAATCCCTGGGGGGAAAGGGGAATCAGGCCTTCCTGGTTTACCAGGGGGTCCAGGCTTGCCAGGTTATGGTAAACCAGGGTTCCCAGGACCTAAGGGTCACAAGGGACATGCTGGTCTTCCTGGACCTCCAGGCCTAAAAGGTGATAAAGGTCATGGAGGTCTTCCAGGGGTCATTGGTTCCACTGGTCCTAGTGGTATGCCTGGCCCACCAGGACCAATAGGGCTCCCTGGTAGTCTTGGCTTCCCAGGGCAAAAGGGAGAGGATGGTGTTGGGGGACCAAAAGGAAATCCAGGAATGAAGGGTGACTTAGGGCCCCCAGGTCTTCCAGGACAACCAGGTTTGTCAGGTGGGGGTGGACAACCAGGACCAAGAGGTTTACAAGGCCCCATTGGCCCTAAAGGTGAACCTGGTATTAGGGCTTCACCTGGTTCCCCTGGTGCTGTGGGGTTAACTGGACCAAGAGGAGAGGGGGGACAACCTGGAGACAGAGGCTACCAGGGACCACAAGGTATCCCAGGACTTACAGGACCAGGGGGACCACTTGGACCTCCTGGGCTGCCAGGGCAAAAAGGCGAAACAGGCCAACCTGGTAAACCTGGCTATCCTGGTGAGGGAAAGCTAGGACCAGCTGGTCAAATTGGTCCACAAGGTAACCCTGGGCCAATTGGCCCTACTGGACCTCCAGGGCAACCAGGACAACCTGGACCCCCTGGTCCTCCAGGACTTCCTGCTGTATCTCCTGACCTCGGACAGATCCTCCCTGTGACCGGCCCATACACTGGCCAAAAACAAGGTTATAAGAAGCCAAAGAATATAGGCGACATTGGTGGAAATGGCGTGGAGATGCCTGCCTTCACAGCTAAGCTTGCAAATCCATTCCCTCCTGTTGGCTCTCCTGTCATCTTTGACAAACTCCTGCACAATGGCAATCAGGACTACAATCCCCAAAATGGTGTTTTCACCTGTAGCATACCAGGCGTCTACTACTTTGCTTACCACATCCACTGCAAAGGGGGTAATGTGTGGGTGGCCCTGATGAAGAACAATGAGCCAGTAATGTACACATATGATGAATACACAAAGGGCTTGCTGGATCAGGCATCAGGGAGTGCTGTACTCCCGTTACGACAAGGAGAAACTGTGCATATACAGCTGCCATCTGACCAAGCAGCAGGACTTTATGCTGGTCAATATGTCCACTCCACATTTTCTGGATACTTATTGTACCCAATGTAAGAAGTGTATAAACAAAGGCAATAGTAATGACACATTGATGGTATTTTCTTTACCATATTTATGGTAAAACTACGGCAGTCTCAAAGGTACATTGTTGGTCAAGTGAAATGGTTTACAATGAGTGGAATTGAATAATCTTTTTTATATATAGTAGCAACATACTTCATTGAATTATTCTTTGCATTACATGCATCACATAAATCAATGGAGTCTCTGAAAGTCATGCAGTTATGAAATAATGGGCAGAGTATGTACAGTACATTGTATAAACATACCTGGCCATTGGCTATGATATGGAAAAAGCAAGGTTTCATGTGAGAGTTATGTAGAGTGGAGGTCATAATTCTTGTATGTTTACATTGTGCATTTATTCTTATATCCATCATCACACAATATATCAGTATTCATGTCATAACTGGAATAATTCCTAAAACAATTAGGCTTTATGTTTTTTCATTGTATTCACTTTCAATTGTATTCACTTTTCACTTGCTTTAATTCAATTCAATTTTATATTTTCTTTACAGTTATGTACTGTATACTGGGCACATAAGAAAATATTGGTTTCATTGTACAATGCATTTACTCACAGCTATCAGTACATAATGCTGGGTTATGTATTAAATGTCATCATACAGTTAAGTTATTGTATGTCTTTTTACATTATTTTGAAAAAGCACCTTTTAATACAACATAATCTTAATTAATTTTTACATTATCATCTGACAGTAAAATAAGTATTTGGGTGAGTTTTAAATCCAATTTCATATCATATCTCAGTCCACAACAGAACGGAGTTGTCCACAATTTAGCAGTTGAACTAGGATTATTTGCCTTTGACCATTTGATGTTATGATTTGTTTTTGTAATAGACATGAATTATTTAAAAGGTGTTTGTCAGTTTGTCAGTATTCTCTGTAATTTATTTGTTTGACTACTGATTATGTGCTATTGTGTTAATGTCTGTGTGTTCCAAAATACAGAACTTACATGTTCTGTGGCCAAAAAAAATATTCATAAATATGTCCATACCCTTTCATACCACCATGTGTCAGTTTCTTTTCATTTTGTACTTTATTTCTTTAAACTGTGGATGTGCTATTTTGGAATGATATTCTTTTCTCTTTTTTCTTTGGACTGTGCACAGCATTACATGGGAAACTGTGCCTAAAGTATGTGAATTTTGTTGCTTTAATTGGTTAGATATTGGTTTAATAAAGAAATAAAAACATTTTACTTGAGTTGATTTTCATTATTCTCACATATGTGCTGCATATAATGGACATTATTTCATCAAAAATAACTTAGTGCAGTTGGTGGTGATAAACAAAACTGAAAATAAAAATTTCCAAATGTTTTACGCAATCTGTTGCTACTCAATTTTTTTCACCTTTCATTTATATTAGGCCACATATCTTATGCTCAAAAATCTTAGATAAAAGTGCTTTGCTTACAGTAACAAAAATCAGCCTTGACTGCAGGAATACCATCAAAGGCCTAGTCTGTGACCTCTGAGTGTGAGCTACATGTTGTGGTGGAAGAAGTACTCAGATCTTTTACTAAAAGTAAATGCAGTGTAGAAATACAGTACACGTCACAAGTAAAAGGGGGACTTGTTGGGTTTTTTGTAAATTATAGTGTGGTCTAGACCTACTCTATCTGTAAAGTGTCTTGAGATAACTCCTGTTATGATTTGATACTATAAATAAAATTGAATTGAATTGAATTGAATTAAAAGTCATGTATTCAAAATTTGACTTGAGTAAAAGCATACCTAAAGTATTAAAAGTAAAAGTGCTTATTATGCAGAATGGCCTATTTCAGAATAATATATATCCTATAACTGGATTATAATTATGTATGCACTTATGTGTAAGCTTCACTTTAACATTTGTGTTTTCTTCCCGTCGAACATGCACCTTTTGTCCTCCTGGGTCAAAATTGACCCGATCTAGTTTGGCTGTTTATAAAGCATCCAGTATAAATTATCACCCAATTCTGTATTAAACATTCTTAGCCAACTTTATCACAACTCATTATCACTAGTTTTACATTTCTTGGTGTAATTCATGGTCAATAAAGCTCATTTATGTGAAACTATACAAATTTGTTGAGTAATAAAAAGCAGAAATTATGAATTATTTTGAGTATAGATAATATCACAGGACTAAATGTTGATTGACAATATTATGTATATGTCAAAGTTTAGTCAGGCTACTGTTTTGAAACTATTTCATTATTTTTAGTGGCAGCACATAATCACACATGTTGTCCTCCCGGGTCAATATTGACCTGGTCTGGTTTGTCTGTTTATAAAACATAAAATATAAATCATGTTAAACCTCCTAGCCAACTTCATTACAACTCATTACCAGCTCATTTTACACTCCTTTATGGAATTTATGGTCAATAAACCGCAGGATTGCACCTAAATGAAGTTATAGGTGTAATACCATTCCAGTTTTCACCAGTAATATTATAGGTTACCTGTGATTAATTTGAAATTAATACACTGTCAATGCTTACGCATTGACTCGAACAGCAATTTTCTCCCACACCAATTCTCGCAGCAGCCGTGTTGCTATTTTTAACAAAATATATATACAAACTCACTGTATTTGCGCATGAGTAGTTCCAGTTCCAGAGGGGTAAAGTATGCCGACCGATTTGTTTGTGGTTGTTGCCATGGTGAATCATGGCTCCATTCATGCTGCCTTTTTATTGTGGTGGTGCACACGCTTAACTCTGAGTGAACCTACTCTGAGTTGATTGAACCAACTCATATCAGCTGTTCTGGAACCGAAAACTCAGAGTTTCCCATCTCAGGGTAAATCAACTCAGAGTTCAGGGTTAGACTCAGAGTTTGTTAAACCTCCTCCTTGAAATGGGCCCCTGGTCTGGTTTGCCTGTTTATGAAGCATAAAGTATATATTATCACCCAATTCTGTGTTTAACCTTCTAGCCAACTTCATTACAACTCATAACCAACTAATTTTACACTCCTTTATGGAATTTATGGTCAATAAACCTAATTTGCATTTATTCTACCTCTCATTTTTGAGCAAAATAAGCAGAAATGATTAGTCATTTTGGATTATAACAGACTGGTATATATGCCAAAGGCAAAAATATCCACAGGTCACAATTTGATGCAATTTCATTCACAAATATAAGAGTAAATAAAGAGCAAAACAATGTCATTATAATAAAAGAACAGTTTAAATGTATTTCCTAAAGTTTCAACATTTCAAAATTTTCATAACTGTTTCAATTAATTTGGATGAATGAATTCAAAAACACAGAAAAACAGTGTGTGCTTGTTTGTGCGTGCGGGTGTGTGTCTGTATGAATGTGCCTTCATTTGCATGGCAGTGTATGGTGGTAATGGCGTGTTTTTTTGCAAATGTTTGCATGGCATTTTTGGCACCTGATGCTGGTTTTAAGATTGCTCTTGCCAGGACAGTATCGGCACCTTTTCCTTATGGCTGGTTGGTCAGGAGGAGCAGCTGGGCCAGTAGGAGAGAGGGTGCATCCTTCTGGGCATCTACAACCAAGCTGGCAGAGGCTGGCGTGTGGGGAAGAACCTGGCGTCTTTTGATGAGAGGTGTCACCACTTCTCTCCCTAGCTCCTCAAGGAACAGCCTCCTCCCGTGGCACTTCCCCTGATGGTATGCTGGGTTGATCTCAGTCCACAGTACAAATGAATTGTAGGCGGACACGTCCAGTATGTTATAGAAGATCACCAGGGGCCAACAGGCTGTCTTTCTCTTGCATGCGTACCAACACGTAAGCTGCAACAAAAGAAACAAACAATAAATCATTCAAAATTGACACTATTATATTTTATTACACAAAAATGAAATCCACGAATGACGATAAATATTGAATGATGAAAAAAGAGTAATAATGTACCTTGTCGAGGTTGTTGATGTTGTAGTCCGGGATGATTTGGGGCTTTTTGTCTTCCCTTACACTGACAGCACTGAATGAATGAATGAAGCGTGCTCATTAGAAGCACTTTTTTAGGACACAAGAGTATGTGTCTCAGAGAATGCAAACTTCGAAGAATATCTGGCCCTGTCTTTTGTTGCAATCAGTGCAGGTGGAAGCTCACATTTGTTCTTCATTACTGTTCGCATCATGAATATTAATAATAACTAAAACATCATGACCTCGCCATCCTCTCTTCCTGACTGACAGACACACTTTCTTGGCTTTTAATTACAGCAACAACCGCTAAAAATACCACAACCTTGTCGTCCTCTCCACCAGACTGACAGACACACTTTCTCGGCTTAAAACTACAGCAACAGCCGCTAAAAAAAAAACTTGAAAACTTACGGTCCTCTCTACCCGACTGACAGACACACTTTCTTGGCTTAAAATGACCCACCATTGGTCGGCTACGGCTGCTGAACAGGCTATACGGTTGTTTTGCCAAAGTTAAATTGCATGTTTCCATCATGAGGAAGTCAAACTTGCAGTTTCTGTCATAGGTCTCTTGTAGTTAAACAGTAGTAAACAGCTTGCCTGGTCCTCCGGTAACATTAGCAGTTATCGCATTTTGACATGGCGGTGTTAGCCAGGTACAGTCAGGATAATTTCACTGGCTGTATCTCAACTGTTTTTGCAAGTAACTAACTTGAGTACTCTGTATAATGTTAATATGACTGAAAATGCCCGTCCCTAGTAGCCGTGCTAAATTAGCCTGAAGCTAATGCTTACTCTGCGTCCTTTTGGTCTCTAAGCTGTCTCCATCTTTCAAATACATCTCCAATATTTACCTGCATTTAATTACATCTCTGGTTAGGCAACTGTTTAGAAACATGGCAACATTCTAGAGGTTGGGTAGAATCTATCTCCGTTGATCCCGTTCGTTTGTTTTCTGCCTCCATGGGTGTAGAGCGCTAGGTTGTTGTTTTTACAGGTATATCTGGCAACCCGGCCTGGCTGTCAAAATGGGCAGTTGATAATAACACACAGGCCAAGACACAAATAGACATTCCATCACGGAATGGAAATTTCAAAGGAGAAAATACTGGCTTTAGCATTGTTGTCAGAAAAGATAGTATTTCAACTTAGCATGTTTCCTTAATATCTGATGACATAATGTGGTCATTTTTTTGATTTAATACAGTAAATACATTAAACATTGGACCTTTAATGCTGCAACTAGTAAAGGTGGGACTAGTTTTAACGAATGTATATAATACCAGGTGGCTTAATCTATGATAATACATAATTCATTTGTTAATCATATGTTGTATTGATAACACTTCATTTGAAGGGGTGTGCATAAGACTGTCATGATACTGTCATAACCATGACATGACACCGGTCATGAACATTAAGGTGTTTTTATAAATGTTTATGACTGCTGTCATTAAATGTCATTTGGTTAATTATGACATAAAAGTGCAATAAAATTGCAAAGTTAGCATTGTTTGAGATGTTTGTATTATGTTAACTTGACATTAAGCAAGACAACATGACCTGTCATAAATATGTCTAATTAATCTAATAATAGGCCTAATTATCAAACTTAACGAAACTCTTTATGTGTTAACATTACATTAAACTGTAATAAGTGGTTGGTCTTTCCATTGGCTGTCATGAGATCATTATAATTGTGCCATAGAATATTTTTCCTTCACTTCAAGTGAAATGAAACAACTTGGACTTGTCATGAAGATGTCAAAAAGTTTGATTACACTATCAAATGCTGTAATAACGGTGTCACAACAGAGGATGTTATTCCTGCGGCAGCTGAAGAAATTCAACCTGCCAACTTCCACACTGCCATCATTGAGTCCATCCTCACCTGCTCCATCACCATCTGTAACACTACTGCCACCTCCAAGGACAAGGGCAGACTGCAGCATATCGTCCGCTCTGCTGAGAAAGTGATTGGGTGCAATCTGCCATCTCTAGGAGCTGTACGTCTCCAGGACCCTGAGGCGGGCAGGAAAGATTGTGACCAATCCCTTTCACCCCAGACGCAAACCTTTTAAACCCCTCCCCTCAGGAGGCTGCAGCCCATCAGGACCAAAACCACACGCCACTTCCTGTCTGCAGTCAGCCTCATTAACAAGGCCCCAGACCCCCACTGACATAGACTCTCAACCTCCACCCCTAGACACCACACTTAGCATTAACCTACATCCTGGACTACATGTCCTCTGCACATATTATATATCCTTAACTTTTGCACGTCCCTCAACATTTTTGCACATCCCGCACTAAACCTTACAGCCTCTTTTTCTTAATGGTAAAAAGTTATATTGTACATATTTGTATCTGCATTTATTGTTTATTTCCTATTAATATGTTTAATATGTTTATGTATGCACCATCCACCAAGGTAAATTCCTTGTAAGTGTTACTTGGCAATAAATAATTTTCTGATTCTTTTGATTCTCAAAATTCTACTCAAATACAGTACTTGACTGACATGAGATTTTAACTTTTTCAACGCTACATTGAAAAAAAGAAACTGCACTGCACAATTATGAAGTATCAAATCGTCCAGTAGTTCACTGTGACAAAGTATCAACTGTTATCTCTTGTGTTAAATGTTTTTTAGTCTGGATCAACGGAAGTACATTTCCAGGATAAAGCCTGACATCGTGCCAGATGTTTACAAGGAATATGTTTACCGCATTTACTGTCTAACTGGTACGTTTTGGTACCGATTGGTGGGATTGCTATATGGACGAAGTACACACAGGGATACACTGCTAAGAGCAAATTACATTTTAGCATGTAACGTTATCCAGCTCACATTACTGTATTGTGTGAAATGTTAACCAAGACTATTTTGCAGAGGCACCATAACTGCGTCCGGAACTTAGCACCGCCCAAAACGACTGTGATTGGTTTAATGAAATGCAAACACACCATACTCCACAGCTGTGGAATATGGTTGTTTTTGTGTTTGTTCAGTTTTACTTTGTTGTATTCTAATTTTTGTAGAGTAATGTAAACTAGATCCTTTGCTACATAGACTGGTACGGTAGGTGGGGGTATATGCACCTAAATGTGGTATTGCAATACGCCAAAACACACGAAGAACAGTCTGGCTAATCAGAGTTTGAGACGTCATATTGTATATCTATGATATTTTCTGTCAAATTTGCGTTTCCTAAGATGGTGAAGACATGACCCGCCCTACACTTCCTTTGATTGGCTAGTACTCATTGTCTTCGTTGGTTGGATTGGTTAGATTTAGGCAAAAGGAGTTGAATTGGTTAGGGTTTGGGTAAGAATGTCAGGATAAGCCAATCAGAGGTAGGGTAAGGCAGAGTAGGGCGGGACTTGCCTTCGCCATCCCGGTAAGAAAATACTCGCCTGCCGTTCATGGATCTACTCGAGCTTGTCAGCTAGCACAAGTCTGCTTCTTTCAACCAGCATATTTATGGTTTAATGCTTTTAATGAACAACAGCAAATAAAAAGTAAGTGCTATGACTAATCTCGCATATGTTTCGACTAACGTTACGTGACAGTTTGGCAACTTAGCTAGCTTCCCATGTTTCTTAAGCTAACATGAACGTTACTTCGCTAACAAACCATTTAACCTAACCTGCCACATTTATGATGGCGCCTGAAGTGAAATGAAGCGTTTGTAAATACATTTTGGACTGAGTGGCAAGCCAGGCATCTGCTTAACGTAACTTAACATTCAAGTCACAGTATTGCTGCAGCTGTGAAGCTCATATTTGTAGGTTGTTAATTTGTGTGTGTGTGTGTGTGTGTGTGTGTGTGTGTGTGGTGGGGTGTTTAAAAGCTTTTTTTCCTATTTAAATCTATTTTTATTTTAATGATCCTTTTATCGATTCCTAAAATCCAAGAATCGATCTTTGTATGTCTCTCTGTTTGTCACATATTGACTTTATTTGTATGGCACTTTTCAAAACCAAGTTACAAAGTGCTGCACATCAAACTCGAAGAACTAAGGAATCCATTGGTACAAACTATGTAATGCTAGCCTGTCAGGAAGGGGGTTAATTCATATTCAAGCTAAATTTGTGTTATAAGTGAAATGTTCCTAACCTAATTGATATTGAATCTGGAATAAAATCGGTTTGGGACCTTGTGAATCGGATCAAATCGATTTGGAAAATCATTGACGATACCCAGCCCTAGTCCTTACTATAAATTATTCTGACAACAACAAATACCTGCTATGCAAACTACGCAGTAACGTTAACAGCATATTCTTCTTCATCCCTGTATCATTGAGACACCCAACTTATTTTTTGAATTGACTGAACCACCTCATTCTCTGAAATGGTTTTCTTACTTGACTTTATAATTTGACATGAAGAAATGATGTTACACGTGTTATGTTTTGCTTCCAGATATCCGTTATGGCTTCTCGAGCAGGTCCGAGAGCAGCAGGCACAGATGGTAGTGACTTTCAGCACCGGGAGAGGGTTGCCGCACACTACCAGATGAGGTCAGTTCTTTAACCATTTAAGTAATTGAGTGTTATCTGTCAGAGGAATATCAAGTGGTAAGAAACATCAGATCCATGGATCCCAACTACCTCTTAAGGACTACCTCTGTTTCAGTGAAATGCAAATGAATAAAGGAGTGTGTATATGTAGGTTAGCTTTGATTCAGAAGTTTTAAACGTCCAATATGTAATACTCCAGGTAGAATTCATCTGTCTCCGTTGATCCTGTTCGTTTGTTTACTGCTTCCATGGTTGTACTACAACTGTAGCGTGCTGGGTTTGTGTTTTTACAGGTATATCTGGCAACCCGGCCGGGCTGTCAAAATAGGCAGTTGATACCAACACACAGGGCAAAACATAAACAGACATTCTGTCACGGAACGGAAGTTTCAAAAGGAGAAAATACTGTATTGTCAGAAAACATAGTATTTCAACTTGGCATGTTTCCTTAATATCTGATGACACACTGTGTGATTAAATACAGTAAATGTATTACATATTGCACCTTTAATAAAGATTAAGTTTTTAAGTTCCAATTCAAGAGTTTTACTATTTAACTCTTGAGTGTAAACTATAACATCCAGACAAGTGCTTAGCATTATATTCACGAGGTAAAGACCGTAATGTTGTCATTTCATTGCTCTGTTTGCCTGTTGTTTTTAAACTAACTGCTACTAAAAATTCAAATTAAAGTATATATTATATTAATAATATATTACTTAAAAACATTGTTATAATTTGATCCAGAGGATTTGTCATCAATGCATCGATGAGCTCTTATAACTACTTGTTTTGTGTGTGACTGTGCCCATCTGTCTCATTTGCACAGCGTTGCCCTGAAGTCTGAAATCCGTAAACTCAACATTGTTCATGTGCTGATCTGGGTGCTAATGGCAGCTCAGGTAATGGCAAACTTAAAAAAAAAAACTAAAAAATAAAAGTATTTTCTTTGACTGACAGTTGTAACAGCTGAGCTCGTTGTGACTCTGTGTTGTCAATATTTTCTTAGGTGACAGTCAGCCAGCTGAGCCTGGTGTCGCACAAGGTTGTTGCCTCTCCATACCAGTGGGAGTACCCTTACCTCCTGAGCATAATTCCCTCAGTCTTCAGCTTCTTGGCGCTGCCCCGCAACAACATCAGCTACTTGGTCATCTCCATGATCAGTGCCGGGCTCTTCTGTGTGGCCCCGCTGATCTATGGCAGCATGGAAATGTTCCCTGTGGCACAGCAGCTCTATCGGCACGGCAAAGCCTACCGATTCATCTTCGGCTTCTCTGCCGTGACGGTTATGTACCTGGTGATCATCATCGCTGTGCAGGTGCATGGCTGGCAGATCTACTACAGCAAGCAGCTGCTCGACCAGTGGTTCACCAGCACACAGGAGAAGAAGAAGAAATGAGTCCACCGTAATAAAGCATGTTTAGCGCTGAGCCCGTGTGGACAAGAGGATCTCAGAGCTGAGGCGTTTTTTTGGAAACCAGACACAGAACTGGTGGATTAAGCCAGCCAAGACCAAGAGAAGAGACTCTCAAAACTATTGTGGTCCTTCATCAACGTTTTCTATATTTATATTTGACAGTAATAACATCATTGTTCAATTGTTCGCAGAAAAATCATTCCCTGGATTGCTTGTGACTGCTGCCATCACTCTGTACGTCAATCCTCCTGGCATTTAAAATAATAAACTGTAAATGTTTACAGATGTTTGTTGTTTTTGAAAGCTGATACATAGATCTTGTTTGAAATAAACTTACACATTTAAAATAAGGTGAGATAAACCTTTATTGATCCCCAGCAGGGGCATTGTTATTATATTGTAGGTGCATTAATGAGACATTCAGATTAAAACAAACATTTACATATGTAGGAAAGAAGAAAAAATAAGTCATCACAATATATGTTAAATGTTTTATGTAATCTACATTCATTTTGACTATGTAGATTACTTCAAAATATGACGTGTTGCATAACATGTCCATACCCTTTTAGTAAACAAAATCAACTAAGCACAAACTAAAGAATATTAAAATATCTTCAGACTATTTCATAAATTTCATGATAAAACATCACCCAAAATGTAGAGTAGTGTGGTCAGTGTGTACACTTTCTACACAAACTAAAATATTCAACCTTTGAGAAAATTTGCATATACATTTTTATATAAACACCTGACTTTATAGACACCAACATAGAATGCTTTAAAGAAGAAAAAAAAACTACATGTTAACTGTTCATGCATTTCCAAATACAATGATATGAAGCATAATACATTCTACATTCAAATAAAGAAAACCCAGGATTAAATCCTCCATAACTATGAAACAACTTGTCATCAATTATCATAAATCATTATCCACAACACATACAGATTTACAGAGGATATTTTCTCATTGTATGGCAAGTATTGGCTTAATGCCTAAAACAATAAAGGTTAATAAACAAAAAATATAAATAATATATTTACTTTCTCTGTCGGCATTACATAGTAATGAACAATTGGCATGTTTCACTGAAACAACTAGCATCTGCCTTGTTTGGCAAATAATAATATGATAGATTGGACTGTCTGACTGACAGTGATTTTGAGCTTCACTTAAGCATGAACATATTTCCCTCTCAGGATGTGCCGCACCTAAAACAAACAAAAGAGACCATCACTCATTCTATCAAAAATCAAAAACTGAACAGTAAAGGATAAAATAGACGATTGGTCCGAACGTTCTTTATTTTGGTTAAGCAACAAAAATCTTATTGCATTACATTTCTTATTACAGGATGTTTTCAAATGCCTCATTCTTTAATATCTTCAAATATGTGATCTTTTGCCAACTACTTCCTCTGGGCAAAATTACAAAATGTACACATACTTTTTAACCAGATAAAAGTATCAAACCACCTGTTAAAAAGGCACTAGGAAATGACATCTACGACTACTTCTACTCTAGTCTATATACATAGTTAACTGCTCCTCAGATCTCTGCAGGGTAAATCCAGACAGCTAGCTAGACTATCTGTCCAATCTGAGTTTTCTGTTGCACAACTAAAACAACTTTTGAACGTACACATGTTCCACCAAAACAACTTCCTTCCCGAGGCTATTTTGCAGAGGCGCCGTTGTGTGGAGCTTAGCACCACCAAGACGACTGTGATTGGTTTAAAGAAATGCCAATAAACCAGAGCGCATTTTTCTCCCATCACTGAATGCTGTGTGGACTAGCCAGACCCTCCTCCACAGCGCTGTGGAGGAAGGTCTGGCAATGCGAGACTACTTCTACTCTGTCCAAAAACAACCCCATCAGATTGTCCCACCGACTTTTTCAATGCTTCCTACGCCCATGCATACACCCTACCTTTACACCAATGGGTCCTTCAGGCACCAGTTGAGATGGCAGTTCATTTTCAAAGTTCCTGCTCCCCGGGTCTGCACCTTTTCTCATCAGCAGCTTCACTGCTTCTACTTGAGTTTTATGATTTTGCAAAGAGCTGACAATGTGCAGGGCTGTGTTTCCACTGAATGTCTGAAACATACAGACACAGAATTGCACACTGTTACACACAGTTGCACAAATGTCGTTACTTTAATTTCATTACAACGCACCAACTTACCTTAACATTCACAAGATACAGTGAAGATGGCTGGTCAAGGAAAATGTTCAACAGCTCCACATTTGCCTCCTCAGAAGCCATGTGAAGACACGTCCTTCCACTTTTTAGATCCTGCAGGAATGAAAAATAAACACTTGCAACACTGCATGAAAACAAGGTCATTTTCTCAATGTTGGTTCTTAAAACAGTGAAGCAATATTACTAACATTTAGCGCTGGACCGCATGGCTTTTTAATCCTAAAAAAAAGCAGGTGGGACTTGTATGTGTATACAGTAGAGGATTAGGGCCACGTGAAAAAAAATCATTGAGTTCTGAGCTTAAAGTCAGACTTCTGAGAAAAGAGTCTGACTCTTCTCAGAATTCTGACTTTTTCTCAGAATTCTGACTCTGTCTAAACTCAGAACTCAAATACAGTTGATCACATGGCCCTTATCCTCTTCAGTAAGCATGTGTGGACAAACTGTCACTGCTGTATGTTTCTGCTTAAGTACCCTTGAGCAAGGACAACTGATTATTATTTATTTTTTTACAAGGGATATAATTTTAAATGTGACTGCAGTTAACTCTGAAAGGAACCAGAAATGTATTTCACCAAATCACAAAATAAAGGAAACACAAGCAGTTAAGTGTTTATATGGACCAAAGTCAAATTCTCTCCAGTAGTTGTAATAGTTACCTTTGTCCCACAGGAGGCACCCATGAGCAGCAGAATCTTAATACACTCAACATACTTCTGTGTCCTCTGCACCATCTCCTTTGCCATAAATGAACAAATATTCTCCAGACTCCTCATGTCTTTAACAACAGCGTTGTGAGACAAGACTGCTGAATGCAGCGGGGTTAAACCTCCAGACAGAGAGCAGTAGTATTTCATCACAAATACACTTTACATAACCATCATAAATGCCAGGTTTTAAGTTAAATCAAACATACTCACCATCATAATTGAACATTTCAATATCAATCAGGTGCACACTCCCCATAAGGGTCCCCCAGATGCTCTGCGAAATAAGTGTGTATGAAAGATATCAAGATGAAAAATGTATTACAATTCTATTTATAGTGTCAAATTATAACAGAAGTTATCTCAGGACACTTCCCAGATAGAGTAGCTCCAGAGACACCACAATTCTCCCCAATACAAAGAACAACCTTGAATAAATTATAAATTAATAAATTACAACTTTTTATCAACCTTTTAACGTCATACATAGGTGTGAGTGTGTAGACAAGAAAAACAGATATTGTCATCCTAATTTGTTGAGCGCACAGAGTTCTAAAAGATAGAGCGAAGATATGGGTTAAAGTCCAAGATTTTCTTTTTATTTCCTTCATCACGTGATGAGTCAAAGGTCAAAGAAACATTGGATAAACTAATAACATTCTTGGTGTCTTACATTAAAATCCCTAATATACAGTTACAAATGGACAGGAACAGCTCTACAAGACGGCGGCAAGGTGGCTCAGTGGTTAGCACTGCTGCCTCACAGCAAGTAGGCATTGCAAAGTCAGATCCCTGGTCCGGATCCGGGTCCAGGCAGGGCCTTTCTGTGTGGAGTTTGCATGTTCTCCACGTGTTTGCATGGGTTTCCTCTGGGTGCTCCAGTTTCCTCCCACCATAAAGACATGCATTCTAGGTAATTAGGACTACAGTTGAAAATTAGCTGACTGACCAACACTAGCACATTGATTAATGTGCATTGTCCTAATACATCTTTTTTTTTAAAGCACTGGCCTTGAAGAACTGGTCTGATACTCTGGCCCATCTGGATCATTGGTCGAAAGATTGGATTCCAGGTTTGAATCCCGTACATTTCAATGTTAGTCAATGTACATGTCAGTATCGTTTTCGTAACTTAGGTATTTTTCTACCTGGACCCTATTTTCCCATGTTTTTGTGTCTAATGGGAACAACAATTTTTGAAATTGGTCCAGTATTATAGCGTGACAAGCCAGACCCACATCAAGATGTTGGGTCTGGGAACTCTCCATTGGCAGGGCTCAATCCGAGGGGCGGGATAAACGGTTGTCTTTCAAATTCCCTCTGCATGCGATAGGATAGCGCTACAACCAGGCAGAGCAACGAAGAAGGTGGCGGAGCTAGTTGATAGATTAAACTTTTGCCGTATCCGGTCGGCAAAACTCCAAACACATCTTCCTTTCTTAAGAATGACTTCAGTGCCGTTCTTTGTTCTTTTCTCAAAGAAAAGCTTAACTCCAAGTCTTCCAGAAGATTCTAAGTGTCTGACAACATCAGGGTGCAACATTGACAGAAACAAAATAAAACGCCAGTAAATCTCCACTGTATGACTAGCTTAAAAATAGGCAACTTACCCCTTTAGCATTTAGTTTAGCGTAGCGCCATTTCAAACATAAACTACACTGGCTTTGCCACGTCATCCTCCTCAGCTCCACCCTCTCGTCAAAAATCGTCACATCTGGATGCAAAAACCCAAGATGGCAACGCCCATATCACCAAACTCAAGGCTTCAAAACGGCAGTTCACCATGGATGTATTAAAAAAATACTGGATACAGCGTTTGAGGAGGAGCCCTGTTCATTCCCTATGAGAGCTGCCATCATAGAGCCAAAAATTACCCAGTTGATCGGTGCTACTTCTGCATTGTACGGCCAATAGAGAGGTCCGCCTGCCATGCTGGCTACTCCGAATGAGCACTCCTATAACTTGAATGGAGATTAAATTATTTAGTCGTGCAGCTCTTCTAGATTTTCTAAATGTTATTGAACCCGAATGGATCAAATGCTGATGGTGAAACGAATCATTTTGCGGAGGTTGTGACGCTCTTTTTGGACCAGAGGTCAAGTTTCCCCTGAACTATGGATGTAAGCAGCACACCTACAAACCTACAGCCTATGGTTCAAACCCACATCCTAAAAACTCTTTAAGCAATATCTTAAATAATTAAGAAAATACTGCACAATGACAAAGAAACCTCAAAGTGTATGTAGTAGTTTATGCGCTTATTCTGCTTAGCCATAATTAATGGCATCTTAATTTTAGGTCATAAAAATTCAACCAAACGTTAGGGATTGTCAAAATTAAACTTAATTTGAGGTATTCTTACCTAACCTATTGTGTTATAATATTTATAACAAAACACATTTGAAATTCTGGAATGGATCTTGAAAGCCTTCACCAAGGGAGTCAAAATGAATGATTCAGGTCAAAATCAAACATTCTATTGGGTGCTAAATTGATGTTGATTCAGTGACATTTGCACATGAGTTGTGTTGAGGCATTACAGTTAATTCTTACCTGAAGACTGGAAAAATGGCCTTTCTCAGCACACACATGTAAAGGAGATCGGCCCCAGACGTCTCGAGTGTTGATTTGTGCTCCATGTGCCAGCAGATCGTGAACTATGAACTGCTGGTTAGTGGCAGCTGCTATCTGAAGAGCTGTCTGTGTGCAAAGAGTAGGGGTTTATAGTTTGTTTTTTATGTGTACTATTAATTGAGATGAACCTTGTTAAGTGTTTGTACCTGGCCATTGTGTTCCTTCGTGTCCAGAGAGCCACACTGAGCCATTTTTGCAGCAAGCACATAAGCCAGAGCCCGTCTACATTGTGCCACTGCTATGTGAAGACAACTGGAAATTGGAAAAGAAAAAGGACAATTACAATGTATCTACTGTCAACTAGGGGTGGGGGGAATCACAAATTGCCTGTATTGTAGTTGTGACGATTTTAGAATTGATTCTTTTCCCTAGAATCTTCTTTTTAAACCAATGACTGACCTAAATATTTTACTGTATGTTATTAACACTTGGAGTAGCAGAAGCTGGATTTCAGTCATTTATCCATTACTTTTAGCCATCTATTTCAGCTGGTCGACTTTCTTCATTAATACATACGTGTCACCGTCCGCATCTTGCATGTTCAGCAGCTCAGGAGAAACTCTTTCAATCCTCTGTGTCTCTCGCTGTATTTGCCAGTGAAATAAAGTCATTTTTACTTCAGCAGTCGGAGCCACTTGTCCCTGCAGCGGCGGATTTTGCAGATGTTTTTGTGGGGTAATGTGACCATTTTCAGGAGAAGCATGGGGGACATTATTCGTAAAACTGGAGTTAACCGGTCCTGAAGGGTCCAGCAGGTGAGGACTCAGGTCATTGGGAAAAGCTCCGTTGTTGCCGTCCTGTGAGCACTTGTGCTTCTAAAGACAAAAACAAATTTCCAAGCTGTAATTAAACCCTGAGGAATTTTCTGCAAGCATGTGAATGTATTTTGCAGTCTATTTTTGTAACAAACCAACATATGGCGCAGCCTGTAAATGATTTGCATACTGAGAACTTGTACTTTGCTTTCTGTTATATCATTGAAGTGGAGGAATGCTCAAATTCTTCCTCATACTGGAGATGTTTCATCTCATAAACAAAACTAAATAGGCAAACACATTTATGAAGAAATGTTATATATAATAGATAACAGATAAAACAAATAATGAAGTTGATTGCATTTTCTGGGGAAACCAAACCCTACAATAAAACTTGTATTAAACGTATCTTAAACTTGTCTTATCATGTTCTTGTAGAAATACCTGTTCTGTGACTTACCTCACGTCTCATCATGAGCAGTTCTTTCACAGTCTTCTTGTGCATAGCGTGTACGTATTCTGGTGGCCTGGGATCAGTGGTAAGGCAGTCTGAAGGGGAAAAAATGATGAATGGACATCATACATACATTGGAAGAAGTATTCACATCCTTAAGTAAAAGTACCAACTAAATACCAAAGTATTCCATTAGTAGTAAAAGTCCTGCATTCAACATTTTACTTTGGTAGGATGAGGGGCCCAATTTGGAAACATTTGTACCGCTGTTCATAATTTCTAATGGCTGCCCTTCACACAATGTTGGTTAGGTTAAAGTTGTGTTGAAGTTTTCTCTAATGTCAATAGTGTGGTAATTCAAGTTCAACGCACAACTATTTGTACGTAGACTTCCTCATTCCCCTGTGTCTGGCAAACAATACAAGTGGAATCAAATGTTTTCCGGAACAAGAAGATTAGAGAGCATGTGTGTGGTTTCAATTTCATACTTTTTGAAAACGGTGAATGTGCACATGCAATTACCATAATCATAAAAAACTGACCGTTACTGTTCTGGTTGAAGTTGGTCATCATTGGCAGAATCTCGCTTCCTCTGGTGTCGTTCCCTCTTGAATACAACATGTTTAAGGAGGTGATTTATTAACACACAGCTCCACTTGAAACTAAATGTTTTCTTCTTTCAGACACCTGAAACGTAGTGTCAAAGCGGCTGTCAACACAGTGCAATCAAGCGTCAGAGACAGGGTGTAATAATAAAACGACTGACTCACCTGTCTTCAAAAAACTCAAAGCAAATGCCAAACTACACCCCCCCCACCTTGCTCAACTTCCTGGTTGACAGGTTTCTAAAAAGGTGCGTGTCATGTCATTTCAACAGAAAGGTCTGCAACATTTTTTCACATCTAAAAGTGAATCCTGGAACTAATCCTTACTATACAAATAAACTTTACTTACTAATCCTAGTCGGTGAATTTACACTTTATCACTTTTTAATTGCAGATAGTTTCCATTAAATTCCAAGCTGATTTAAAGACTAACTGGTCTCTAATGCGTACCAGGATGTGATCTTTTAAGGAAAAACGAGTAAAGAGTTTGTTCATAATAAAAAATAAAAAAATGATCCAGTCAGTTTGAAGTCCACTACTCTAACTTAGAAACAAGGCATTGAGGGTCAGTTAATATGCAAATTTGCTTAATGTGCTGCATCCATAAGCAAAACAACGGCAGCCTTTATAAGTTAATCAGTAACTCAACTACAGAGCAAACGTGAAATACTCATATAGCAAAGAAAGAACAGTTTTATGTTACAACCCCAAATCAGAAAACGTTGGGACAGTATGGAAAAGACAAATAAAAAAAAGAAAGTAGTGATTTCTAAATGTACTTTGACTTGTATTTCATTGCAGACAATACAACAGCACATAATTTAATGTGTTCCTCATGATTCTTATTGTTTTTGTTTCAAAAAAAAAAAAATTCCTATTTTGGTTCTTGCAACACATTTCAAAAAAAGTTGGAACAGTAAAGCATTTACCACTTTGTAATGTTGCCATTCCTTCACAACACTTAAAAGATGTTTAGGGACTGAAGACACCAAGTGATGAAGTGTTTCAGGTGTAATTTTGTCCCATTCTTGCCGCAAACAAGTCTTAAGGTGGGCAACAGTACGGGGTCTTCGTCGCATTTTGCGCTTAAAATGCGCTTAAAATGCGCCATACATTCTCTATTGGAGACAGGTCGGGACTGCAGGCAGGCCAGTCAAGTACCCGTATCCTCTTCCTCCGCAGTCAGGACTTTGTAATGTGTGCAGAATGTGGTTTTGCATTATCTTGTTGAAATATGCATGGATGTCCCTGGAAAAGATGTCTTCTTGAAGGCAGCATATTGTGCTCCAAAATCTCTATGTACTTTTCAGCATTAATGGTGCCATCACAGAAGTGCAAGTTACCTTTGCCAAGGGCACTGACGCAACCCCATACCATGACAGACCCTGGCTTTTGGACTTGTTGCTGGTAACAGTCTGGATGATCCTTTTCTTCTTTGGTCCAGAGCACACGGCGTCCATTTCTCCCAAAAAATACCTGAAATACTGATTCATCTGACCACAGTACACGTTTCCACTGTGTGATGGTCCATCCCAGATGCCTCCGAGCCCAGAGAAGTCGACGGCGCTTCTGGACCCTGTTAACATTGGGCTTCCTTTTGGCACAGTACAGTTTTAACTGGCATTTGTGGATGTAACTACGTATTGTGGTACTTGACAAAGGTTTGCCAAAGTAGTCCTGAGCCCATGTGGTGATATCGCTTATAGATGAATGACGATTCTTGATGCAGTGCCGCCTGAGGGATCGGAGATCACGGTTGTTCAGCTTAGGCTTGCGCCCTTGTCCTACGCACTGAAATTCTTCCACATTCCTTGAATCTTTTAATTATGTTATGCACTGTTGAAGGTGAAATAAGCAAATGTCTTCCTATCTTCCTTTGAGGAACATTGTTTTTAAACATTTCAATAATTTTCTCACGTATTTGTTGGCAAACTGGCGATCCTCGGCCCATCTTTGCTCCTAAAGGACTAAACCTTTCTTGGATGCTGCTTTTGTACCAAATCATAATTACAATCACCTGTTGACATCACCTGTTTCAAATCACATCATTATTTAACCAATTTACCTGATTACTAGCCCTAAATTGCTCCTGTCCCAACCTTTTTTGGAATGTGTTGCAGATCTGAATGACAGGAAAGGATGTATATTTACAAATGAAATTAAGTTGACCAGACAAAACATGAAATATTTTGTGTTCACATTGTCTGCAATGAAATACAAGTCACAGTACATTTAGAAATCACTACTTTCTTTTTTTATTTGTGTTTTTCATACTGTCCCAACTTTTTCTGATTTGGGGTTGTATTTAACAAATACTTTGTTAGTTATCCATATAGCAGCAGACTAAAAACTTAAGAAAACAGTTGTTAACCTGTACTATCTTTGTATTTATGAGTGAAATTTTGTTTACAAATACAGAGTAGGGTTGTGGGGGAATAAATCAATAGTTTTACACACCTGTAAAGGACTGTCAGGTCAAGCTGTTTTTGCATCCATCGGAACACCTGCAGGATGAAGCCTCCGTGTCTCAGAAGTGAAAGTGCAGGTATTGAATTTGCATCTTGCATTGGATGTTGGCACAAACCACTCCCCTGTTAACAGCAGCTGTGTGTTGGGATTTTCCCCCAAAAAGAAAGGCAGGCTGTGCTGTGCTTGGCTTTGGTCCAAATGCAGTGAACGCTTGTTTGAGCGTGTGATGTTGTTCATCATGACGGCGGAGGAAGTGAGACACCGAACAGACAAATAGATTTGCAGGAATCGGAGGTCCTGCAAAGTTCCGTTTATGTTGTTGTTGTGTGCAGTAATCTGCCAGCTTTCTATGCGATTGATTACATGGGTACAAATAGATTTTTCCATTCACATTAGTTTGCATCATATAAAACCAAAGTGAAACAGTAAAATTCAGAACTAAATAAGTTTATTTTTCATGACATTTACTCTCCCGTAGAACGTTTCCACACATGAAAGGTGATGACATAAGCAGTTTCCTCACTCATTACATTTCAAAGCGAGCAGTACCTGGTGTAGATAGATTCCTTTTTATATCGCGATGGCAGAACAAGTAGCAAGTGGAGACATATTCTTTGTTCGATAGTTGGTTTTGATGATGAATTGTTTCCTATTTCATTTAAAGGTCTTACATTTGCGTTTGAATTTATAGCACACTTTTCTTTCATGCCTGCCTTCATTTTCAGTGTTTTCAGCTTCTCTACTCAAAATGACATTTCCCTTATATTCAATTCATTCACATCCATTAGTAAATTGTGTTTATATCCCAAAGAAAAAAAAAACACTTTCAACCCATTTATTTCATACCTTCAGTTCAACAAATGACTGCATGAGTATACACAGCAAACTCTAAATCATTTCTGAAACAAAGTACCAGTTCTGCCTCCGCCCTTCATCAAGTATCAAATCAGATCCACACAGAAAACACGACAAATGTTGGGCAACAGAATAAACAGACATTCATTAATTTACGAATGTGTTTCTGTGGTTTTTATAAATCTCCCTTTGAATGAAAATAATTTACTCAGTTTGGCATTTTTTTCTAACAGTTCAGTGCAATACAGCTTCTTCATTTAGAGTTAGCTTTAAGGATGCATATAAAATGTTCGCGTTTGAACATTTTGTATGCCGTGGAAGCTATTTTGTATTTTTTTGGAATATTTTTATGCTACAAACTAGAGAAGCTATAGTGTAATGTTTCTCCTGATAAATTCAACCAACTTGTGACCAAAATAAATAAAATACAGTACTGTGGAAAGTAGTGTTTTTTGCCATTTTCATCATGACACTATAGAAAACAAACAGCAGAGCATGTTAAAGTTATAAAATGTAATCTGAACCATGATAGGCTGTAATAAAAATAAAACAAAAAGCTTCCTTGATAAATAATCACTTATTAACAGTGGCTTCAGTTTTTCTCCTTTAATGATCTTCGTAGTTCTAGCTTTGGGAGAATTTTTAATGTGTCACACAGAAATATACAAATATGTGTATTCCTATGTCTTCACATAATCCAGAAATAGTCTGATGATTCATCATTGCCCGTCAACGCATGTTTTCCCTTTACACAATACATATTTTTATGGTGCAAAAACATGACAGTATGGAAAAGAACATCACAAAAAAATAAGCTTGTCAGTTCATTAACTATCTCGTTTTCCTTTCACTACAAACTAAAAACGTTGTGTGTCTTAATTCCCCAATGTTAGAAAAAATAATATATTAGACTCTGTTAGTACACAGCTCCCACAAGACAAAACAAAAATATAAAGTGCTCTTAAACATCCTCTGTAGCTCATAGTGGAGGGTCGGGAAGAACGAAACAAACAAGTAATGCAATTAGAGAGCTTCACTTCAAGCAACTGTGGAAAGATTACAACAATGTAAACTACCATTGGTAATTTCTAGCGCAGAAATTTACACCATATCAACATAATGAAAAATGAAATACTGCATGCACACTCCCGCTAAAATGAATCCATAATGTACAAACGCCTGCTGCACAGAACCAGTCCCATTAGTCAGTTCAAACCTGTCCTGGTTTTTCGGTAAGATTCAGCAGGAGTGTCTTTCTCCTGGAATGCCTTTTTGGAGAAAAGAGTGCAACCGAGAGTACAAGCGGTGGTCCAGCATGAAGAGTGTTTGTTTCCACTTTCCTCTTTTTTTGCTTTAATGCCTCCAGAAGTCTGAGCCTAGTCACGGCCTGATGTAGACAGAAAAACATATAATGAAAACATAAACCACACAGTACAAAGAAATTAAATAGAAGTAACTTCAAAGTATTTGCTCTGTTATTTACCACTGAAACCGTAATAAGCACATCCACTTAAAAAAGTAAAAAATACTTGAATATTTGTGCACAAAAAAAAATGAAGAATATGCCTCATATACATACTGAAGTAGACACTGACCTGCGAGGTAATTTGCACCAATTAACATCAACATGCTGCCCATGATGTAAAAGCCCAGGGGGACGCTGCTGAAGATACTACTTTCACCTTTTGGTCGTCAGCATAAATAAGGGTAACACAGAGAGGAAAGACAGAAGAGCAATTATACAACAACGTCGCAAACGTAATAAAATAACTATTAGAAAGTCGAAATTCAAATAAACCAACCTACTCTGTGGTTTACAGACAGACAGACATACACAATCTCACAAAAGTGAGTACACCCCTCACATTTTTGTAAATATTTCATTATATCTTTTAATGGGACAACACTGAAAAAATTACACTTTGCTATTAGAGTACAGCTTGTAGAACAGTGTATACATACATGCATCCTGATAAAGTTCCCCTTGGCCTTTGGAATTAAAATAGCCCCACATCATCACATACCCTTCACCATACCTAGAGATTGGCATGGGGTACTTTCCATAAAATCATCTCTCAATTAAAATCAAACCAGCTATTAGGCTAACCGACATAAAACCATGCCAATCTCTAGGTATGGTGAAGGGTATGTGATGATGTGGGGATATTTTAATTCCAAAGGCCAAGGGAACTTTGTCAGGATGCATAGTATCCTGGATCCAGGAAATAACTGGCCTTTAAAAATAGAAATCTGCCTGCCTCTATGGGAATTTAACATAGGGGTGTACTCACTTTTGTTGCCAGCGGTTTAGACATTAATGGCTGTGTGTTGAGTTATTTTGAGGGGACAGCACATTTACACTGTTATACAAGCTGTACACTTAATACTTTACATTGTAGCAAAATGTAATTTCTTCAGTGTTGTCCCATTAAAAGATATAAATATTTACTGAAATGTGAAGGGTGTACTCACTTGTGTGAGATACTGTGTATATATATATATATATATATATATATATATATATATATATATATATATATATATATATATATATATATATATATATATATATATATATATATATATATATATATATATATATATTGAATATCTCTCAATTCAATCAACTTTATTTATCCCCGTAGGGCAATTCTGTTTTTAGCCTACCAGTCGTATCAAAGAGACAAGACAAAACTTAATCAAGCATACAGAGAAACAGAGAAACACTGTCAGTAACCTCAAATTGCATAAATGACTAACTAGTCTGACTAAGCAGCAACCAACGCTCAAGATAAAAACATATTAAATAAATAATAGTAATACTAAGTAAATACTAAATAACTAATAATACAAAGGTTTGGAATGCCTGGCGCTTATTTAGTTGCCGCTGTCTACAGTATTTAAAAATCTGATGGCAGAGGGAATAAAAGAATTTGCATATCTGTTAGTTTTCCTTGGGGGGGCAAGGTAGCGTCGTCCTGAAGGCATTAGAAAGAATTCCTGACTAAGAACATGGTCAGGATAACTCATGACCTGTCTAGCCTTCTGGAGCACCCGTTTCTTCCAAAGGGAGCTCAGGTCTGTCAACTGAACACCAATGATCTTGGAACAGATTTTGACAATACTGCTTAGTCTATTCTTGTCCCGCACAGACAATCCATAAAACCAGCAGATAAAAGAAAATGTTAAAAGGCTTTCAATAAATGAATAATAAAAGTTACATAAGATCCTCTGCGACACATTGAAAGAATTTAGCTTCCGCATCAAGTGGATTCTCTGTTGTCCCCGCTTAATGATTGACTCTGTGTTTTTATCGAACTTGAGGTTGGAGTCAAACATGGTTCCTAAATACTTGTACGTCTCTACAATTTCAACATTTTCTCCATGAATAATGCTGTCTTCTGGGTTAAAACGATTCTTTCTAAAATCAATAATTAACTCTTTGGTTTTTGTCACATTAAAAGGTCCAGGAAGTTATCATCACACCAGTTCACAAATTGTGATAAGGCACTTCCATGGCCCGATTGGGCCCCCTGAAGAAGTGACAGTAGGGCAGAGTCATCAGAAAATTTCACAAGGTAGCTACCCAGTTGTGAAGTCCTGCAGCTATCTGTGTACATAATAAAAAGCAAAGGAGAAAGGACACAGCCCTGCGGAGACCCTGTGTTTGAAGTGAGGATACTGGACATGAGGCCATTCACAAATACCTGCTGGAGTCTATCTGTTAAGAAATTTAAGAGCAACAATAAAATCTGATCAGGTAGATTAAAATAAGAGGCCAGTCGCTCAATTAGAATATGAGGCTGCATCTTGTTAAAAGCTGAAGAGAAATCAGCAAATAAAAGTCTTGCATGTGATTTAGGTTTTTCAAGGTGCTTATATAATCTATCTAAGATAAAAATCTTAGCGTCATCCACACCTTTCCCAGCTTGATAGGCAAATTGTAGTGGATCTAATTTTCCATCGATTAGGGAGACAATTTCATCTTTAAGTATTTTCTCAAACGTTTTCATCACTAGTGATGTTAGTGCCACGGGTCTGAATTCATTCATTTCTCTTGGATTATTAGATTTAGGGACAGGTATTATAATTGATGTTTTCCATATGGCAGGAATCTGACCACACTCGATACACATCTGAAAAAGAGTTGTAAACACCTCACAGAGCTGGTCCGCACAATAACGCAAAACGCGTCCACAGATGGAGTCAGGGCCAGCAGCTTTACGTATGTTTACTTTCTTGAAAAGGTTTGTGACATTACTTTGTGCTATCACTAGACCATTCTCTGGAACCAAAGATTCCCGCCTTTCAGAGATATCGTTCACAAAGTCAGACCTTTCAAAACGAGAAAAGAAAGAATTAAAACCATTTGCCAAGTCTGCATTATCCACACCATTTACATGAATGACCTGCTTGGTCCCACAGGAAGATTGATTAATTGATGCCATGGATTTTATACCTGTCCAGGCTGCCCTGAGGTCCCCTCTACAATACAGACTTTCGATTTTATTTCTGTAATTCCTTTTGGCCTTCCTTATTTCGACCTTAACTTCTCTGGAAGCCGCTTTTTTCTCCATGGTGTTTCCTGAATAAAATATTTATTTATTTATTTATTTATATATATATAATATATATAATATATATATATATAATATATATATAATATATATATATATAATATATATATAATATATATATATATAATATATATATAATATATATATATATAATATATATATAATATATATATATATAATATATATATATATATATATATATATATATATATATATATATATATATATATATATATATATATATATATATATATATATATATATATATATATAAATAAATAAATAAGCTTGTGTATCAATATTAACTGAAACCATCAGCGCTATTTGGTTTGATTTTTACTTGGACCAAAAGAAAACTAAGTGATAATTTACAAAACACCAGAAGGATTATAAATGTCTCATACTTGCAAGTCACGCCCCAAACATGCTCAAGTATGACATAATGGATTTAAATGCAGCAAAATGATAGTGACACAAAGAGGAATTTGGTGCTAATAGGACTGTGGTTTTGTCCCTTATCGCTCACATTAAAAAGCACTTTGGGAAAGGGGTCTTTTAATGGCCAGTATAGAGACAGAGCTCACTGTGTCATACTCTGAAAACCACGCCCACTGGAAGGAAAAAAAACAATCAGCGCGTTTGTTTTTATCCTCATCGCAATATCAACTGGCGCAATATACACATCTCAAAAGGTACATGACACTACGAGATTCTTTGTTTTAGTTGAAAGAAAATATCAGTAGAAAACTACATATTAAAGTGTAACTGTCATTCTCTTTTAGTGGTGCCTGTCATTGTCAATTCAATGTAGGGCTGGGCGATAAAACGATAACGATATGTATCGCGATAGACATGTAATCAATATCAATAAAAAATGCGTTCGATAAAAGTTCGATAATTTTTTTTCTTCGTCGGAAGAAACCAGAGGTTTCAAAGCAAGTTTGGTTGCATGAACAAAGGCACTCAATCTCTGGTAGCCTAGCAACGTAGGGAGTGACACACTAACAGCCAATCATGTAACATTATTGTGTTTGGTTGCGCCATATCGTTGTCTCGTGTTGGATTCTTCAATAACAGAACCGCCGTGGAGTGATAAGTGGAAAATGAGTGCTGCAGCGAGCGCGGAAGTTCTTGATGAAACAGGAAACGTCAGCTCGCCAATATGGCAGTTTTTTGGATTTTATAAGTCTGCCCGTAGTCAGACCAATGTCGTCTGCAAATTATGCAAGACCATCGTCCCCACCGCAAACCTGTTTTACCACTTTAGCCGCGCTCACCCTTTGGAGCACAGCCGTATTCACCAGCAACGTCCAACAACATCTGCAGCTGGAACCCCGCACAAGCAGCAGAGCACCACGGAGAGGTACTCTCAGTGCCTTATGACTGTAAAAGCTAAACGGTACAAATAAATAACGGAGGCAGTGGCATATCATATAGGCAAAGACATGCTTCCGCTGAGCACTGTTGAGAAGCCAGGTTACCACCCCCCACAATATACGGTTTAGGCTGTACCGTGACTGTTAGACGGAGAAAAATAATAACTGTTACTGTACTGTACCAGGTTTGTTTTTTATGTTACTGATGTAAAGTCTACCTCAGTTTTATTTCAATTTCTCCTATGTTTACAAAACACTGCACATATTTTAAAACACTTCATTCACCAGAAGTGTTCATTGTGATTTTAGACTTATGTTTCCATTTGAATTATTTGAGTGTTTTCCATGGTTGTGTTGACATTTCTGCTTTAATAACTGAGGGGATTATAATCGGAGGAAGGTTAAGCTTAAAATAAAAACGTTTAAATTGAATACATTTTTTTCTCCTGGTCCTTATTTTAAATAGGTCATAAAAAATATCAATAATTATCGATATCGACTGATATGAAACACTTATATCGTGATACAGTTTTCAGCCATATCGCCCAGCCCTAATTCAATGTTCAATTTGTTCAATAAAAGAATGTTAGAAATGATTTCCTTTCATTTGTTTTAAATTCAACAAGAAACAAAACAAGAAATTTGTTGTATTTTAGAAGAATACTGAAAGCAACAGTAAGGCAGAACTGAGTACTTTAATATCTATTTATTGCAAATAATATTGTTATTGCGATATTCAACAACGTTGTCACGTATTGCAATATTCCTCATATCGTGCAGCCCTAAATCGGCGCAACAATATGCAACCAAAAGCTTAAACGCTAACAAAGTGCCTGTAGTTAGCTAAAAACATTATTTTTAAGCGTAACAAAGGATTATTTGAGCATCCTTTGTCTACCAGAGAGCTCGAGGTTGGACACTGTCAGTGTATATGTAGGCGATATGTAGGCTTTTAGGGTTGGGCAATATGTCACCTGTGCAATATTGTATTTGGCAAGGGCTGTGCCGCACTTATTGGGGAGAATACAGCCGACGGGGGTTGTTTAAGGGGAAGTGCCAATGAAAGGAGTAGTTTAATGTGCTTATTATATGTATATGGAAACATGTTTGTGTTACATGAGAGTATGTGTTGAGAGATATCCAAAACAAATTTCCCTTTGGGGACAATAAAGTATATCTTATATTACTTATTAGCTATTAGCTATCTATTAGCAAGCAAAGGCACGGTAACACAAGGGGCTCAATCTTGCACCTGGCACAGCACAGCGCAGCACAAAGCCTGACGCAAAGTGTCTTTGTTAGTTTAAGACCGACGCAGTTGTCAATTTCCCGTCCCGGCGCACCCGTCGTTTAAATACCAAATGCACCTGCACCCATCTGTGCGCCCATGGGCGTGCTGGTCTTACAGGGAGGTGCTGGTTCAGGTGCATTCTTGGCGTATTGCTATCTTGAGGCAGCGAGAAGTGATCGCGCCATTGACCAACAAAAACCTGGTCTAAAGTCAATAACGCAGCATGACATTGTTATTTTAACAGCGGATTAGTAAGACTGAATTTGGCTAATATGTGAGTGCGGTGCTGCCTACCGTTTCCATTACCAACAGGCTCTGTCGTCTCCCAGTTCATGGACTTCTGAACTGCCTTCTTCCATCGAGCGTACCGAAACTCGCTCTCTGCAAATATACAGAAACACCTTAACATTTTAAGCATTTAACAGCTACTGAAGACATATTTCCCAGGTGCGTAGAAACGGCAACAGCGGCTCACTGTACCTTCGGGGTTGATCTGAGGCTCGAACTTCTCGGAGGTGACTTCACTCAGGTCCTCTGGGCTCAGACTCCACACACTCACCCCCTCTGCTGCTCCCGCTGCCATCGCCGCTCCGAGAGCAGTGGTCTCGGGCATGGACGGCTTCACTGGAAATAACAATCAATACCATCTTTACCGGTAAGAAAGACAATATGAATAACTAATCATGTAGCAATAATTGTTACTTTGTTTAGGAAACTCTACCACGCAATACCCATGTTACCAAATACTAGTAGTAGTCATAACAACACTGATGCATTTTTATGGGCATATTTAGGGACAGCTTTGTAAAGAAATGAAATAATGTGTATTTTTACTGCATATTGGCACAGTAACAATTTATTTTAAACCATACATTTCCAAATATTTGTGGGCATTAGAAATACTTTTACATTGTTAAACAACTAAAATGCATGTTATTCAGTGTTAGCACTAAATGCTTGCTCTTGGGGGAATTGTTGGGTCTTTGTAAACTATAGACTGTTACATAACATAACACATAACTGTTTGTTATGTACCCACATGGCTGTCAACAGTTTCCCTCTGGAATCACACTGATCCCTTTTGACTCACTGAATACCTAAAAACATATGATTAGAAATCAATGAACATCTTACCAACAGGGATACAGAGAATGTCTGCCTGCAGCTGCATCAGCAGCCTGTTGGACGTCATCCCTCCGTCCACCTGGAGCTGAGTTAGTGGGATGCCACTGTCCTGATTCATGGCGTCCAGAATCTGCATTAAAAAGACATATCCCAATTATTACGCAAATACCTGCATTTAATCGAATAAATTATATAAATTAGCAGTTTTGTAAGTAAAATTTGGAGGGGGGATTTTCACACCAGTGTACAACTTTTAAATGAAATTCGAAATGTTTTTCAGCAAAAACTGAGTATTATATGAGATGGTAGTACAGCTTGATTTATGGTTGTGCGGAGGCTCCACGCAGAGCTTTTGCCGTAGCCTATGTAAGTGGCCTGAAGTTCATACTTGTGCGTTGGTGTGTGCGTCGAGCCGGCATGTGTGTGTGTGTGGGGAGTGGGTGGTAGAGCGAGGGAGAAGTGAGAAAGTGGCGGTGATTAGCTTCGGAGCGAGTAGTGACTCTAGAGTCATGGTGAGAAAAAAAACAAAGTGTCTCCCTTGTGTTTTCTGACAACGGTGGGAAATCTGTAGCAGGAGAAGTTCACCCTCTCCTTGATTTCATGTTGTGCGTCAAATGCAACGCTACCAAACTCCGACGCGCGTCGCCGTGACATGTTACATATTTCGAGAGGTGCACGTCAGGCTACGGCGTAGGGTCCGGTGTGGGTCTGTGTCTCCGTGTACCTACATACGTAGCCATGCGTACATTTCACACAGAAGCATAAATCACGTTTAAAGGAACACGCTACCGTGTTTTGAAATAGGGGTTATTCACCGTCTCCCCTAGATTTACAAAACGCATGTTTGTCTCAGTGCATGCATTGTCTTAGTCCGGCAGCACCACCGCTAGTTTAGCTTAGCGTAGTGAATGTAATCCTTTGTTGCCGGATAGTATGTCGTGAGTAAAAGTGAGCAAACAACAAAACAAAAAAAACTGTATTACTTCTTGTGGCCTGCGTATTCACGAGTACAAATAGCAATGTGGATTAAGACTAGGTGATTTCCTAGGCAGATATTGACTTGGGACTATATTGAGGCGAAGCACTGCTACTTGGGCGCAGAGATATCACGCAACACCTGAAAACCCCCAACTTCCGTCAACATACCGCTGTGAATATTAGCTGGCTATTTTTCCTACATTCACTGAGACAAAAATGCATTTGCCCACCTATCTAAATCTAGGGGAGACGGTGAATAACCCCCATTTCAAAACGGTGGAGTGTTCCTATAAGGAGTAGGAGTTTCAAAAGTTAGACTCCACTGAGCTTGTGCAGCATGTGCCACACTCCAGTGCTCTTCTCTGATAACCAATTAGAGAAGGAGAGAGCGCTTACCTCTCGGGTCTGGAAACACACTGCTTCCAGTGCAGCAAATGCGACGTGACTCTTGTTAGTAAACTGAGTTAACCCACAAATGATCCTGTGAATCAGAGGAAGATTGAGTGAATCAGAGAGTAGTTTACTTTGTTGTTGTCTACTACAGTACAATACAGAGTAGCTCTTTACCCTCTGGCACTGGGCTCCCAATAAGGTGCATAAAGACCCGAGAATGCAGGAACAAAATAACAGCCGTAGGATGTACCAACTGACGCAGCCAACTTCTCTGCACCAGGACAGAAACAGAAAAAGAAATTGGAATGAAGGGAAAACATATTACAATCCATTACAGACAAGAAATCTCTACCTGCGTTTCTCTAAGTAATCAGTAAAGCAACATCAGACCGCTTTTATATCCCACCAGTTTTGGGGATGTAACGGTATAGTTTTAGCGTCTTTAATTGCTTGCTTCTACTGTCCCTTTATAGATAACTAGACATGGATGAAATGACGCCACAGTCCTGAACCAGCAGCAGCACATACCGAGCTCTTCTGATGATCCGATGATCCCGAGATTGTCTTGCAGCCAACGAACCACAGCTCCTGCAATGGCCACAGAGCCCTGGCAAGAAGGAAAAAACAAATCTGAGATTAAAAGTACTGAATGATCATATTGCCACTTTGTCTACTTTTAGCTCTGTGCTTTTTTATTCTCCTCTTATAAACTTATTTATCTTATGTAGGTTGTCATTTCTATGTATATTGCGTTTTTCTTTAATTGATGGGTTTTCTTTTAATACCACACTGTAAAAGCACTTTGAGTTGCATTTAATTTTATGAAAAGTGCGGTACAAATAAAGTCATTATTACAAGTATACAGGATATTATAAAAAGGAATGACAGGTGTGGGAATATTAGTGTATTTAAGATGCTGTACTGTACCTCTAGAGCGTAACAGGCAGGTTTGTCCCGACCAAGTTTGTACGCCACAGTGGTCAGAAGACCATGGTCAGACATTACAGGCTGCAAAACAGCAGAAACAAGAAAATGTATGCAATGTGCGCAGGGATTTCACCATTAACGTACAAATCTTAATTACTGTACCTTAGCTCCAGTGTTTCGCAGGAGAAAGCAGCCAGTTCCATACCTGAAACACATAATAAAAGTATTTGATGAATTTCTGACAAAGACAAACAACCCATACATCTGAAAAGACGTCCATAAAGGCCACAACACGTAAACCTAAAACACACAAAGTCGCTTACGTGTTTTTAGCCTGCCCGTCCTGAAAACACATCTGTCCAACAAGAGCTGCTGACTGATCCCCAAGACACTGTTATTAAATGACACAAAATCAATCAGGTGGAACTATTGCAAATGCCTTAAAGACTTCAAAGCAAGTACACAGAGACAATGTTGGAAAGTAAAAATAGAGATAAACTTACCCCTGAGATGGGGATACCTGAAAGAGCTCCAGATTTCTGCCAAAGGAACGTAATAACTTGTTTAATAAGTGAACTGTGTATTTTAATGTTGAATGTTTTGTTTCTTCTTTTTTTATATATGATTGACTGTTCTAATATCTGATCCTTTTGTAAAGGAAATGTCCAAAAGTTGTGAATTAAGTGACATGAAATTACGTGTATTTTGTACATATTCGTAGCTAAAATATCAAAGCAATCAACAGAAATTCCAAATATAAATCAACCATCAATGTATTCATCACTATGTGCTGACAACAACACTGATAACAGAAGGTAATTACTCATTATTTGACTACATTAAAAGGTGCAGTAGGTAAGACTTATGAAACTTAACTTTTTGTCATATTTGCTGAAAGTGATCCTATGTTCTAGTAGAACTACATGAAGCAGGTAATAAAAAATAAATAAAGAATCCAGCTCCTCTGGCACCACCTACAGCCTGTAGTGCAATTTGCAAAAAGCCACCGATCCCTGTTCAGATACACCAATCAGGGCCGGGGGGTGGTGTCTAACTCCATGTCAATCACTGCTCATGCACACGCATTCATTCTCCCTTGTGGGGGAGGGGGGGGGGGGGGGGGGGGACTGAGAAGATGTCGATGTTCAAATTCTTTGGTTAAGTCCTGGATCTTCGCAATCTACCTACAGCACCTTTAAGCCAAATGACAACAATAAAATGATTCTAATTCTACCCTTTTTTTTTTTTTTCATTAAGTGTACTGTAACAATAAGGGGACATCAAGAGCAAGTGTGAACCTGTATAAAATGAAATGTCTTCACTCCTCCACATGAGGCTGTTGTTTTGGTGAGATGTTTAAAGACAGAAAGATAAAGTTGGTTAAATAGAACTGTGCCAAAGAGTGAAGAGATTTAGGGACATTGTGGAGGAAAATGGCCCGTCAGTAAAAAACCAGCCGAGTGGCATGCCGCAACAGAAGCAATGAGGAATGGGGAGCATCCAGTACATTTCCAAAAGAGCGTGTGTGCGCGCGTGCGTGCGTACGTGCGTGTGTTTTTTGCTGGGTCCAAAATCACTGAACATTGGCTGATAAATTTTGTACACTAATGTCTGAAAGCTACACAAAATAAATATACTTTTTTTTTTTTACTGTTTCTCTGCTGTCTATTTGGTCAGACCTGCAAGTGTCATCCCCTTCATCAAACACTCATCTGGACCGTTTCTGGCCACACAAGTTGACAAAGTCCAATATTCACTTTCATTTTAACTCTGTTTCGGTTTGCACTCACTCCTGAAGGAAATATCTGGCTCTTTAGCAGCTAAATGCTCCACTATGGTTACCTTCTAGTCACTAACTTTGTCTGTTTGTTTGATATTTGGAGCCACTGTATTATAGTTATTTGTTATAGGACAGCTTTTCATATGAATATTTAGTTTTGGTTTTGTTTGTTGCAGCAGCAGCTCGAGTTTTGTCTGACGGCACAGGGTGAAAACGCTGTAATAACAACTTTAGCTGGTTTGGGTCAATAACAGCATTTTAAACTTCTCCTTCTACCCAAATCTAATGTGTATATTTGGCACATTTGCTCAAATGTTCTTATTTTGTCAGTGGCAAAGATATAAAGATATACAAAAGCAAATGTATGTTGTTACTTAAGAGTTAGTTACACCAGTGTGGCAGAAAATGACAGCTGGTTGGACCCATTTATAACTTCTTTCCTCCAGTCAGCAATTAGGCAAACTAAATTAACAGCTCAGCTGCTGAAACATTAGCCTTCAATATGAATCTTGGAAATGCACTGTGTGATGGCGTATTCACCTTGGCCACGGAGAAGCAGGATGGGTTACTTTGCATGAGGAGGAAAATAGTGATGGCGAGTATTACTTACCAGGCTAGAACATATTTTCTACCAGTGAGAAAAGAGAGACAATGGCAAACACAAAATGCCTAAAATGCACTTAGAAGAGTCAGAAAACACACTGACCAAAAAACAAACTCTCTATTATCTTATTAGAGGCCTGTTGCACAAATGTCACACTAGTCACAGCAATTAAATCGTTAAAAGTTAATATATACACTCATTAAAGTGAAATTGTAGGTAGGCTAGACTTTATATTTATGCATGCTTACCATGAGACCATAGATTTCTGAAGAACTCCTCACTCTGGGCAAGATCTCCATGGGAATACCAAAATATCTGACGGGAATTAGAGGAATTAATCATTGAGCCAATTCTGCTTTCCACGCAATGTATTTCTTTTGCTACTAATTTGTATTATTCATTACAATAAATAGATATTCTGAATATATTATGTGGCTTTAACAAATTCATATTAATGTAAACATGACACAAAAAGCCCAACAGAGGCATTTTGCATGGTTAACATTTACAAATAATGCAATTATCAATGTTTCTTCCCACTTTTCTGTGATATATATATATTAAAAAAAAAAACTAAAATGTATAAATGACTATGGCATGAATTTAAACATGATATTTTTCAAATAACAGGCAGCACGATGGGATTAAACGCCAATGAACGACAGCTGTCGTACTTGCATAGTTCTGGGTCCCATTCCAAGGTGTGAATGTTAAACAGCATGGTTCTGCTGGCGTTGGTCACATCTGTGCAGTGGACTCCGCCCGACTTGCCTCCTGTCAAACACTTTTGGACAGCCATAAAATTAATTTTTTTTTTTTTTTTTTTTTTAAAAAGACACAAAAAGAAAGTCAGTTTTCCACAAAATGTAGTCAGCTCCAGATTGTTACTATCCCTACGTACAACGTTTCAATGACATACGACTGCTACTCACCCAAATGAGCCAGGAGTCCACGGTGCCGAACATGGCACGGTGAGACACGACGGCTTCGTGGACCTCGTCCACGTTGTCCATCAGCCAGCGAAGTTTCACGGCGCTAAAGTAAGTGCTGATCGGGAGCCCCGTTTTATGCTGCAGGATGACAACGACATAAACCACTCCACCAGTGCCATCAAACGTCTGCATTTGTTCTTAAACTGCAAGGTGCTTCAATTAATATCACTAGCAGCAGGGTTTTTCCTGCGTGGAGGAACATTCAGGGCTGTTTTAGCCAGCCCCAAAGGACCATCAGTGCTTAAAATGGCACTTCAAATCTTCTGTAAGTGCGTTTATCAGCAATTTACCCAGAAACTGTTGAACAAGCAGAACATAAAAACGCGCATGGGAGCGCTAATCTCAATTTTACAGTCCAGAGTCCTAAAGTCCTACAGTCCTAAAAGGGAGTTTTTCCCTTGCCTACTGATGCATTGATGCTCGCTCTTGGGGGAATTCCTGGAATGTCGGGAATTGTTGGGTCTTTGTAAATTATAGAGTGTGGTCTAGACCTACTCTATCTGTAAAGTGTCTTGAGATAACTGCTGTTATGATTTGATACTATAAATAAAATTGAATTGAATAGAGTCTGGCTGTGTCCAACTCTCCCGGGAATTTTAAAGTGTAACTCTCGCCAAGGGTCTTCAATCAATATTATTTTTTAAAGCGGTTTTGTTGATTGGGGGTTTTCATTTACTCAAGCATAGTGGGCATTTTTGTTTAACAAATTATCAGAAATAACAGGAAAATGCATTGATTTCTGTCAAATTAGGTAACAGACTTACTGTTCGCAAACCGATCATGCCTGCTGTTGTGTGTAGTAACCCCCCCCCCCCCCCCCCCCAAAAGGCCCATTTTGAGTCAGGAAAAACCCTGTACCAGCAATAGAAATCAGTCAGGTTTGCAGGTCACCATACAAGAGAGAACAGAACGAGACTCACCTTCAAGTGGTTCTTATTCCTTCCTGGAGTTTTGTTAATTAGACGTTCGACTGTTGATTGAGTCCGCAGGTCCAGCCAAACTGAAGAAAAAACACTGCAGTTATTTCACAGCAACCAGAAATCTGTCCAATCCAACATCTGCTTTTGGATTGTGTTTACATTAAGACAGCTTACACTAGTGAAGAATGTCATATATGTGCCAGGGTAAATGCAAATGATGTATACATATTGAAGGAAACAACTTCACCGATTGCATTGTAGAGGGGCTCCCCTGTCTCTTTGTCCCAAACAAGCGTTGTCTCTCTTTGGTTGGTCACTCCAATAGCTAGACAGATTCAAACAACAATTTCCAACGATTTCTGATCGTGAACGTTTCTTTGAAATAAAAGAAAACTGCCTCAAGAGAGCAGGTGGTAGCATAAGCCCCACGTGTGAATACCTTTAATGTTTGAGATGTCTATGTTGAGCTGGGTGAGTTTTTCACACGTCCGCTCCATGCACTCGAACACCGACTGCAGAATTTCTTTGGGGTCTTCTTCTACCCATCTGAAAATTAGAAAAAAAAAATAAAATCACAACAAATAAGATCTACTAAATTGCGCATGCGTCTTTAAGGAATTGTATCGGATCTTTTCACTTACCCTTCTTTAGGGAAGCTCTGTTTGAGTTCTACCTGATGATGGCTGAGGAGCTCTGCTGTTTTTGCATTAAACACCTTCAAAGAGAGAAAATAGCACAAGAGAAAGCATAGCTTCAGCCAACAACAACAACAATAATAATAATAATGCTGCATTTTATTTATAGGCGCCTTTCTAAACACTCAAGGTCACCTTACAAAATCAACAATAAAACACTCAATCCATTAAACAAGCAAACAGACAATAAAATAACATCATAATAATATTAATAAAAAAGAACAGGCAAAGCGAAAAAGAACGGTCAAAGCACAAATGAAAAAGAAAGAGAGTTAAAGAGAGTAAGCCTGTCTGAAAAGATACGTTTTTAGGTGAGATTTGAAAGTGGTTATGGACGTGGAGCGTTGAATGTAGTGGGGAAGAGAGTTCCAGAGGTGGGGGGCTGAGTGACTGAAAGCTCTAGACCCCATGGTAACCAGACGAGCAGGTGGGAGGATGAGCTGGATGGAGGAAGAGGACCTGAGAGAACGGGTGGGTGTCTTGATATGGAGGAGTTCAGTGAGATACTGAGGGGCAAGACTGTTGATAGCTTTAAATGTAAGGAGTAGATCACCTTATTCTCCATTCATCGAGGGAAAGCTGACTGAGCATGCAGTCACTCTAACCCTGCTGAAAACCTCCTTTTTGTTGATTCATCGTGGATTTCTGATGTCCCTTTCTTATTTAGAGGTCTCTAGCAGTTAAGGGATCCAAACTGGCATCCACTGTTTCCTAAACTTGCTTTCTGGACTCCAGGCTACGGTCTTTGAAGAACAAACTGAACAGTGGTTAGTATACTCTGAGGTTTCGTAGGCAATTGTAACAATGCATAACCAATATCACTTTTTTTTTTACAGTCTGGCTATCACCAGACCAATCGCCGGCAGATCGGGCTGGGTTTACCCAGTCTAACCTTTTCATGGTACAACAGCCAAAAATATCTCTGCACATGTCAAGTGGCATTTACCAAACTCAAATAAGAAGTCACAGTAAGTTAAAACTCAAATTCAAATATTTACTTCTCTAAACTGTCACCCTATGTTTTAATTTAAAGTTTAGAGATCTGTTGCCATGTGTCTCATACCAATAAAAGAACTCCAGGCTCTAACATAAATCAAAACATCTGTTCCTTTTAGTTAGAGTGACACTTGTGTTTTGCTATGCAATACACAATATCAGTAAACTATAAATAAATTGTATCCACATTTCAATGGCAGAATACACAAATGTTAGTGGCCTTGATTCGTTATTCCTTATTCATTTAACATTTTATTTTAGGGTGCCTTTCATGACACCGAAGGTCAATATGTAAGGTTTACGTGCAGTTCAGTGTCCCAAATTCCAGTACGGTCACGCCAAGACCCGCCCTACGAATTAAGCAGCTCGATTGGTTGAGGTTAGGCATTGACCTCGAGTGGTTAAGGTTAGGATAGCCGATTGGTCAGGGGATAGGACCTGAACAAATGGGGTTACGTTACGGGGAATTTGGGACACTACCTGCACGTATACAAATATGGAATATTAATACATGTAATGTGTAAATGATATTCCGTTATTGTGAATGTAAAAAAGCTACAACCAGAGGGTCACTCCAACACCTTTCCGTGAGCTTTTCTGGTGCACTGAAAGGCAGCATCATTTGGAGCTATTAGCTAATTAACAGCTTTTTTTTTTAACCAACAACAAAGCTAATTTATCCGAATGAGATTTATAGCTAAGTTTAAGTTCAAGTTTTCACTTGCATGGAATTTAATTGCCTTGCTGTGCACATACAATAAACATATGAAAAGAGAACAAACAATAAAGCAAAGTACTGCAAGAGTCAAAACATAAATAATAATTAGCGTTAAACGACACCAGGCACTGACTACAAACCAGCATTGTGGTTGCAAGACAACACTCTCCATTATAAAAAAAAACAGAAGCCCGGCGAAAAACACACCCAAGGACACCGCAAGTTTATGAGCCAGACATTAAATATAACACAGCTAGACCATGGATGTATTAAGAGAACGAGCTAGACCCGCTACGGTTTGTCTTACCAAAAATCGAGTGGAGCTCGTTCCCTGGTCGATGGCAGCAACCAGCGGCCCCAACATTATCCGGTGTGAGGACGCGGCCATGGTGTCGTTCATGTGCAGCCCAAGAGCTTCGGCAGTGACAGGAAACCGATTATCAACCGATTATCAACACCCGGCAAAGCGGCTCAGGGCTCTAACTAATCAGTCGCGGACTTCCGACGTGTGGGTCGTCCTGGCGCTCAGTGATGACGCAACCAGCATGCATGTCCTGTCCATGGTCCTGTCCCCTATTTTTGGCAATATGTCTAATCATTTATTTCCGTTTATTTCCCGATATGTTGACTATGACAATTTATTGTTTGGCTTTTTTTCTTACTCTGCTACTAAAGCTACTCAATACTACATCAATTCACTACTAAATACTAAATCGATGTGATCGATGACTCGCACAAGCTCATATTCAGAATTTTCATTTTTGGAAATGAAATCAAACTTTAATTACATCATTCCTTTATTCCAAAATCTAGGAAGGTATTAAAACCCTGAATCTATGTACCCATTTTTATGAATTAAGTTATGATTTTTATCAACGTTCTTATCCCCTGGCATTTTCTGTTTTGTGTGTTGTTTATATGTGTACCATGTTATTTGTCAAAAAATGAAGAAGAAAAAAGATAATAAACAAAGTGCAAACGTCTCTAATCTTCTCACAAGCATTTCCAGTAACATGCCAATAATTAAGCTCTGTAGGCTACCTATCATTGGGGAGAATGTTCCATCTTGTATCCAGCTTCTTTTTCTTGTATTCGTCACATTCAGACAATTATGTTTAATATTTGTTGTGGACATTTCAATGACGTACCAACACACTTAATGTAACATTAAATCCTCTCGCAGTAGTAGGCTGCGTATATTAATGTTTGGTGGCACAATTTTCACTTAAATCAAACATACGGCCACTGGCAACTAGAAGAATTTCTTTATATGAACAAAAACTGTAGTTCCCATACCGGGAGTCGAACCCGGGCCGCCTGGGTGAAAACCAGGAATCCTAACCGCTAGACCATATGGGAATATATGTCGTTTGGTTTTATTTATGAAAGTATTATTAATATTGGCGTGACAGATAGAGACCCAGATCTTCACGGACCCAATGTGTGTTAATGTAGGTCATCACTTAATATTATTTCACAATATCACCTAAAACGGTAAGGGCAGTTCCTGCATTTGACCTGGTTTTTTTGTCACCATGTAGTTTAAATACCTTTAAATATTTAGGCTGACGTTATGCTTACATTTTGCATGAAGACAAGCGCAGAGAATGGGAGGAACCTGCGGCAATTTGGCACCTGGGCCCATAGACAGTATATAAAAAACTATAAAAAAATAAAAAAACAATAAGTAAATAAATAAAAACCAATTAAAAAACTTCCCCATATTTATTTAACCAACTATTATGAGAATTATTTGAATTAATGAGAACTGACATTAAAAATCCATTATTAGTCATCTTTTTTTACGATATTTATTTTGGGCTCTGAAAAAGAGCACATGTAATAGATAGAATTGGAGATTGGTGCAAATTGCTGCAAAGCCCTTTTCCACAGGGGAGTGGTGGTGTAGTTTGGAGTGCATGCGTGCATGTCTTCTGTCACCTGTTTCTGCCATGTGTCATCCCTCTAATTCTCCACTAGGGGGCAATAAAACATCAAAATAAGCCGGTGGAGCTTTTTCTCGACGTCCTTAGTTTGAGCGACCCCGTAACTCTCCATCAGATTGAAATATTTATATTTTAATGTATGTATCTATTTTTCATTTGTACAGAATCTATAATTAACTGTGTCTTTAACAACATATTAGTATCCATTCATTTACATCAGCTCCTCGTCTCTACGGCGACTGGCGATGACGTCATCATCAACGGACAGTGTTGTCATTCCTGAAATGTGGGAAGCGGCTGTCTTTGTATTTGGTTCTTTTTAGAAGATTTCGTCGTACTTTAACCACCAAGACTTGAAAATGTAAGTAACGATACGTGATCTGTAAGTACAGTTATTATCATTCACAAAGACAAAAACAATGTAAGCAAACAAACATCCACAGCCGACAAAAACAGGTCCAAACATAAAAAGACAATGTGATGTGCGCTAGAATAAGAGTTTGTATTAACCATGTTATGAAGGTAATCTAATTCATAAATGTGTTGTTAGCTAATGATGGTTGTGTGCATTTCCAGGGCGGACTACTGGAAGTCACAACCAAGGAAATTCTGTCAGTACTGCAAGTGCTGGATTGCGGACAATAAGCCTGTGAGTAGGCCATAACATGCAGTTCATGTTGCTGAGAAAGTTATCCACATATGCACATAATGCTCATGTGTCTCCTTATGTTTGTTTTGCTCTGCAGAGCGTCGAGTTCCATGAAAGGGGGAAAAATCACAAAGAAAATGTGGCTGCAAAAATCTCTGAGGTATTAACTTTTTTTTTTTTTACCATATATATTCCCTTTTTCCTTAAGCAAGGATTAAATCACTCCACATAGGTGTAAAGTGCTGCCCACTTATAATTTAGTACATTATATGATCTCCAGAAATGAATTGCACTAAAGAATAAGTGTTGTACTTCAAATGATGAGTTGTATAACTGGATTTTTAGTAATGGTGTGCTGCAGTTCTGCGCAACCTGAATTAACAGTGAAGTTTAACAATGTTTAAAGTTCATTTTGTTCCCCATTTAAGTAAAAAATTCCGTGTTCAGGTCACGTGAGTTAACTTTCATATTCTGAATGAACCCTGCCCATAATCTATATATATATATCAAATGAGGGTTCTCAGTGACGCACACACAGCCAAGAAAAACATGCCCGTCTTGGCACCCTCCTCAGGACTGTCCGGAGAGATAAGGTCCCGACATAACAACATTACTCTAAAGCTCTCTTTCTATTGGCTACTAGCTGCTGCCAATCATCTCATTTTATCTTTCTTTCTGCAGATTAAAAAGAAGAGCGTTGACAAGATGAAGCAGGAGGAACGCATGTCTAAAGAATTTAAGGCGATGGAGGAGGCTGCACTGAAGGCATATCAGGAAGATCTGAAGAGGATGGAAAGGGAGTCAGGAGGTAATTTGTTTTTTTGGACATTTTATTGAAATGATGTGTCACGTGGGCTTCATGAGGAGCTTAACTTTAACTTTATGTTTTTGTGTGTTAGGATCAGGTTCATCTACCCAAACAACAACGACAACAAAGCCACCCCCACAACCTCAGGCAAAACCTCAGACAAAACCTCAGACAAGACCCCAGTCAAGAACCCAGGCCAAAAAACAGCAAAAGAAAGAGAAAGCAAACGAGAAGTCCAGAGGCCAAAGAGGAGCGCAGGTTTGGGTTGAAGGACAGACAGACGATGGACACACGTACTATTACAATACAATAACTGGAGGTGGGGAGAACCTGAAAACACAAACATTGTCCTGTACACCAACATACTCCTACAATATATTTTATACTTGTATACTGTATGGTCAAAGTGACTCTTTCCAACATGGTTTTGGTGATTGTATTTTAACTGCAGAATCTACATGGGAAAAACCAGAGGGTTTTCATGGAGGAAACTCAGCCTCTGCGCCGCCTGGACCGACGGAGGTTAATATTTTTTACGTTCTGTGCATTTTTTAGTCGTTTGGTTTTATTTTTTTCAAACTCTGTTGGACTTGTATTTTAATATTGTGTTTGGCTTTAGAGCACTTCAGGCTGTCCTTGGATGGAAGCCGTCAGTCCTGATGGTTATACATATTACTACAACTCGGAGACTGGAGGTGGAATATTTCTTTATTCATCTGAAATTATCATTTAAATACCACTGTCATTTCTGGATTCCGTTTCTTACTCTTTATGGAGACACTGTCTGATAATCACATGCTCTTCCTGATCTTCCTCGCCTCACAGAGACCAGCTGGGAGAAGCCAGCGGGCTTTTCTTCGGAGGAATCATCTGGATCTGGATCCAACAAAGAGGGCGAGGAGGAGCCATTAACCCCTCAGGCAGAGCCGTCCTCAGGAGGAGAGGAGAGCTCCAGCGAGGCCCCGGCATCTCAGGAGGCTCAAGTTCCTCCTGAACAAGCCAGCCAGCAGCCCAATGCCTCAAAGTTCAGCTTCAGGGTGAGAGGAGTCCTGGCAATGAATGGGAATTAGTAAAGAACAAATTTAACTTCCGCTTGTCAAGATTCTGTGTTTAAAAAAAAAAAAAAAAGTAATTCCAGACCTTCACACTCCCTTGTTTTTTTTGTTTTCAGAAAAGGAAAGCAGAAGCTGAGCTACCAGAAAAGGAGGGAGAAGATAAAATGAGTGATGAGGCTCCTAAAGAGGCACCTGAAGAGATGAAAAAAGAGCAGCATGTCCAAAGCACGACAGCTGAACCTGAGCAAGAGAAGAAAGAGGAAGAGGTGGCACCAGTAAAGATACGAACCAAAAGGCCGAAAGCTGCCAATCCATATGGGGCATGGGAAGAGATCCAGGAAGAGGAGGACCCATAGTAAGTGCTGTTTAACCCTCCGGGTGAAATGTGACCCGTTTTCAAAGATTCTACATCAGAAATTTGTGTTTCTTTCAAGCAAATTACCCAAAACAAATAACACTGATGGTTCTATACAATGCTCTTCGCAAAGAAAATGAAGGATCAGATCTCTACTTTCATAGAATATTGGGTGTTTTTAAATAATTTGTCTCTTTTTTTTTTTACTCAAAAATGAGGTATCATTTCATATGAATAAGGTTTATTGATGATGAATTTAGTGTAAAACTAGCAGTAATAAGTTGATTGGTTAGTGGTGAATGCGGTGGTACTAGTGGGGGGAAAAAGTGCAGAAAATAACGGCAGAAACCTTGAAAAAGTGTCTAAAAAAAGTTAACCTGGGAGGACAACAAATTGCATGTCGACGAGAAGACAACACAAGGGTTAAATGGTTGATTAGGATATTGATAGACCATGGATTGATCCACTTATTGATATGCAGCCTTCAGACTATGATACAGACTAAAGACATGTGCCAGTAGCTACTAAAAAGGCTCTAACGTCGGTTTTTTTCCTTTCAGTTCCAAGGTGGACTTACAGCTGCCTCAAGTGGAGGGAAGTGCCGTGAGCACTCCAGTCGACCTGCCGCCAGAGCCAAAACCAAAGTTCAGGGAGCGCATTATCACTTCCCTCGGAGAGGAAGGCGGACCTGCGTCATTCAGGAAAAACAAGACACAGAACGGCAGATCCCGGAGCCTCCGACAGAGAGACAACGACGACGACTGACCCAATCACATGAAAGCTTTATGCAGTAGAAGACTTTTACACAAATACAACTCCCTCTGAACTTTTGACATATTGATGAACCTTTTTGATTTTTGAAGTGTAAATGTATTCGGAGTGGGTTGTTTGTTTTTACATAAGATGCACAGATATGTGTTTTTTAGGAAAAATATTTTTTTGGAAAAACAAAATAAAAGTAAAAAATGCTGTTTCTTTAAATTAAATTTTTTTTTAATCCTAAAAAAATTCTACCATTGGACACAATCCATGCTCTTTTCTTTGTACTGATGTTATATTTAAGGTGTGCAACACTTTTATAGTCTTATTTCATGTATACAATATTGTCATTTCATCCTGTAGTCTGGTAAGGGCAGAAGTACCTATACTGAGCAATTTAAACAACTTTTTGTATTTTCCATATTTGTAATTGTTAACCATTGTTAGTAATGAAAAGCTAGTAATGCATCCTTGTGGAAACATTGCAATGTTTCATAGTCATAAAGCAGTATGGATAGAAGCAATTAAAGATGGGACAATATGAGCTCAATAAATTACGACTGTCCAGATACTGAAAACAACTTTGTCAGCAAAATGATATTGAAAATTTGCTGGTCAGCTGGCACACACATGCAGGGTGTGATGTGTTTTTGGCAAGTGTGTATAAAGCTGATAGGCGGTTCTACCGCACCCTGATTGGCAAAGAACCATGAAGGATATTTACAGACAATAAACAGTACTGATGCCTGTTTACATTTAATGTAATAAGTCAGCTTTACTGTACTTCACTATGATGGTTTTCCTGCCGTGTAGAAGATCCCAGCTCATGCTCATTTAGGAAACTCATTTTAATAGTAATAATAATAATACATTTTATTTAAGACATTAAAAGCAGCAAAAAAAAAAAACTGTATAATAAACGGATTTCCTTAAGAGGAATGCGGCTATCAAACGTGTGTAAATCGATCCTTTTGGTCATAATATAATAGCAGGAGTGGCAACATTAATAGGCTATTGTAAAACTGGAAAGTGGCAATGGTTTTAACTGGGCAGAGGGCGGTGAGTGTGCTTATGTAGGTCATGGATGTGTAATAAAACCGTGTAAACGCCCGTCACGTGGTACGCACGGGCAGCGAGGCTTCGGATGTCACCAATGACGTCATTTGTCTAAAACGATACAAGCCTGGATACGCGCTTCACGGACAACTTCCGGGATTTCTCGACGCGCGCTTCGAAGCTTCGGCACAGAACGTATATCATCACTACAAAAAACATGTTGAGAAAAATTGACATTGTGATCTATAATTTGAATATTTTATTACAAAAATAAAAAAAAAAACCTTAATGATGGGTAAACTGCAGTTTGTCTTGCATTGCCTAATTTGCACAAGCATAAATTAATATGAAAATAATACTGTATGTATGTCTGCCATGATGTGCTGTCACAGTACTGTAAGACGCCTGATGCGTCCATTAAATGATATATACTGTCTGTTAAGTACACTTGACAGACTGTTGTGGTGGGTGTCAGTCTGCAGACTCTCGTGGTTTCACACTGCTGCTCTCCACCACCTCCAAAAGAGCCTCCCTCTCCGCATGTTCGAGTACATCAGAGATCAGATCATCAAGAGCCTCCCCTCCTCTCATGAACTCCTAAACATGAAGCACAACACATGTGACATTGATTTTGAAAAAAAAAAAGGCAATAAAGATTCAACGATTTACATCAGCTTGCCTGGTTGAAAAAAAAAAACACAAAAATTGCAAATATAATTGTGATTTATGCAGAATTTAGAGACACACTGACACCCCCTTAATATCTTACCTTAATATCTCTAGTAACATATCCAGTCCTGTGGTCTGTGACACGATCCTGGCTAAAGTTGTAGGTGCGAATCCTCTCTGACTGAGAACGTGTGCCCACCTGTAGTAAGGTACAGATACAAATGAAGACATGGTTAAATAGGACAGAGATCGTTGAATATTACATCACTTTGGCTGGTAAAAAATGTGTTGTTAAATGTGAACTCGTGCAAGAGGAGTTCACTCACCTGCTGCTTTCGTGCTGTATGCCTCTGCTCAGTCTCTTTACCCATCATGCTCTGGTAGAGCCGGGCCCTCAGCACACGCATGGCGGTGTCTCTGTTTTGCAGCTGGGAGCGAGTCTGCTGACACTCAGCTGTTATAACTGTTTGGGGGGGGGGGGGGGGGGGGGGGGGGGGGGTAAGATAAGCATGGAAAGTTCTGATGCTTAGATGACACGGAAGCAGAACTTTCTCTTTTCTGGAGTAGATCGAGAAGAAGAACTGGCATGTTTTACCGGTGGGAAGATGAACAATGCGCACTGCACTGTCTGTTGTGTTTACACTTTGGCCCCCAGCACCGCGAGACCTGAATGTGTCAATGCGAAGATCCTTTGGATCAATGTGGACGTCAAACTGTGAAAACAAAAAGGCATAGGACAAAAATAAGAGACATATGTTTTACTTTTTTAGTGCTAATAAACACAGACTGAAAAAGCAGAGTGTAAGTAAAGTGTACCTCCACTGGCTGAGGCAGGATAATGACAGTCATGGTTCCTGTGTGGATACGCTGCATCCTGGAGGAGAGGCCCACCTCAGGGATCCGTTGCACCCGGTGTGTCCCCCCTTCATGCTTCAGATGTCTGTACACATTCTCACCAACTAGTCTTACCGCTGCATGGTGCAGACCACCTGAGAGACACAGTCAATTAATGTAGGTGTTCCCAAACTTTTTCTATCACGCCACTCCTTGAAAGTGACAGATATTTTTGATTTTTTTTTGTCACGGCAAGAAAAGCACAGGTGGAACTAATAACATAAAAAAAAAAATGGCACCTTTACAGTAAGTATTGCAATTCAATGCTGCAATTGATATTGTTATTAGCTACATCACGTCACGTGTATACCCCTCAGCGATGGCTGCAAAGGATGAATGATACAGTACTGTAAACAGACAAACATATGAATTACCATACTCAGCAGGTGTGAAGTTCAGAAGCTCAAAGTCCCAATTCTTGTATGAAGCAAAACCCTGGTACATGTCAAACATTTCTCTGGTGAACTGCTGACAGATGTCACCTGAAGCCACAAGAACAGACATTAGGAAAAAGTTGTTGTTCTTGTTGATGCAGGCATGTTGCAAGAATTATTTACCAGCAGCTACCTGGTTAACCGTGGCTCTAAAGGCTGTCTTTAAATTAAAAAACAAACAAATTCTTTCATACCGCCTGTTGTTCGTCCTGATACAACCTCCAGCAGAATATTACTGGAGTCAAGAGGGTCGATGGGCACAAGAGCTTTGATCAACTGGAGAGAAAGAAGATACTCATTAGCTGTTCTTTAACACATCTCCACACATATTTGATCATGATGCCTTCGTGTTCTTACATCTTTTCTTAAGGCCAAAATCTTGCAGGAGATTTGTTCTTCTTCCACCTTTAAGAGCTGGGTCAATTGGTCATCTTCATCTTTGGCAGCAGCTGAACCTGCAGTGAGGAGGGAAAGCAAAGATCACGGCATTTGCATTGTTAGATACGTTGATGCTATCTGCAATTTAAGAGTGACTTTCACTAATATTATTAAAGAAAAATCCTCTAATTTACAGCTGGAAATATATGATGGATATTGTGACACAATAATAATAAAAATAAGGGTATGAGAAAATGATTTCAACAAGAGCATGGACACCAAATGCGCTCAGTAATACAAATTGCAAAACTTGGATTTACTTGAAAAAGACATTCTAATAAGGTTTAAGACCTTGAATTTGTCATGTGCAACCTGGGAACACATTTAACTATCTCTGTGGCACTGTTAGTGAGTTTATGTTAGGTATATTACATGTATAGAACTGTATTTTCTTGTGTCACAAAAAAAAATACTATTATATGTATATTTGGACAATTGTTACTGACATAAACAAAGTACTCACTATGCAGAAGTGAAAGGACTTCCTCGAGGTCTTTTAGGGCTTGTTTAATACTCTCAAACACATTTGCCACAGGCAGCAGCTCTGTGTGTTTCTTACTAAGCACTTTTCTGTCGGATTCGCTGAGATGTGCATGCTGTAACTTCTTGCTGAGGTCTCCGAACTCCTCCACGAGCTGCTGAAGATACCTCTGAACAGACTCAGTCTTGTACAAGTCCCCCAAATCACTGTGATAGAGGCGTCTTGGTGCTACCGTACCCCAATGTTGCACCTGTGTTCTGCCGTGTCCTGTTAGTGTCCTCCATCCTGCTCTTTTCCCTCTGCTGCTGTAAACTACACGGCTACACAAAGAGCACAGTCGAGACCAGCGATTGAGGAGCATTTGACTACATTTAGAGAGCAATAAGTGAAGTAAAACAATAATATAACGCTACACCTGTTGTTCAAGTTTTTTCAACTGTCATTGCTACGGTAGCTAGCCTTGCCGTTCAGTGACTCCTCTGACGTCCGAGGTAAATGGAACGCAGCAGAGACCGGATGTAGTTTGGGAAACGAGGTCGCGGAGAAAACGTGAACTCTGGGATTTGTAGTTTAATCGTATCGACAAAACGAATATCTTTCTATCGACCGATCTAATAATTGGCTAATAAAGCTTCGTTAAAGTGCATTTCATAGCCAACTGATGTAAACATGTCAAACTTTAGAGCAAGTGAAATTGGTAAGATATTAACTAACTATATTTAGCGTGCTAAATAAATATTTAGCGACAAAAAAAGTCTGTCTAACGTTAACTGAGCTTATTAAAGTATTTAACTATGCAAAAAATAATCTTAACTAGCATCACTATGTCAGCCAATTATTAGCTAGCATAATTTTTGCTTAATGTTTTGAAGCTTTGAACTTTGAACCTTCATGTGCTGGTTTAACTGTAGCCCAGTAGCTAGCTAGCTAGCTAGCTAAATGTTTAAACCGTTAACATTTTGTGATGTGTTTAGGGGTGACCAAAATTAAAAGATGACTTCTGGAAACACTTCTAGCAGACCTTAAGTTACTTTTTGGCTGCCAACCTATACTTTATAAATGTGACTGCTGACTAACTGCATTAACAGTCAGCTGGTTAAACAAAAACATGAATACACTTTTTATTAACACTTTTTCTCGCTCAGGAACACAGGATAAGTGTGGGTTTTCATTAACCAAGGCGGTGGAGGATGTCAGCCAACACGGCTATGCCCAGACTGAGGCCATGAAAGAGAAACAGAAGACACTCATCTCCCTGCAGGTTCACCATACACCTAATATAACTTTCACTGTAGGCTCAAGCTAACACTGACACAATTATTCTCTCCATTATACACTTTCTAACACAGTGTTCACATTTCCTTTTAGCAGTGATAGCAACAATAGAACAGCAGAAGTTGTAACAGAGATAGAAGTAGTGGGTACTACAGTGGGAATGCTGCCTTAATAGATACATACTAGATGGCAATTAAATAATGAATACAAATATGCTGGTCTTATTTAACATATAGCCAATGTAGCCATATTTTTCAGAAATTGGTCATTAGGAGTGCAATGCAATTTGCATGAAAAAGAGGGGAGTGTGTACCAATGCCACTGCAGTCATTAAAAAATAGGGTTTATTGTAATAAAATGTCCTACTTTATTTGTGGTTCTTGCAAATACATAGTTTATTATTAAGGAATATGCATCCATGCAATACAATTATAAGGAATAGACAAGTTGACTACTCTCTCTTAAAAAGCTGGGAGAGTGTCATCTACCTGCCTGTTTCAAAGGTCTCACAAGGGGAGTAAACACTGATTTGAACATTTTGTCTTGCCTCCTTTTTCAGGCAACTCTTTCAGAGGTTGAGAAGATAGGTGGGATGGCAGAACAGGAGCTGAGATCTAAAGTGAGGGAATTCCTAATGCTTGAGGGTGAGATGGAGCACCTGGAGCGGCAGACAAGAGTCCTGCATGATCGTTGTGCATCCATCCTTAAAGAAAATACAGAACTCCAGATTGGTATAAGCGAGGAGGAGGAGAACACTCGCATGGCACTGGCAGGGTTCAACACTTACCGAAACAAGATGGCGGTTCACAGAGCAGCTGTTTTGCATGCGGCGAGCCAGACAGAGGCCCATAAAGAGCTGGAGGAGAAAAGAGCACTGGTCAGGATGCTGACACAGAAGAAAGAGGAGCTGAAGGTAGATTTGGAGGATCCAAATGGAAACACAGTGCAAATGGCAAAGGTGGAGAAAATGAACTGGATGATACTACATTATATTGACATTTTAAATGTTACATGTCATGTTAATTGTAAATCTGACACAATTCTTCTTTTCCGCAGAGTGAGATTGATGCTCTGAAGGGGGAGATCTCTTTGATGAGGGAAACTGTAGCTAAAACAAGAGAGAAAGTGCAAAAAGAGTTTGAGACTCATACCCAGATAAAGAAAGATATAGAGGTATGGCAAGTTCCAAGTTCATAGTTTGAGTTCCTGTTTTATCCCAAATGATCTCATCAAACTGAATTGTTATCGTGTGTTTCCTTCAGATCCAGAACAGGCGCTATGAAGCCATTGTGAAGCGCCTCCGCTGCCAACTGAGCAGGGCCCAGGCTGCCCACAGGTAAAAATAAATGCAAATGCAACACCATCTTATTTATACATGTGTTCAAGTGTTTTTTGTTGTTGTTTTTTTTGCTAATTCTAAATGTATGGAAAACAAACCAAAAGTAAAGATAGCAAAATGACACGCTACAGCTCTAAAAGCCAGCAGACATTTCTTTTGATTTGAATACATTTAGAATGGGAATTTTCAAAACATCATTAATGAGTCAAGAAAATAATTCACTGTACCACCCAGGGGTTTATTGTTAATGATATGCATCTCATTTCATTGTGCATTTTCATTTGTCGTTATTTGGGGGGCTATTTGGAGGCAAATTGCTCCAAGTGCAAATAACGTTCCACATTGTGCCAAACTGTGCCTGCTTTACATAGGCAAATGTCTGAAGATGTCTACCACATGGAGGGAGAGCTCGCCCAGCTCAAAGGGCAGCTGGTGTCATCGTAGGACTCAGCGGTCAGTGGTCATTAAACTGCAGTGTCAGGCTAGTCTAAATTGGATGAACATGGTTTATGATAACATCTTATTTGGATTGTTTTATCAGATTGAATGTAAGCCTGTAGTTAGTATGGGTCTGTGTGTTACTACAAATTAACAGCTGGGGGCAGCAGTGTCAACTAGAAGTCTAACTATCTATTTTATTTCATCACAAAACCCTCACCTTGACTGTTATGCAGTAGTTTGAGAATAACATGTATTGCTGAATGTGTTCCTTTAAAATGCACAACGTGTTGTCAGAGAGATAACAGTAGAAGTATTAAAATATTTGTCTGTTATCGCGTTTTTTTATTTCCTTTGATAAACAGGGCAGCATGCACTTTCCTGCGGCTGTTCTGAGACTACATTGCAGGCAACATCAGCCTGGTGTGGGATGGGATTTTAGGTTGGGTTGTGACAGTTTGTCCAGTCAGTGTCCACAACAATGACCCATGCAGAACAGAAGCCAAGTGTCTACTCTAACTGTCAATGTGATGGTGTTGTTTTGGTACACGCTGTTCCAGCTTCTGCTTCGCTGGGTCGCTTGATGGTCTGCGAGGTGACAGTCCCACTGCCGGCTAACAAGGGCGTGACTGTGCCACTTCAGCCATAACTCCATACTAATAAAGCAATCAAACTGCCTTTTCAGAAAACTGTTGTCATGCCCTTGTAGAATAGAGAATGAGATAACATTGCGCGGGTACTTTTTTGTACAGATTTGTGTTACCTATCATCTGCAGAGATGATGTGTGTGGCATCTTTCCAAATCTTACACGGCTGACTTATAATTAGTCAACCATTAAATAGCAAAATGAGCAATTTCAAGACAAATGCATGCAACTATTTGACATCTAAAAACAATGAATCTATAACATATTTGTGCTAGATATTGAGCCCCAAACTGTGTGTGTACTAACCCATAGTACCTTATTATTGAGTGTGGTTGAATGTGTGGGAGGTGACAGACAACGTGTAATGATTTACCCAATAGTTAGGAGTGTTTTCACAAAATGTAGTTTAGTGGGCCATTTCCTTAAACGTGCCCTTAGGCAATCTATCCAGCCAGTCTGGCTGCCTGCTTTACCGTAGTACTGATCTGTCTGGCTGACCTTATTAGCATGTTCTCAGCCTGACAGCCCTCTGCTCTGTCCTGTTGGCGCTGCTTAGTCCCTCTCTTAGACCCTCCACTCAAGCTGTCGAAACATGCAATCACAATATTACACACACAAAGTCAAATATGCATCAAACTGCCCAAAAACATCCTCTTAGAAAGTGCATGGACAGTATCTATACAGTAGAAACATACTGCAATGTCACTGGCAAATTGAAATTCAGTGTGCATTAATTGTTTCAACATATGTACACATATCAAGAGGTTCCCACTCTGAGGAGCAGTTCCTGCAGCAAGTTCCTTTGTGAGAAACTGCCAGTCACATCCTCCCAGTCCAAGCACATTAGCCCTAGCTGATTATGGAATGAATTTAACACCAGCTTTCAACCACATGCTGGTTTTATTTATTTGGCTGTGACACATTTGTCTACTCCACTCTGGCATCAACCGTCACTTCAACATACACTTGGCTGCTGAAATAGAGAACATAGAGGGGGAGTGTGGGGATTTATAAAAATAAACTGATGAATGTATGACAATTAAGAGTTGTTGTTTTTTATCATTCATTTTGTCATCTTTAATTAGGTATGTCATTATATGTATATTATCATTTTTACAACTCTAAAAGAGTTCTTTTACCATTCCCATAAAAACAAGTTATTATTAAAAATGATCATTTTAAACTGGCCTGCCTCCCTACAAGAAACATCTCTTTCACTTTGTGTTTCCCCTTTGATAAATGAGTATGCCAATAAAACATGCTTGGCAAGCTTTCACATCGACTGAGAAGCTCTCTGCAGGATGGCTGAGCTCATTTATTTATTTGTTTCTCTGTGCAACTGTGTCATCTTGAATTGATGCAGTGCACTGTTTATCCATAGAGAAAGTAGTGGAAGGTGAGGAAAGAATATCTATAGATTGCAATAACTCAGTACAGATAAAGCCACTGTTTAATTTGTTGCCGTATGTATGTCATATAATGTATTTCAGTGAGTTAACATGATAACCAGATATGTGTGATGTTTTTTTTTTTTTACAAATTCTGATTGTTATTACAGAAATTTGACATCCATTATCCAATTTATCCTGAATTGTATTTTGGCATTTACTCACTGAGAATACCATCAATTGGTCATGCCCGCATGACCTTTTTAGATACCACAAATACTTTCAGACAAGAACATATCTTGTTACATGTAACAATACATTACAATTCTGCTTCACAGAATGACATCATAATTCTAAACATACAATCGCAGTAAGCGTGCTTTCTCCATCCTTGCTCATCGGTTGCATGTTGCATGCACAGTTTTGTTTGTACTAGATGTCAGGCTTTAAATCTTTACATTTGTCATATAAACAGAATGACAGCCTGTTATTTCTATGCCACATTTTGTTTCACACAGTCGCAGCTCTGCATAGCTCCCATTAAGGTTGTACTCCATCTCGTGCAGGATTAAGTGTGTCTGACTGGCTAATTCATGGTTGCTTGCACCTCCTCTGGCTCGCTGCCCATGTATGTTGCGTGGAAGCAAACACAGCCGACTTGGATTGTATGAGAAATCGTTATGTGCATGCCTCGAGTGTTGGGTTTTGTGCAATAAATTCCTGAACTCGTAGGCTGAGGTGTGTTTACTGCAGTGTTTGGCAGAGCGGCCAACGTAACAGTAGAGGTGTAAAACAATTATTATCCAAACTGCATGAAAATCTCATTCGGTCTTCAAAATGTATGTATGTTTTCATGTGCACCTTTATCTGTTAGCACTTTACTGATTTTATCTCACCTGCACAATGTGTGCGTACGCGTTTGTGTGTGTGCAGGTGGATAGTGGAACATTTTCTCTGACTCCTGTGACAGCCATTTAGAAAACAAGTTAGTCTAAAGATAATCCTCTTAAGAAAATATGTCTTATTTAAGTGCTGTCCCTCATCTGCATTGGGTGGATCACATTGATTACAGATGTGTATCTGCTGCTGTAGCAACCGCACCGCCTGCTGTTTAACTTTTGCTTTGGGTGGCTGCCCTCTCACAGCAAAGTACATCTGGGGACTGTTCCAAGAAGCAGGGCAACTGGAATCCTTTCTGAGATAAACACTTTTTTTTATGAGCCCCAGGTTCCAGATTTGAGGTGCTTCCAGGTTTTATCAGCAAAGTCATTCAGAAATGGTACTTAAAGAGATTCAATTTGCTATTCTAAAAGACAAACTTAACTTTTTTTTAGCTTATGGACTAATCATTTTAGCTCTGCTTCCAACTCTTATCAAAACAGACACCTTGCTGATATCTTATAGTCATTAACAACTGACTCCCAACCAGCAGCTGGTGAGTGGTGGGTGGCACAGCTGACTCAAGTGTGTACACAATCAGCTGAGCTTTTGTGTTCTTTTAACAAACTGAGTAAAGTTTTCCTCCGTGACTTCAGCAGTTCAGTCACACCCAATACGAGGAAATGCGCCCCAAAATGACCATCCTTCGTCTTTTCCATGTCGTAGCAGTCAGGAGAGAATACAGGATTTGTTTGCTCTTGATCTCAGACTGATGAACTTAGTTTCAGAGGCTGATCAATTCCCAGAGAAACCTTTGTTTCAATGCTACCGGTAATTGTTTGCTGCGGCTTTAAGAAGCTTAGTGCCCCTCAGGCAACAGCTCAGTCAACTTGAGTATGGCTGTACCTCCAGAGACCTGAGAGAGCTTATTTACCTTCCTTTTGTTTGTACAAGTAATTACTGCCTCTGTAAAGTTATCCAGACAACTCAGAGAAGGTACTGTCTCACAAAGTAAAGCTGACTAATCCTGACTTATGAAATAGTTCCCTAGTATGTGTTTGTCCTCCCTTCTTTTTAAAACCAAATTAAAAAAGAAGAGAGGAGGGAATATCCCTCAGCAGTCAGAGCTGAACACACAGGCGAAACCACTGGGATTCTGCTGGCCTCTAATTGCTCCCGTTGGTTCTTGTTAGACTTAACAACACCAGCTTGCTACCAACAGAAAAAACTTGATGATTTGTAAACCAACTGCCTTATTTTCACGTTGCTTTAATCTACTCAGATATGCAGTAATAATTGTCAGTATGTGATTCAGTGATGACTAAAAGCTTCTCCTTAATTCTTTCAACTTAAGCCCACTGGGTGGGTCACAAAGGTGTTCCTGAGAGCTGTGCCCTTTTGACTGCACACAGAAACCAGATAAAGGTGTCCAGAGCTATTATAGGGTGTGGCTGGGCATGAGTCTGAGGAATGTATTGATTTGCACAGGCACGAAATGGTCCAGAGTGTTAGTGCGACTTTGCGATGAGGGAACTTAAGAGCATGACGTGTCTAAAAGGTTTCGCTTAACTCCAGGAAATAACCCAGGCCAAAAATAGATGTAATAAACAACACCTTTAACCCTCACACACACCCACACACTCCTGTAACAGAGCCCCACCCTGCTATGTACCTGAGCAAACACTCATGGTATCCATGGCAGATAACAGGTTTTTTTTTTTTTTTTTTTTAATGCACAGTACAGTATAATACATGTGGGCGGCATGCAACTGTTGTTTGCTTATAGACGCATGACCACTTGCCTCCATATAGTGACAAGAATTGAGGCATAAAGTGATTTATTTAGACTCAAATTAATCATTAATTCACTTGCACACAAAACAGTATACATAAAAAATATAATATATATACAGTTCTGTGAATGCACCATATCTGGTCCTGCTGCCAAATGTACATCTGGAGGCGTGTCGCGTCAGTCACCCACCCAGCAGTGAGTCATTTTTTTAAATGCTGCTCAGCATTTTGCCATTTTTAATCCCCCAGCACTAATCGTGGTGATGGAGGATATATTCACATGTTTTACTCAAGAAGAAGTAGCAATACCACAATTTAAAAATACTCTGTAACAAGTAAGTCATTTTACTTAAGTAAGAGCATGTTATTATTATTTTCAAACTGTACTGCAGTATAAAAGTACTCACTATGAAAGCAAAACGGGCTCTTGTCAGTGTTACATTATTAATAAGTATGCCATTAGATTATTATTACTGATGCATTAATATGTAAGCAGCCTTTTAATGATGTAGCTGGCTGCAGTATAGCTGATTTTATCCATTGTATGTATTGGTGGGTGGTTTGAAGTAGAGCTGAAACGATTCATCTCTCCTCCATACAGTGAAGTAAATATGTTTATTATTGTGTAAAATATAAAGGAAATCCTATGACGTTCATATAACAACATGCTCCACATCACTGGTTATGCAGCTAATCGTCAGGCTGATCCAATATGCCTTTTCCAAAATGTCCTAACTTTAATGACATGAATTGACCTTAGCCTGGCGTCTGTATTTTGATCCAAGGTTGTAAATGCAAAGTCAGATAGCCTTTATCATTGTATGCCAGCACATCTTTGGCACACTACTTATAAATAGCATTGTAAATAAACAATCTAGGACACAAGATGCTTAACATGCCAGATGTGTGCAGGAGAGTTAAAAAGCTCTGGCCTCCTTTGAATCTGCGGCACAAGAGATGAAGAGGCTCATTTAATTCCTCTGCAGCTATAAAGTAGGGCAGTTACGGGGAGAAGCAGGGAGTCCCGGGTCGTGCATTACATCATAAGAACAAGTGTGCGTGCTAGCAGGAGGAGGGGGCTTGCGTCAGCTTGTTCCCTCACTGCATCCTAATTGCAGATAGAACAGTGGGACAGTAAATTACGAATGAAACTGAGAAGGAAGAAATGGTGGGGAGAAAGTAAAACTCAAGTATCTCTTCCACACACCCCCCAGTGACTTTTTTTTTCTCACATACAGAGAAGGAAAAGCTCTGCGCTGTCCCGTACATACTGTTCCTTATTTATTCCCACGCACACAGGCACGCAGAAACAACAGCTGCAGTTTTATCACTCTGCAGTGAGTTTTTTTTTTCACAGGGCATTGAACATCGGCAGTGAAAAACATGAACAAAATCCTCCTCTATTGCTATTATCCTCCATGGATATTAGTATATTAACTATGAATATATTTGTGTCGTACTTTATCCAGACTCATTCAAGCTTCTCAGCTAAATGAGGCAAAAAGAAGTTGCTACAAAGTGATGTTTTCTCCTTCAGTATTTCAATAAAAGACTCAACTACATCTCCCTCAAACCCCTTTTTCAAACACTAGAAAGTTAAATATTGGACATTTACAACATCCGTCTCGCTACCGGCGAAGACGAAGCGGACACTTTTAATGGCTGTGCTTCTCCTGTGGCACTTTGAAAGGGTTCCATACCGATATAAACACATCATGCAAACAAACCCACCAATCTTCTTCAACTCGTGCTTGTTGAAGAGGCTGCTTGTTTACCACTCGGACACCAGGTGCGCGTGGGTGTTTAGACGCCAATATTTGCCTTTTAAAAGAGCATCAGAGGTCTGAACGGCTGCAGGCCCCACAAATCATTTTGTTTACATGAAGAGGCCAAACTATTGCAAAAAATCCATTCCAGTAACCATAGGAGCTTTGTCATTAGTTCACAATGCTGAGGTGTTTTATACCGGCATGTCAGTCACTTTGCACCTACAAAGAGTCCTCAGGAAATAATCCTTCAAAACATGTCGCATTACAAGCTCTATTGTCACATCTCTCTCTTCTTATTTGGAGCGTCTTTGTAAGCCGTGACGGCAGCTAATGTCACGTTAGCTTTGATCACATACAGCTACAAACAGACAATACTGAGCAGGTACAAACCTGAAAAGTTATTTTAAAAGTATTTTACACATTGTGCCCACGCTCTGCTATATATCCTGACTGCAGCTGAAACGCTGACCTCTCCTCTGCTTCTGTTTGCTCTCAAAGCCTGTACTATCGCTGGTGTGCATGCGTGTTTCTTTGTGTACATTTATCAGTCCGAGTTGGTGTGAGTTGTACTAAGCTTCAATTCCAACATTTTCTAGTGACAAATACAGCATTTGTGTCAGTGTCGGTTGGATGAAGGAGAGAAACGAGATCTTGTGTCTAACTCGAGTAACGTTACTCTATATAATATTTATTTCATGCGAGCACATGAATGTTGAAATGAATGAAAATGACTATCGTTAGCCGTGATATAAATGGATGAAGCTCAGCACTTACCTGTTTCTCCAATATTTACCCGTGTTTTACCTCGTCTCTGGTTAGGCAACCTTAGAAAGATGGTAAGTTATTTTTATTAGGGCGGGTGGAATGAATTTATCTCCGTTGATCCCGTTCATTCGTTTGCTGCTTCCATGGCTGTAATAACGTTACAGCTGTAGCGCACTGGATTGGCGTTTCGGACAGAATAGGCAGTTGATACCAACACATAGGCCAAAACACAAACACACATTCCGTCACGGAGAAAATACTGTATTTAGCATTGTTGTCAGAAAACAGTATTTCAACTTAGCATTTTTCCTTAATATCTGATGACACACTGGGGTCATTTTTCTATTAAATGCAGTAAATATATTACATATTGCAACTTTAACATAAAAGTCTGATTCTGATTTAAGATTAAAGGAATACGCCACCGTTTGTTGAAATAGGGCTCATCACGGTCTCCCCTAGCTGTAGATAGGTGGGCCAACGCATTTTTTGTGCATGCATTGTTTTAGTCTGGTGCAACACCAGCAGCGCCGCTGCTAGTTAGCTTAGCATAGTGAATGGAATGCTATGTTGCCGGTTAGCATGTTGTGAGTAAAAGTGAGCCAACAAAAGACAAAAAAACTACCAAATTACATGCACTTACGCCACCGTTTGTTGAAATAGGGCTTATCACGGTCTCCCCTAGCTGTAGATAGGTGGGCCAACACATTTTTTGTCTCAGTGCATGTCATTCTATCTACAGCTAGGGGAGACCATGATAAGCCCTATTTCAACAAATGGTGGCTTATCCCTTTAAAGTGCATGCATGAAAGGTGAAGATTTTGATATCCATGTTCTCATCATTTATAGGGCCATGACAGTTGGTGCCTTTGTGTTTACTGTGTGCAATTTGAACATCTGACTGATTATGTATGACTTCATATTTGGGAAATATAGCTCAAGTTATATATAATACAGTTGCAAGTTGTGACATTTTCAAAAATGTGGGGAGCCTGTGAAAATGACTTTCCGTACTTTTTTGTTATATTTTATCTAGTTGTCTGCTCGTTTAATGTTCACATGACACTAAAATGCAGAAAAAAACTAGCAAAAAAAACAAACCTAATGTGTAATCGACTTTCTTTATCAAAAGTAGATATGGAAGGAGAAAAAATAAAGATGCTGAAGATGCCATTTGCAGGTCAGTGTAATAAGTATAAAAATGCATAATGATGGTGATAGTCGTGGTTTGTCAGAAATTACTTGTCTTCCCACTCCCCTTTAAAAAAAAAGGGGGGTAGTGGAAACAAGACTGAGGTGAAAAGTGAAGGACGGCGTGAGGAAGAAGGAGAAGGCGACTGATTTCTCTTCCTGTCTCAAAAGTAGGAAGCAAACAGGAAACCCTGCAGTGATAGAAGCTGACCTCAGACTGTGCATGTTTATATCTGTATGTGTGGTTGAACACGATGTACCCAAATGTTGGCTGAATGAGAATTTGAGGACATAGAATATTCACAGAAGTAGAGTTTCAGAAGCACTGAAAATGAATGAAGACATATTAGAGAGAGAGTCTTTGTGCCTGACTGACCCAGATCTGTTCCATCCATCTCAGTAAAAATGGCTGTTTATGGCGAGCTGCAGAAGAGCAAAATACTAAATTGCTCCCCCAAGTAATTCTGCTACAAGAAAAGGTGTGGAAACAACCGAGTGTCTAGCTAAGATGATCGCAGGACAAATATGCTTTAAGGGCAAGTAAGAGTTCAGTTTACTTTGCTGTGTCAAATTATCTGCACACTGAGCACACCCACTGTCCCTCCCTGCAAACAAAAAAGTAGCATTTGTGAGCTTCTCCTGCAGATGTGTCAGTATAAACAGGCAGATGTCAGCCAGATGATTCCTTCAACTGCTTACTTACAGAAAGCTTCACATATCTGGGCTGATCTAGGGTCAGGTCTGCATGGCTTTTACCAGACATGTGCTGCTACTGTTAAGAGGCCTCAGACTTTGCATAGCACACACAGCATTAATAATATAATTAACACACAACACTGGATTGGTTTGACCTAAAAAATTGTCAACGCAAGCCTTTCTCAATCAGGTCATGTTCAAGCTATTTTTGAGATCGCTGTGGTTTTAGGTCACATTACTGGGTAAAACAAGGTTGAGACTTCTCTTTCCTCCTGTCTGAACTGTAAGTGCTGAGTGTGTCTATGTGGAGGCAAAGGAAGGACGTATTTAATGCTCATGTTGGCATTGTGACAGCCGCTCGTGCCCTCTGACTGTTGCTGATCGGCACATTGTCTGCATAGGCTGTCTCCACTTTAGTTCATGAAAGAGTTGATGTCAGTCTGTGTGAGGATGGAAATCAATTACTATTGATGCCACAGCGAGAAGCAATTATCTGTTTGCTAAGCCCCGTCCACCTCTGTCCGCACATATGCAGTTCACATAGATAACGGAGGAAGATTTACTCAAAATGGTTAAAAACTGTACCCAGCTGAAATGCTGGGATTGCTGAAGTTTAAACTTTCCTAAACCCAATAAAGAGCAGAACAGAGCTGCCAACGTTTGCCTAAACTCTGATAGCATCCAGGACCTGCTCCAACACAGTGCTCATTGTGACCTTTTTTCTGGGACTTTTTTCAATATAACCTGTAATTAGTTTATACAGTACAATATGTATTTTTGTAAGACATTGATACTGGAGTCTCTTTTAACTTGTTTTTATTATGTGTTAACAGAACATGTCAGTGGCTAAAGTTCTATGCAACATACCAACTTAATCTCTGTCTATCCTGTTGAACCGTGCATACTTTTACACACTTGTTTTGACACAAACTAAAAAAAAAACAGACATGTTATTCTCTATACTTTACTGTAGGCCTATGGCCCATAAAGTCCTTCAAGCGTCCTACTAAACTGGAACAGTGTTGCATTAACAACGTGATTAAGAGAAAAGCTCTTTAAGTAAACGTCGGACCTGTTGTTGTCTCTCCTGTTGTGTCAGTTCAACAATGGTGCAATAATGACTGTCTGGCTGCACAGACACACATTCCCTGTATGTCTCCCAAAACAAAGAGTTCAAATCCTGCTGTCTGTCAAGCTTACCTTTATCCTCATCATGTTGCAGCACATGCCACAAGTAATTAGATATATTCTTCTTGTTCTAAAAATACACATTTTAGTGTGCTTAAAAAATGTCCAGGCTTATAAAGATTTCCCAAATTGCATGCTATGAACGGGTCCTTGCATCTCCCTGCTTGTCAAGGGTGCTGGCGGGACCTTACAAGTTATCTCAGGACACTTTATAGATAGAGTAGGTCTAGACCACACTCTACAATATAATATACAGAGACCCAACAATTCCCTCCAAGAGAAAATTTCTCTTTATAGGGTAACTACTGTTTTTTTCAACCTGGACCCAACCTGTTTGCAGTGACTGATGGGAACAACAAACTTTGAAATTGGTCCAGTATTAAGCAAGATCGCAGTAGTTGGCAGCGGCGAAACAAGCTACAATGTAAGTTAATAGGGCAATTGTCCAGCTTGTATTTACCTTCACAAAAATGCTGGTTTTGCCACTGACAGGCTCAGATTTATCTTCTACAACCCCAAATCAGAAAAAGTTGGGACAGTATGGAAAACACAAATAAAAAAAAGAAATTAGTGATTTCTAAATGTACTTTGACTTGTATTTCATTGCAGACAATACAACAGCACATCATTTAATGTGTTCCTCGTGATTTTTATTGTTTGTTTCTCAAGAAAACAAAATTCCTATTTTGGTTCTTGCAACACATTTCAAAAAAAGTTGGAACAGTAAAGCATTTACCACTTTCTAATGTTGCCATTCCTTTTCACAACACTTAAAAGACATTTAGGGACTGAAGACACCAAGTGATTAAGTGTTTCAGGTGTAATTTTGTCCCATTCTTGCTGCAAACAAGTCTTAAGGTGGACAACAGTACGGGGTCTTCGTTGTCGCATTTTGCACTTCAAAATGCGCCACACATTCTCTATTGGAGACAGATCGGGACTGCAGGCAGGCCAGTCAAGTACCCGTATCCTCTTCCTCCGCAGCCAGGACTTTGTAATGTGTGCAGAATGTGGTTTTGCATTATCTTGTTGAAATATGCATGGACGTCCCTGGAAAAGATGTCTTCTTGAAGGCAGCACAATGTGCTCCAAAATCTCTATGTACTTTTCAGCATTAATGGTGCCATCACAGAAGTGCAAGTCACCTTTGCCAAGGGCACTGACACAACCCCATACCATGACAGACCCTGGCTTTTGGACTTGTTGCTGGTAACAGTCTGGATGATCCTTTTCTTCTTTGGTCTGGAGCACACGGCGTCCATTTCTCCCAAAAAATACCTGAAATACTAATTCATCTGACCACAGTACACGTTTCCACTGTGTGGTGGTCCATCCCAGATGCCTCCGAGCCCAGAGAAGTCAACGGCGCTTCTGGACCCTATTAACATAGGGCTTCCTTTTGGCACAGTACAGTTTTAACTGGCATTTGTGAATGTAACTACGTATTGTGTTACTTGACAAAGGTTTGCCAAAGTAGTCCTGAGCCCATGCGGTGATATTGCTTATAGATGAATGACGATTCTTGATGCAGTGCCGCCTGAGGGATCGGAGATCACAGTTGTTCAGCTTAGGCTTGCGCCCTTGTCCTTTACGCACTGAAAATCCTCCACATTCCTTGATTCTTTTAATTATGTTATGCACTGTTGAAGGTGAAATAAGCACATGTCTTCCTATCTTTCTTTGAGGAATATTGTTTTTAAACATTTCAATAATTTTCTCACTTATTTGTTGGCAAACTGGCGATCCTCGGCCCATCTTTGCTCCTAAAGGACTAGACCTTTCTTGGATGCTGCTTTTGTACCAAATCATAATTACAATCACCTGTTGACATCACCTGTTTCAAATCACATCATTATTTAACCAATTTAGCTGATTACTAGCCCTAAATTGCTCCTGTCCCAACCTTTTTCGGAATGTGTTGCAGGTCTGAATGACAGGAAAGGATGTATATTTACAAATGAAATTAAGTTGACCAGACAAAACATGAAATATTTTGTGTTCACATTGTCTGCAATGAAATACAATTCAAAGTACATTTAGAAATCACTACTTTCTTTTTTTATTTGTGTTTTCCATACTGTCCCAACTTTTTTCTGATTTGGGGTTGTAATTGTCTGACAAGATTATGGAAAGGATTTCTAAGGAGGTTGACCTTTCTGTTAAAGAGTAAGATCCTTTTTTGAAACATTAAAACATCTGCGCAATTGTGTTCGCTAAACCCACCAGACTCCATGTAAATAAACAGTAATTTTAGCATCGTAAAATAGACTTCATTCAAAGACGACAGAAACAAAATAAAACTATGAAAAGCCGTTTTGGGTCATCTTACGTCTTTTGGTTGAAATGAACACATAGTTTACAGATTTACATGTTAGAATATGTTGGCTCTATACAAAAGTATTGCTTTTTTAAATGAAGTCTGGAGGGTTTATCACTAGCGACTTCAGAGCTGTTTCTGGTTAAACAGAAAGGTCTCAAAGATGTTTTAAAGGTCTATTTTTGAAGGGATCCTTTCCATAATGTTGTCAGACACTTAGAATATTAATCTGAACCTGTCAGCGGCAAAACAAGCACTTTTGTGAAGGTAAATACAAGTAGGACAATTGCCCAATTAACTTACATGCTTGTTTCGCTGCTGCCGACCGCAGCAATCTCGCTTAATACTGGACCAATGTCAAAGATTGTTGTTCCCATCAGTCACTTAGACATTAAAACATAGGAAATTAGGGTCCATGTTGGAAAAAATGGTAGTTACCCTTTAACAGGCAGAAACTTCAGGCAGAACCTGGCTCTGGGTGGGCGGCCATCTGCCTCGACCGGTTAGGGGAGAAGGAACGAGGGAGACAGAGACACAGAAATATAACTCGTCATAATTATAGCAGTGGGTATGGAATGACATGACGAACAGTGGCAATTATTTTGTGTGTATTATGTATTGCATATATCAAGGTGAAATGTACTGTGAGGGCTACTTTTTTGAAACATGTAGGGGGCACTATCATGTATTTTGTTTCACCCAAGCATGAGACCCATAAAATATCAAGACTTTCACCAGTTCTGATGCGTGTGCAAATGTTCACGTGTTTCAATATATGGAATGCCATTTATCCAATATTAAATAAATAAATATGCCAATGAAATACATCCTGAAATAAAAAAAAGGTGGCTCTAAATTAATCTTCACTGGTCGAATTGATTCAATATCACGATCACGATGCGTCACCTCCTCAATATTAATATATAGATATATATGCTTTTCATTAACAAATTCAAGCAGTCAGATATATATGAACTCCCCTTTTTTATTGTATCTGTTCTTAAAAACACTTCCTGAATATAGTGGTGTCTGAACACAGCAGACAACAGACAAAAGGCAAAAACAAAGAAAGCAGCTACCGGAAAATCAACAAGCAACATCAGTAGGCAATAATTGATTATTGTCTGTCACTGCATTGATGCAGAACCGTCTAGGTCCAAATCGCGATGCATCAATGCAATGATTCATTTCAACACCCCTACTATAAATATATAAATAAATGTAAGTAGTCAATATGGTTCACTGAAGAAATGTTTTTATTTAAAAAAGGACATTTTTCAAATGACAACTTTTACTTATTTCAGGGGAGTTTTATTTCATAATGCTACATTTATTTATTTCCCTCTCTTTATTTTCATTTCTTATATTCAAATAAAGTGGGCCTTAGGGTGTGTCCGTGCTCTGGCCCTAATAAGCAATGAATTCAGGGATACACCTCAGTTGTGACATTTATTAATCTCAACACTGCCTTTGCGTGTTGTTTTGTATTCATTACAAATTGTTTCGCAGATACCAAACACACACCAGGAATGCAACTGTGTTTAACAAAACCAGTCAAACCAGATTTACATGATAAAGAAACACTTCAGTCTGATAGCTGAGTGAAGCAAAATCATTACCAATGGGGCAGAGTTTAAGGCCCCATCCAGACGAAGACGTATTTTGATGCAAACGCACATCTTTTGCATCGTTTGGGCCGACTGTCCACACGAATCCCGTAAACGCACTTTTTTGAAACCTGGTCCCAGGGTGAATAAAAAAAAAGCCGGCTCACGTTTGGCTTCGTGTGTACGGCGAAACCGCATAAGTGCGTATCGATGTCATCCCCACACACCTCGGCCTAACAGCTGACTGCCTTCAACCCAGCTGACCGCTCTAGCAAGGACGCAATGCTGTTTATAAAGTGGAAGTAGAGAATTTATCAACTAGCTAGCTAATCTGTCTGCTTATCAACTCCTTGAACGGATTATAGTAACTTTTAGCACCGCTTATTGTAGAAAGGCTACCGCAAGAAAAACGTGTAGCTAGATTATCAAAAAGACATCGGATCATTAATGTTTGTGTGACTGCCGATGTTGATGTCAGCTAGCGTTAGCTAGCTGCAATCATGTCCGATAGAATGTAAACAAAGTTTACATTCTTTTTCTAGGTGGCCTTTATATAACGAGCAGTGGTGTAAGTTATTAAAGTCTAGTCCATGGATGTGTTAAGCTAAGAGAACTAGCTAACAGTCATATTATGAAAGGAAGTCACTGAAGGCTGCTCTTCTTCTTCGTTCCGTTAATTTCTGTAGCAATAACAGCGCCGCCTACAGGCCTGGCATATGAAGTACCGTGTTGAGTCATTTACAGATGGATACATGTGGACGTGAATTTTCTTGAACCGAATCCAGGGAAGACGGATGCGTTTTCATCCTAACGTCTTCGTCTGGATGGGGCCTAAGTTAACTGATCTGTGCCTAAAAACAACCACACCACCATGGTTGGAGAGATTTCAGGATGAAAACTTTTCCTGTTTTGACAACTCATAGGGAGCGAGAGAAGTTGCTGAGGGCAGGAAAAGTGGAGGATAAGAGAGGGTCGTAATCCCCAATAATTCCCCTCTCTCCCCATGGGGCGCCAGTGACAAGCCTCGCTCTCTGTGCTTCCGTCTGCTGTTTGCTTTGAAATTTCAGATGGCTCTCGCTTGGTGGCAGGGGCACGTGCCTCCAAGAAATGTGACTTTGGGTGGAGGACAAATGAGGACAGGGACATAATGAAAACCTGCTGCACACTGACCCTGAGCTTCCCACAAAATACTCAATCCCCCATGAAAAAATCACTGGCTGTGTGGGTGTGTGCAAGTTTTATTTTTATGGATATTGTCCTTAATTTAAAGGTGCTCTAGGCGATGTCACACGTTTTTTTGGGTTACAACATTTTTTGTCACATACAGCAAACATCTCCTCACTATCCGCGAGCTGCCTGTCCCCTGAACACACTGTAAAAAATAAACGCGGTCTCTGTAGACAGCCCAGGCTCCACAAACGGCAAACAAAAACAAACTGCGCCAACCTGCACCACCAAACATAACAAACAGTGTTCCAGCCAATAACCTGTCTGTCTCCATCTGCTCATCACTCTTAAATAGCAACTTTCATTTTGAATTTCTTACTAAATTAAGTTAAATCATTTCATCACAGTACTGAATCTGAGCGTCAGACAATTAGTGAGTCTTTTTTCGCCAGTTTTACTTTGCATTTTTCATCATTGTGAATTATCATGTTAAAAAGCTGCCAGCTTTTTGTGCCTGGGTGCTTTGGTTTTAGTGGAGGTGAAGAGAAAACACTTGATGCAGCAAGTTCATGTCTGCGACTGTGGCTCAGAGCGGTCGACTACCAACTGGGACTCAGGTGGATGAGCAATCGTCTACCAATCAGAATGTCGGTGATTCTATCCCTGGTCCATGCAGTCTACATGTCAAAGAGTGCTTGGGCAAGACACTGAACCCCGAATTGCTCCCGATGCTTCACCATTGGTGGGTGAAAGTGCATGAATATTTATCTGATGAGTTGGTAATAAGTGGGAATGTCCGCACACGTTGCCAGGGGTTTCTGCAAATGACTCACCCTTCATCTGAATCTTGTGTGTAACTAGATGTGTGGAAGCAGCTGACTCAAGTTAAAAATCAGCACTGACTGAGTGCACACATGAGTCTGTCTTGACTCGGACACCACAGACCGCTGAATCCATTGGTTAAGTGTGTGTGTGTGTGTGTGTGTGTGTGTGTGTGTGTGTGTGTGTGTGTGTGTGTGTGTGTGTGTGTGTGTGTGTGTGTGTGTGTGTGTGTGTGTGTGTGTGTGTGTGGTATTAAAACAGAACATCAGATTAATATGTCAGGGACAAAATACTGTCTGATCCCCCAAAGCCTCATTTATAGTTTGGGGGCAGTCAGATGAAGTGCATATTTGTAAGAGTACTTGTTCATGTCCTTGGCATCAGTGGAAAACCAGACAGAAGTCAAGGTATAAAAAAAGAAAAGCATTGATGAGTCCAACTCGCCTGGATCCAGACACCCACATCACACATGTGTTGAGTTGTTGGGTGTTGGCGGCTGTTTCCCATGGTCAGAGAAATTGACCAGTCAAGACTTGGTCGCAGTTAGTTTCTCCAAGCAACAGCTTCTGTCTCAACTAAAAATGACATTATCTGGACTTACTTCCTACTGCTACTACTTCCTACTGATTGATAAGGGCAAAACAAAATATAATATATATAATTTTCTGGAGTAGCCAGACCCTCCTGCGCTCCGCAGCGCGTGGATGGTCTGGCAAAGCGAGACTAGCCTATCATTAATGTGTGTTTTTTTAACAAATAGGCTGATTCATACTTGCTAAAATTGTTGGATTCATGTTAAGACATTTTCATTTTTGAAAAAACTTAAACATTAACAAAAATGTACAATATGTTGAGGATCTCTGACTTAGAGGAGCTAACCAGCTCTCATCACAGCTGCTATTTAAAAACTTCAAAGTCAAGGGTCGTGTCTTCCCCTATTTGTTATATAGTGCACTGTATTTACTTTCGGCCGTTTTTATTTGAGTGCCTGAAAAGAGTGTCCAAGGTAATATCACCTGCTGACGCTTTAGGCTGGATTTTTCCTCTTAACTCAGCAACAAAATATGGTGTTATCTGTGGTATATTTAGGATTTCACAGTGATGAGAGTGCTGTTAACACGTCTTTTTGTGTGTGTACAAACATGAAGCGTATGTCTGATGCCTGGACACTGGACAGGCTAATCCCCTCATACAGTAGCGTCTCTGTGACAGTCTCGACGCTCAGGGTTTAACCCGCAGGCCACCTGCTTTCCCAGCAATAAGGAACAGCACAGAGGGAGGTCCAGTTCAGAGTGTGTAAAGAGGATTGTTTTGGGGTTGATTTTGGGTCAGAATGGTCTTTGCATGTCTGGAAACAGTAGGCCAGAAATAGAGGTTGCATGCGTATCAGTTTATGTGCGTACTTGTCAATAATAACTGTGTATTTGCTGGTTGGACAATAAAAAAAACAGCCTCCATGTGCCACCAGGCCAAAGGACTTAATTGATGGATCACAGCACATAATGTAAACAATTTGTCTTCTATATTTGTGCGTCCAAACATCAGCAGTGGCACAAACATATACGAGGTTAATCTGCGTGTGATCCCTCTGCCTCAGAGTACATCCTGTCCCTGCGGCGGCGTGCTTGAAGACAACACCTTTTGTCAGTGGAACAGGATTTGCGAAAGTGCCATCTGGACTGGAGCTCTGTCTCTACTCAGCGTCTGATCCACCGAGACAGCCAGTCAGCCACTGCGAGATCAGGATCTAGGATCAGACTGACCTGAGGAGGGCGAGGAGGGGGGGTGGAGGACAGAGCAGGGCAGGCCAAGGCCCTCTAAATAGATATACAGTTGTGTTCATAGCAGTCCAACATCACTAACCTCATAATTTTTTGGTAGAAGTGATATTTCTACATGGCAAATAATGTACTAGTAAGTGTTGTAGAGTCATAGAAAACCAACAGACCCAACAGTCAAGGAAGCAAATGTTGTGCATGCTGGTTATAGTGCATTTCACACTGAAATACTCAGCAAAATGGGCCGTTCCAGACATTGCTCTGAGGAACAGCGGACTTTGATTAAAAAGTTGATTGGAGAGGGGAAAACATATAAAGAAGTGCAGAAAATGATAGGCTGCTCAGCCAAAATGATTTCAAATGCCTTGAAATGGCATCCAAACCTGAACGACGTGGGGAAAAAACGGTTTGAATGGATCGAAGAATAGCCAAAATGGCAAAGGCTCATCCAATGATCAGCTCCAGGAAAATCAAAGAAGACTTAAAGTTACCTGTGAGTACTGTTACGATCAGAAGAAGGCTATGAAACCACGCTGCTGCCACTTGCCAGGACACTCTTGTAAAAGAGATTTTTAATCTCAAGGAGTTTTTATCCTGGTTAAATAAAGGTTTGAATGAATGAATGTGAAGCAAAGCTATCAGCTAGAAGCCCCCGCAAAGTCCCATTGCTGAAAAGAAGACATGTACTGAATAGGTTGAAATTTGCCAAAGGACACATTGACTTTCCAAAGGAGAATTCTGTGGACTGATGAGAGCAAAATTGTTCTTTTTGGGTCTAGGGGCCGCAGGAGGTTTGTCCGACGACCCCCATGCACTGAATTCAATCCACAGTACACTGTGAAGACAGTAAAGCATGGTGGTGCAAAAATCATGTTATGGGGATGTTTCTCATACTGTGGTGTTTGGCCTATTTATCGCATACCAGGGATCATGGATCAGTCTCAATACATAAAAATACTTGAAGAGGTCATGTTGCCTTATGCTCAAGAGGAAATGCCTTTGAAATGGGTCTTTCAACAAGACAATGACCCAAAACACACCAGTAAGCGAGGTTCCAGATGAACAAGATTGATGTTATGGAGTGGCCAGCCCAATCCCCAGACATCAATCCCATAGGTGACATCAAAAATGCTGTTTCTGAGGCAGAACCCAGTAACGCAGAGGAATTGTGGAATGTAGTGTCGTCCTGGGCTGGAAGACCTGTTCACTGGTGCCAGACGTTGGTCGACTCCATGCAACACAGATGTGAAGCAGTTCTCAGAAATAATGGTTATGCAGCTAAATATTAGTGCAGCGATTCAAAGTAAAGCAAACCCTTGAGACATTTGTTCAGTTTATACAGTAAATGTAAAGAAAAATGCAAATGCTGCTATTTTTTTTTGAACAGCCTAATATTCATTTTTCTTCACTTTCTGTAAAGGTATAACACAAACGTGATCAACTTTGGTCATGTCTTGATTTGGAGTGTTCCCAATGCATTGATATTATGGAATTAAACGATATTCTAAGGATTTTGAGCATTATTCACTTTTTTTAAAACACTGCTATTATTCTGAACACAACTGTACATTAGATCAAAAACATCCATTCATTTGTTTTTTTCCCCCAGGACACCCCAAACCGAAGCTCCTTATTGTTCTCAAGCTAGAGGTCTAGCAGGTGTATTTTAAACGGTTTAGGTCCAAAATACATTTCTGACCTGCTAGTAAACTATGAACCCCCCAGACCTCTCAGGTCGTCTGGGACAGGTCTGCTTTCTGTCCCCAGAGTCAGAACTAAACAGGGAGAAGCAGCGTTTAGTTTCTATGCTCCACATATTTGGAACCAACTTCCAGAAAACTGCAGCAACTCTCAGTTCTTTTAAATCAAGGCTGAAGACCTTTTTTTTTGTTGTTCTTTATGTTGCTCTTTATGTTGCCTTTCCTTAAATAATTGTCCATTGCTTATACTTACGTTGCTTTTTTTTATCTGCTTTTATATTTTTATGTTTTTAACTGCTCTTTAATGTTTAATTTCTTATACTGCACTGTAACTTTTATTCTTGTATTTTAATTGTCTTCATGTAAAGCACTTTGAATTGCCCTGTTGCTGAAAAGTGCTATACAAATAAAGCTGCCTTGCCTTGCCTTGCCTTACATTTTTATCATACCAGGGGTGGAAAAACATGAAGCTTTTGATTAGAATAGATTAATGTCACATTAAATATTTGTTTTCATTAAAACAATTAGGTAAACTACAAAGAAAGCTAGTTTTGATTGCCTGGTGTGCAGTCTAGAAAAAGTTGCTACAAATAGACACACTAAGGCTGCTGTACCTCGAGGTTAAAATGTGGCCCTGAAAATAAAAGTATCCTTCTTTCTTGGTGTAAAATGTGCATGTATATGCATTAATCAGTTTTGTTAATTTTACATTTTCGATATGCAGCTGTTATACTTTTGTATGTGAAGAAATTAGTCAAAATCCTTTTGTGGGCTACATCACTATTTTATGCTTTAATTATTGTTTTATGGCAGTGGAAAATAGGTAAAGAGATCTCCACTTTTGAACAAAAAATGTTTTTTCTGCAACAATGTGTGCCTTTTCTGCATCAAGTTATGTTTCAAATGTCTGTATTTATGTAAAGGAAATTAATATTAATATAATAGGTTTTTGGGGTGGGTTGCACTACAGTTTTAAATACCCCCTGTAAATTACGCCTATGATTTAAAGTAATCCTATATTAGATTAAAAGGCAGACTCAATGTGTATTCATGTGTGTATACATTTGGTATAAGTATGTAATATAGCTTATTAACGTATGATTGCATGCAAGTAGGCTACTTGTCTCATTTTTCTTTTGTAATACCTAGTTTTGAATGCTATAGTAAAAAATACTTAATGTAATGATCGTCATATGAATATAATGGGTGTTTTTCCTCAGTCGCCTATTATTCACTTTGAAACCACCTTTTAATTAGAGAGACATCTACATATGTATATGAATGAATGAATAATTTTATTTTTTTGTCATGCACACAGAAAGTATGCCCAGCCCAAACAGGCTTACAAGACACCATTACTTATAGCAGGGGACCAAATACCAAACTAGCAACATAAATACTAAATACTACATTTTACACACACAAGAACACCGACACACACGTCGTAATTAAAGCGTTTTCATCTTGGCTTCACATGACGTCGTCCTATTTTTTCGTCCTCGCTACCAGCGGTCCCATGTCAGGTCCTATGGATGTATAATAATACATATGGATGTATAATATTAACGGAAGTTCCACATGCAGTGGGCGGAGCAACCGTAAGATGGCTGTAAGAGGGCTCGGTCATATGTAACCAATCAGAGGTCTACATAGACACAGGCTACATATTTATATGCGCATGTGTAATGAGGTCTAGTGAGGAAGCAGCAGAATGTCTGGGTTAACCATGGATGTTATAATATAATTATGTTATATTAACAGGGTTAACTGGGAGGCAATGAGGGTTATTTATTAGCTTTAAAATGTTGAGTAGAGAAAACCGGCTGCATTTATTTTTATATTGTGGAATTATATGGTTTATTTCTGGTCAATCTACATTTTTTGCCTTAATTTAATGACTTAAATCCAGTGTTATGGTTTCTAGAGGGAGAAAAGGCATACATTTATGACTAAAATTAAACTTGTATATATTTCTGAAACCTGTTGGATAAGATCGGTCAGACCACGACATCCTTGAAAAAAAAAGAAAATTAAAAATAACAGTCCAGGTTTTACATTTTTGTTTTTATTTGAGGTGCAACTGTCTAGTGCAATTGTAACGTCACATTTGTGATGGGCTGAGGAACATGCACAAAACATCAACATACTTCTGCTAGGCCTTTTCCTTTCTTTTTTTTTTTTTTGCCAAGTGTGTTATTATTGTGTTCAGCGCTCCAGTTGCACAACAAGCAACTCACAACACTTGGCTGTACAAAAAGACAAAAAGAAACCATCGTCATTCGTGAAAACAAACTAACAATATCACACGTCCCCACTCGGTTAAACAGTCCAGATAATTTGAGCGTTTGAGATAAGCAACTGCAGAGGAGAGTTCACATACAGTACAATGCCGTATGTCACTGCAGGAGAGACAGCATCTTAGTGTCGAGGTAAATGATCCTCGTGTTCCCAACCTGAGTAACGACATCACAGGTAGTTTAAAACCTGGCAAAACCATAGATATATATATACATATACACATTTATATACACATATTGAATAAAACAACTAAAAAAAGCTTTTTATATATGTATCTATGGTTAAAAACCAGGCACTTGAATTGGACATTTTTAATCTGTACAAAGTTTACTACTGAGAAACAGTCATGTTCCTACTTATTTGCCTTTCCATCTATTCTTTTTTTTTTTTTTTTACAGATCACTAGGACGTTAATTACATCAACAAGAGTGGAAACATTGAAACAAAAACCTTTCGTACAAAAAAAACCCCTTGATTCCCTGCATAAATGTTGAATGCTCCATCCAAGACCAGGGAGAGTGCGTTGAGGGTGGGGGACGGCGATGGGAACCTTGAAGAGAACAGAGTTCTCAAAGCGAACAATGAGGCACAGCTAATGTATATTTCGTACTCCTTTGTATCCCCTCTCTCAACCCAGAACATCAAGAAGACATTATCACCGTCTTCAGATAAAGAAAAAAATGTTAGCTGGGCTGTTTTGACTCCCATTCCAGATGGGTCGTACAAATCTTTATAGTTCGTCCACTGTTAATATCATCTGAAAGTGCATGGAACGCAGCACTAAAAATCAAATTTAAAACAAAATTGAAGTGTGTGCAGATGGACAGTGCTGGGTTGAAGTGTGGGGGGGGGCGGCGAAGATGATGGCACAATTTCCACAGGTCACACAGCAAGGGATTCGACAGCACTGACAAGAGCGTGCAGCATACTCCCACTGATTGGCCGGACCCTGCGTTGGCTCCTTCCTCCGCTGGTGGCTCTGAACAATGGCATCGGCTGTAAGGGTCGACTGTCAGTTCCTGTCAGCTCTGTCCTTCCTACTCATCAACACTACATTGAAGAGGACGATGGTCTGAGGCAGGTAATAAAAGCAGACACACACACACACACACACACACACCGGTGCAATTTCAAAGTCTTTCAGTTCAATTAAATGTGCAACAACAACAAAAATTGTCCTCCGGTTCAGCTGACGTGTGCCCTCCTCGAGGCGGTGGCATAGTCGGTCTTGATGTTAGAGTCAGTTCACAGTATGGCAAAACTTTTATCTCCTCCTTCTCTTCTTCCTTCTATTCCCCCTATTTCTCATCCTCTGGGCGGGGGGGGTTCTCCAGTCTGCCGTTTCTGTGTTACGCAGATGTGCCGGAGCTCTGTGTGGAAGGGAGGACTTGTGTGTTTCCGGCCGGGACCGGAGGCTGGGCGGTGCCGTTCGGGGAGCCGCCACTTTCTGTCTGTGCCTGAAACTGAGCCATTTGCTCGGGGCTGGCCAGGTTCTTGAGCAGGTTGTTCTCCTGCTCCAGCTGAGTGTTACGCTCGATCAGCTCTTTAATCTGCTCCTTCAACACCTCCACCTCCTCGCGCACAGCGTACATGAGGTGGCTCTTCACCAGGTCCTGAGGACGGAGGGAGGAAGAGCGATTTGGTTAGCCATGTAATCAATCCCGTTTTCCCTTTTAGATAACATCTTATTCAAATCACATTTCTTTGTTTGAGGCTCCTTACACAACAAAACATATACAAAAATACCTACATTTTTAAGTCAAACCACATTGGAACTAAAACTATGGACTTACGTAGTACAGGAACCATTCACCATTCACACACATTCATACACTGATGGCCATGGCTGCCGTACAAGGTGCCACCCGCTCATCAGATAAACATTCACACTCCGATGGCGCAGTATCAGTGTCTTGCCCAAGGACACGTCGACATGGTACAGCAGGGCCAGGGATCGTACCACCGACCTTCCGGTTGGTAGGTGACCGCTCTACCACATGAGCCACAGCCGCTCCAAACATTTTGATAAGTGGTATGCTTCAAGTTTTAATGTGTTTTTATGCCTTGCTGCAAAAACAAATAATCCTTTCGTGGGTCAATAAAGATCTGAACTGATCGTTTCTGTCATTTTTCAAGCCAAATTGCAAATGTTTGCTGGTTCCAGCACCTCCAAAGTGATGATTTACTGCTTTTCTCTCATCTGTAAATTTCATATTTTGGGGTTTTGGACTGCTGGTCAGACAAGAAATTTGAGGGTGTCACTTCAGGCTTTGGGGAATTGGGATGGACATTTATTCACTTTTTCTTTTTACACATTTTATAAGGCTAAATCAAATTCTTATCAATTAATCATAACTCTAATTGACCAACATGTCAATCAACAAAAAAATGAATTGCAACTGTTTTGATAATGGATTATTTATATTAAACACAATGTGGTTCCCGCCAGGTTTTGGACTGTCTGGACAAAACAAGCAATTTGAAAATGTCACTGTAGTCTTTAAAGAATTGTAATTGGCATTTGTTTTTTGACATTTTGTAGATTAAATGAGAATCAATTAATAGAGAAATAGATATTGGTCATAAAAATAGTTGCAGCCCCATCACAACAAACGATTCACACATAACTTCTTGACTTCTATTTTTTTTTTTTTTTTTAATAAAAATGTGTTTTGGCTCCTCCATGTTTTTATTTACTCCACACACACACACACACACACACACACACACACACACACACACACACACACACACACACACACACACACACACACACACACACACAGTTAAAAGGCACATTTTGCAGGAAAACAAGGCATACATGAATTCCTCAGAAATTTTTTTTTCAAAAGAGACACAGCTGTATAGCGCATTCCCATGATGCTGCTTGAGCTGTGCCAGGCTGCTTAAGGAGGATCTGCGTTTATTAATCTGAGCATCCCTCCTCTGGATCCGCTCCACCTCCTCCCTACCCCGGTACACTGCGAGGGAACAAAATGTTCCTGCGCCGGGGTGGGAGGAGCCAATCACCGGCAGAGTTATTTATACTGAGCGGCGGGCAGCAGGGAGGCTGCTGCTTGCCTAGCAACACGGGACAGAGAGGGGCGGGGGGGTGGGGGGGGGGGGGGGGGAGAGGGCGAGGGACTACTAGATGTTTATGCATGAGAAAGAGAGCGAGAGGGGATAGCGTGTGAACCGTAGCCTGGCCAACATCACGTTGCCAGCAAGCCGGAGGTCATCGGTCTAAAATCGTGACAGTGCAGGAAAACTCCCGTTGCCTCTAATTAAGAAAACAGCAGGTGCATATAAGCGGGAAATTATGTTGTTTTTTTGTACGCTTCTGCAGCTTTAATGTCTATTAAAATCCACGTCTAGAATACAGAAAAGCACAACCATGCTTCTCTCATTCATTCATTCATTCATTCATCCATCCATTAACCTCTATATAAAACATAACATCTTACAAATATTTAACAGGTAATCAAAATATGGCAAAATAAAAGCAAACAGTTGTGAGTCCACGTCCTCGCCCGGCTAAACGTTACATAACACGGGCCTATTTACAAACACTGTGCGGATAATAGGACTGGGTTGTTGTTTTTTTTAGATGCTTACCATTGCTTGTTCAATCTTGTTGTCAATGGCCACCACACTTGCACCGGAAGAGCTGAAAAGCGGAAAGAAAAAGAAATATGTTGGTTAGTTTTACCAGCGTTGCATTAGCTGAATACTGCAGGTCTCCATCGAGGGTTTATAGCACAGACGTAGACTGGTGTTTGCGGGATTATGCTGACAAAACGCAAATGAAGAAAAAGCCCGAGGTATCACATTATTAAGCTGTCGTTAGCAAAACAAACATGCTACAATTCAGAGGAAATCTCTATTTAGTGCCTGCAATAAAGCAAACGGTCAGACTCGAGAAGGCAGGCTTTGACTTTGACGGCGGAGAATCAATGAGCCAACATTTCAGGCACGGAGCCTCGTTTTTAATCTACCCCGTATCGCAAATAAAATAAGACAATGCGCCGAAAGCCTAGTGGCGTTAACGTTACCTATTGTCAAGTCCGACTGATGCGCTCTCCTTTCCGAGCACAGAGGACAGAAACGATATCGAGAAATTCCTCAGATGACAAACGCCAAGATCCATCGCCACCGTGTAACATTGGGAATTCATGCTATCCTGCCCATTAAAACCCCCGAAGGCGATTCTTCGGCTGTGCAGACTGGAAACCCAGTGGTATAAAAGTAGAAAAAATAGCGCATTATTGAGGACAGGATGTCGGGTCTCCTCTCCGGGCGACCGTGGAGCTCGCAGCCGGGACAGAGCACACAAAAGACTGCAGCTCCGCGCACCGCGGCTCCCTCTCTGGATAATGCATGCAGGAAAACAGCGCCAGCAGCCGCGTGATTGGCGGGAAAGTGAGCTCATTAACATAATGCATGCGAGAAAATGGTGCCGCGGCGCCCCGGATTGGAGGAGAGGTCGCTCATGGTAATGATTTATGCAACATCTCTCCACCTGCTGCACCGTCCTCTATAAATCGCCGCATCCACCCACGCAATGAAAGAGGGGACTGCCTCGACTTCAACAGGACGAACACAGCAATTTATGAGCGGACATTTAGCTGTTTGCTGTTTCTGTCTTTGTCTCAAACTGCGATATGAATGTGTTGTTTCATGCTTAAATGTGGACTGCAGGTGATGGGAAAACTTTGACTGAAACAATGTCTCCACCTATCGGCGCGCGAACACACACACACACACACACACACACACACACACACACACACACACACACACACACAATAAGTCAACATAATCAACTGCCCACAAGCTGACCCTGTGGCCTCAGTAGTGTCCATCTGTGAGAGTAAATAATGATTTACACGCTGACCGTCTGTGGAGTGCTTGCTCTTGAGGGAATTACTATCACTGATTCAATTGACAGAAAATTACTGGCCAACCATTTGATAATAAATGACTTGTCAAAGTCATTTCTCAAACACATATTTGGTTGGTTTCAGCCACTCAAATGTGAGGATACGTTGCCTTTCTCTTTTCACGTCACGGTAAATGGTCAGTTGCAGCCCTAGTTTGTCTACTTGAGCAAAAAAACAACAACCCAGTATCTATTGTTGTTAACTAATATAATTTTATATTAATGTATCCTCAGATTCTGAGGCAACCACAGTTAAAGTTTTGGTATAAACAAATGATAACTCATTTGCTACAGCAGTATAGTTTAATAACATGAAATGGGATCTTGTAAAACAATAAAAGTAAGAAGAGGGAACTACTGCAACTGACGGTTATTTTATTTATCAATTAATCTGTTTACTTTTACGATCAAGTGTTCAGTCTATAAAATGTCAGGCAGTAATTTAAAAAGCCCATCACAAGACAGTATAAAAAACAGCAATATATAAAAAAAAAATCCACTGAGAAATCACTGAAACGGTTAATTGATTATCGAACCTTGACGACTGCTTTTCTGTCCGTCATCTAATTCATTAACAACAAATCTTTTCAGCACTAGAAGGAACATAATCAACAGCAAAAAAAAAAAAAAATGGAAAAATATGTATTGGTTCCAGCATCTCAAAACGTGAATATTTGGTGGGTTTCTTATTCTTCTAGAATATTAAACTGAATATCTTAGTTTTGGACTGTTGGTCGGGCATAACAAGTGATCTGAAGACTCTGGGAACTTGTGACGGACAAAAGATAAATTGAATAATCAGGAATATTATCGGTGGAGTCATTTCAAATTGTAATTAGTCATTAGTTGTAGCTCTAATATAAAAGCATTGCAGGACCTTTGATTAGTCGCTGCACCCGTTGTATTATCCCTTGTGTTGTCTTCCACTCGACCATGTGCTTGTCGTCCTGAAAATCAACACTTCTCTCTCTTTTATCCACGCTTTTGTCTCTTTTATCAGTGTTTTTGGCTCTTTTTTATACATTTAACGCTTCTTTTCACTACCATTTATAAACACCACTAACACCAACTCATTACCAGTTTTACACTCATTTTTGGAATTCATGGTCAGTACACCTTATTTATAGGAAAAAATTATACCTAATTCTTGAGTTAAAAAAAGCAGAAATTATGAATTATTTAGACTCATATTTAAAGGAAGGATAATTACAGAAGGGTAAATGTCAATGCTGAGTCTGGTTTGGAAACTTTTGTTTCAAAGTCAATGAAAGTAGATATCTTATCTTTTGTTGTACTTGTGAAGCGCGATGTATGGAATCGTCCAATTAAAAAAGAAAATTTGACCCGAAGACAACACAAGGGTTAAACATTAACATGCCACTTGAATTACACAAAGGCAGATTCAATCAATTCTTTTTGGTTTAATCATGGGTCTAAATTACTCAAGCAGCACACAAAGAAACAACAAGACAGTCAGGGTGTGGTTTTCTTTTCACACTCCTGACCACACGGACACATTTTAATTGAATCAGTATGAGCTAACTGATCTCCAACTGCTCCTTATTCACATCTTCCATCGACTTCGACTGGACCCATGTAACAGCTTCAATTAAGCTTTAAGCACCAGTGGGAAGATCTCTGACTACTACTTTCAACCACCTGAGGTGCTTACGTTAATGTTAAATCCTCTGGCTGGAACATTAACTGAGTAAGTGGAAGTGTGTCAACATGGGAGTTTGGGGATCAGAAACATGTCTTATAGGAGATGACAAAACCCTCAGCCTGCTCATATCTTTCTATTTTAAGGGTTCAACAGTCAAGGGAACTCTGACGGGATTGAGTGATTTCTAGAAAACTGGAAAATAATGTTTGTAGTGACTTCTCCTTTTTCCTTCTTCCAAAAAGGACCAGGGTCACATGTATGCACTGTTGTAGAGACCCTATTCATATGTGCTTATGCAAAAAAACAAAAACAATGTTAAATATTAAACTCTCTAGAGAAACTAGTTGTTGGGCGCAAAAAAAACAAACTATAGGAAAATTGTGTTTTTGTAGGTTGTACATTTTGATGTTGGACAAGCTGATTTCTTATTTGTTTATTGGAGACAGGAGTCTTATTAGTGGCGCGAAAACTGAGCAAAGCGAAGCAAATATGGGCTGACTGGATCAATTGAGGATCTGAAACACAATGCTTATCTGTGGCAGTTGAGATTGGAGGAAAAAAAATGTAACTGAAACAGACGAGATAAAGTCTTAATGATGGATCTGTCCAGGACCACGTGTACATTAGCCAGCCTTGCTTTCACACTCACACACAGTCAGATGTAACATGCGTGTGCAGAAGCAAGAACATTGTGTCCTCAAACACATTCATAGCCCTTCAGGGCTGCAGAGCAGGCGTATGAACATGCTGAGGTGATGTGCCTCGCTTCCTTGCTGCAGATAGAGGCACCACACTCAAGTGCCAAGTGAGATTTGAAAACTGCAGGTGTTAAGTTTCCTGGATAAATGCTCTGATAACTGCAGGCCCTACTGGCATTTTTCTCCTTCAACAGTGGATAGAAAAAAATCCATTGAACTGAACGCCACAACAACAACGACAGATACATCAACACAAAGCCCTTAGTTTAATCCCTAGGCTGCTGCAGTGGACCTGACCCCCGCTACACCACCGCCGACCCCCCTCCCCCCCCGGACAATGTAACACTACAGTCATCGTTACCTCTTCAGATGCTTCTCGAGCTCCCAGAAGAGCAGCTTTAATGCCATGGCGTCCCTGCCCTGCGCTCCTCCTGCCCCAACCAGCCCCTTCTCTCTCATTGATGCTCTCAGGCTAAAACACACTCTCCGACCAAGCAGAGGGCCCTCACCACACGGCCCACCGAAAACACCCCAAAACAAACACCACCACCACCGCCGCTGCCACCGCCACACCTCCTCCAATCTCCTGACCTGCGCCCTTTGGCCCCAACCCCCTGCTTAGCTTAGCTGTGGGAGATTCCAACAATGGAGGATGGGGATGCGAGTGTGTGTACAACAGGAGTCCTCCTGATTGCTCTCTTACTAAGCCTGAATCACATATAGACTCTCAGCCGATTGGGTGCATGGTAAGAGGAAATTAGTGGGTGGGGTGTGATGTCACTGCATAAGGAGTCATGTCACCTCCCCTTCTCTTATATAAACTGCCAGTAGAGATTAGGGTGATCCGTCCAATGAGATGAGCTACTTTTGACCACACACCCCGCTAGCACGCTAACAGCCTCCTACAAGCCACTCCCTTCGGTTTGCAACCTCTAACTCCTTTCTTGTTTGTTTTCCTGCAGCATCCTCCTCTGTGATGGATGTGGGAGTGGTACCTTATACTCTAAACCTCCTAGTATCAGTTTTCTAGTGAAGAGTGAGTTCATTTTCCCTTAAATTCCCTGAATATAACAACAAACATCCACCTCCTGCATCCCTCACATTTCCTCACACTCGTGCCCCTCCTTAAGGTATCTCAAGGAGAATGTGTATGGTGTACCAACCATGCCTTTAGCCGTCTTGTCACTCCACATCAGTGAATGCACGATGGATACACACTCACAGTAGGGGTCTCCACTGGAGCAAGGCTCACGTGTAGCTCTATGTTAGCAGTAAAAAAGGCTCCCACACAGGCACGCATTACAGTCTGAAAAAAAGATGATCACAACAAGATGGCTGTCTAGACGGCAGATCAGGCAAAGAGCTGAAAGTTCAACACCATCTCAGCTGTAAAAAAACAAAAAACAAAACCGCACCAAGTGTTGAGTAGAGGAACTGTAGAGAACAAAGGGAAGAGGAAACCCCAAGCGAAGATGGTGCGCAGTTGTGTGGACCACAAAATGGTGGCGAGGGCGCGGAGAGTGAGTTTGTTGGTGGGATTGAGGCTCAATGCCTGCAGTGAAATTGTTAACCTCATTAGGTGAAGGTCACATATTCTTTTCTTCCCTCCACTCTGTGTGTCGCTAATCCAAAAAACAGTTGAGGGGCTTGAAAACAAGAGCATTGAGAATTTTTTTTTTTTTAAAGAAACGGGAGATTCAAAACTACCATTATTGATTGGTGGAAATTTGTTTTTCTAAAGTCTATTTGTAATTTGGAGACAAAGCTCTTCTTATACTGTATATCTGTACATTGTGTACTTGCAGGTTTGGGGTCAGTGTACGCATGCCCCGCTTGGAACAAAAGGCTGAGTGAGGGGAGCGTCCGTTGATGTGGCGACAGTTGACATTCAGCCAATCGCTGATGGTGCAACAGACTCAGCTCAGCCAATGGTGAGAGACCTTCATCACAGATGGGATGCTTTCATTCATTATGTATCCACGTCCATCTACAGCTTGTGTATGTGGGCATGTGCAAAAGGCTGACCCATATATTACCTAACCACTATGCTGAAGCTTAATGTATACTTACACTACACATGGGAGACTTAGAAAACAAATACGCCATAAGGAAAAGTAGTGATAATGTAATAACACTTTAAGTCACTTCAATGCCAAATTATTATTGGCCAGGCTACCATGTTGATGTTACACCAAGCTATTAGATTTTATTAGTCAGGTAACGAGGTCTTGATCTTGCCTAACTGTGAATAAAACAATTAACAGGCAAAGCTCTTAAAAACAGCATCTTCACCCATCACAATATGCTTTCTAGTCAAGACAACCACAGCCATATTACCGGTTACAAGCTACATGATTTTAAGATCTGAATAGAAAATAAAAGTATGGTGGTGTCCTTCGCCGTCACACCCAGTGGAGCTTACATAAAGGCAGATGTGTAGCCACGGTGTGGCAGCAGACGATGTGCAGGAATAAAAAAAAGAACAGATGGTGCATGCGTTGCGGAGCGAACTATATTATGTGAGAAAAGTGGCACCTATCTTTAAATCCAAATCCTTGAAGTTTAGGCTCTTAGCTTTAAGAAATGCTCAATTTTGTACTTTTTGGGCGTTTCTGTATATTACAGTAACACAGTAAAACCTCAGGCCATATTATTCAATCTTTGATATATGAGGAGCCATGAAAAACAAAACTCAGGCAGCTAAACTGAGAAGGCTTACATGTAAATTCAGAAATATCTTAACAGAGTATATGACTATATCCTCATAATATAGAAAAAATCTTTTAAGATGAGCTGAAAGTAAAAAAGAAGGCAGAGAAGATATAGGCTAAGCTCCAGTGTTCCAGAAAAGTGTAAAATAAATATTGCCAACAGAAACCTAAATGCCTTCTTGTGTATTTGCTGTATACACTTGAAGGCATCTCCCCATTCTACCACAATCCTTCCTTTATCCACATTCTTTCTCACAAAAGCCTACAGCTGAGTGTAAGTAAAGCTTCCGCCTTACTTTATTGTGCCGTTTGAGTGAAAGCAGAGCTGGGCCATCACTCTGGCTGCAGTGTGTGGTCTTGAAAATGCTCCAACTCTGCCACAACTGTAAGTTATAACAAGTGGACATTATAAAGCAATTAGGGAAGTGACTTGGAACACAACAGGACAACATAAAAGTAATCTCCACAAAAAACACCAGTAAGGTTCACTTTTTATATCCATCCTCAAATGAATGTTTCCCTGCTTCTCTCCTTGCATGATCCCTCTTTTTTCAGCGGTTTGTTTGCTGCTCTGTGATTCGCCCACCTCCTTCCGCGTCACTTGTCCTTAAGCAGTGAGGAGACATCAGCTGGCGTGTGTGTCCTGTTTATGTGTGAGGCTATGTTTGCAAACAGGCAGGATCCGGTTTCAGAGGCTTTTGAACACTGGCATTTTACACAGAGGAGAACCAAGGCCGGCCGCAAGATCAACCCCACTGCGTGCGCGTCCACACACACTTGCACACACACATAAATAAAGTGTGCTGTATCTTCCAAATTTAAAAATCAAAAAACAGATGAACAAGATTTGATGAAAAGAAAAGGGACAATTTCATAATCAAATGTGTACCTGCAGCATGCAATCATTTTTCCGTTTTCAAGGTATAATTCATGAATAGGGAAAGCGTGCGAAGGCAGCAATAAAAAAAAATAAAAAAAACACTTCTATTTGTTCGCAACTGGGGATAATCTCCTTTGATCTTTGCACAAACAGACAAAACAAAGAGCAGGAACACCCCAAAACTAGACCAGCTCTCATGGCATCACAGAGCTTCAGGGCAGCAGCTCTGTAGAGTGTAAGTGAATCGGTCTCTGCAATGCACGCAACGCCTTACATAACAGACCTCTGTGCCATATGGGCCAAGGAAGAGACTGAAGAGAGAGACAGGGAAGAAAGAAAGGAGACTGAGCCCCAAGATCTCTACTACTTTAGTGACACTGCAGACATGCCTTATTCTTCTGATGGATGGATGGATGGATGGATGGATGGATGGATGGATGGATGGATGGATGGGGTATTAAAAGGAGAACTCCGACCAATTGTTACGTTAATCTTGTTAAATATAACTACCGTAAAACTTCAAATAATAGCCCGGGCTTCTATTTACCCAAATCGCCGAAATGGACCGGCTTGTATTTGAGACAGGCGTCTATAAGAGACAGGCCTTTAATTGACAATAGGAGGTTACCACATTATATTATTTTTTTTAATTCGTATTATGTAAGGGATAATGTAGAGCGAGGCGGTTGTTATAGCGAATACAACCCCGACAGGGTGATCAGGACCCCGACGCGAAGCTCAGGGGTCTTGAATCAGCCTGAAGTCCATGCGTCCATAGCAACGTAAACTCTGTATCTGTTAAGCTAATGCAACCCTTCATCTATTACTCTCCACCACCTTACGGGCTGTGGTAGTAGCCGTATATGTTATGGGGTGCTGCCGTGGTGGACAAATGACCCAGCTGCTGTTTTAATCACTGCAGGAATTGACATGACATTAGCTGACGCGTTGTAGTGAGCTAGCGGGTTATCGGCTGCTCGTATTTATATTAAACTGAACATTTCTGTTGACGGTGAAGTGAGACGAGGTAAATGGCTTCATGTCCTCATTCATCTCGTTTCCTTTTTGCACAGCCGTTGCATGTTGACACACCTAAACGTGCAATGTAAGCTAACTAATTAGCGTTGTTGTCCCTGCGTAGCGATCATAGACCGTTTATAAATATGTAGCAATATGCGCTCACCAGATCTGCTGTCATTGCTTGACTTGGAGGACAGAAGTTGCTCGACGGCGTTTCTCCACTTTTTGCCACAGCTGATAAATTATCCGACTTCTTTCAGCGGATTGATTGATAGCTGTCCTCCAGAGTGAACAGAACTGCGTCCATAGCAACGCTCTTCTTTTGCATGGCAACGGTGTGTTATGCATGTCTCGCCGCTGCTTCTCCCGAATTTTGTTCGGCAAATTTGACAACTGTCAGCTTAAATGTCAAATCATACTTTTTTCTTTTTGTCTCCATATATATGGAAATATATGATATATATCCATTTTGTGTGCGATCCATCTGGCGTTGGAGAGTAGTATTCTCTGCCGACAACAATCACGAGAGCGCCCGCTGGTCTGGAGGATGTCCTCCGGAATTTTTGTCTTTTAGGAAGGAATGTGTGATACATAAAAAATTAGGGCTGTCAAAAAACGCGTTAATTTCGATTAATTCATCTGAGAAAAAAGAAGAATGCACATTAATCCATTCCATATTGACCTTTCACCCAGAGCCGTTCTAGCCGCTATTCGACTGTAAAATGAAGGAGGGAGATGAGAGAGAAACAGAAACATCGCTGCACGTGACACTAGTTTCTTTAACTGTCTATAGTTAACACTACACTCAACAGCAGGTAACGTTAGCCTTCGTAGCTGGATTAAACACGGTTAAAATGCTGACAGCTAACGCTAAATGGTGTTAAAGTTTGACTGTGTTTCTGCCGTTGTCGGAAAAACACAGACGGATACGGTGCGTTCAATGGTAGCATACAGCCTCGCGGTGCATTCGTAGTTATTGTAAAATATCCTTTTGAATGTATTTCCTCAGCATATTAGGTCATATTGCTGATTGTTATGGTCATTATTTGAACATTGAAAATAATAATAAAAATAGTTTTTTTTAACTTTAATGTCACTAATGCTGATTATTCATCGATTCATTTGAATTGAAATATTTAAAATACTTTCACAACAAAAATTATGTATGCGATTAATTTGGATTAATTAATCACAGTCTGTAATTAATTTGATTACATTTTTTTATCGATTGACAGTCCTAATAAAAATGTCAAAAAGATGCTATCATGCATGAAAGATTTCCCAAAGTCTAAGGTGAAGCCGACATATTTCTTGTTCGTTACAGTCCATAAGATATTCAGTTTGCTATTAAATAAAACTAAAAAGCAGCATATCCTCACAATTTAGCCGCTGTATAACAAGAAATATGAATATCAAAATAATTGACGATTAAGTCTACTGATGCCCAATGAATCAGTAGCTTTTCATTTAGTCTCTGGCATGTATCACACAAAAGGAAAGACATTGAGAAGACAGCATGCTTGGGTTTTGAATTGGCACAAATATCAGCGGTTTAAAGGATTACACACAATCTGGCTAAAATCAATACACATATATCTCCTCCTGCTTAGATTTCGGTGTTCGTAACCCACAAACTTGCAAGAAGGCTCTTCGTATGTACCGTATATTTGTAGTTGTAGAAGCTTTGTATGCACACACACAAAAATAACTTCTGGCTCGGTGTGACAAATTCCACACGTAAAATTGGGATTCAACAGCCCCCTACCCTCACTCTAATCCATTTGTAAATATTACACAACCTCACGGTACACTGACAACATGAAAAACCTCACGGGAAGTTGTGCTTGCCCACCCCCAGTCACAAGGATCTGCACAGTGTTACAGCTGTGAGGTTTAAGGGCTCGATGTCAACGTAAACAGAGTTACTCTGTCAGTGCATTAACAGTGAGGATCTTCTCAGCAGCGGTTGAGAAACTTTGCTCGAGGCTCTCTGCAGTGTACAGGCTGCATGCAGTGATCTGAGTGTGTTTTCACAGTAGGAAGGGTTGAGGCTCTGACACAAAACAATCCAAACAGGCTTCACGCAGAACATCATTGTTTCTTTTTACCATGAAGTGTCACTTTCAGGGGAGGGGGGTGTTATGTTTTTCCTTGACAGGTGGTAGAGTGGTCATGTTACAGTGGATGAGTTTCACATTTCCCCCTCAAAAAATAAACAAACGAAAGGAAAGGGCTTCCGCGAGAGATAACTGATAAATACTTTTGCACAGATTATGGAGGCTGTTTTTCCAGTTGTTTTTTTTTAAAGATATTTTTTGGGGGCTTTTTTGCCTTTAATTGATAGGACAGCTGTAGACAGGAAAGGGGGGGGGGGGGGGGGGGGGGGAGAGAGAGGGGGGACGACATGCACCAAAGGGCCGCAGGTCAAAATCTAACCCACCACTGCGGCAAGGACCGAGCCCCAGTAGCCCCTTGAGCAGGACACATTGCCTGTCTGTTTAATGGGCTCTTTACTGAACTTAATCGCTGAACTTAATATCCATCTAGTCTCCCGGGACCAAGCGGAATACACCAGATACCTTTAAGTCTACTTAAGATTTTTTGCAAGCATGGCTTGTCTAAGCATTACTGTATAAGCATTATCCTAAGCATTATGTTAATCATGTGAAATTACATTGAGCGCAACTTTAAGTCAATGGCAGGTTACAAGTTGCTCAGGAGTATATGGTATTCTCCTCTTGCAGTAAACTCAGCTGGAAACAGTCAGGTGTTTTGCCACCACAGTTTCAATTATAGGATGTGAAATATAACACATCTCCCTCTGTGAGAAAATACCTGAAGGGGAAAAAAAACTGCATTTAAAAAGCTCTCTCCTGTAGACACCTACCAGTTCACACACACATGCACACACACCATAAATCATCCTGAAAGGTGAACACATAAACACGCTCCTGCTGAGAAATGCAGACAGACATGCATGCATGGACACATTTTACATCCTCTACTCAAGAATCTGCAGCTCTGCGTGAAGGCACAAGGCGAGCAAACGTGATACCAGTCTCTACTTGGCTCTGCACCCCAGTCTCCAAATCCACCTATGCCCCCCACCAACGCAAACTAAAAAAATGAACCGGTCAGAGCCGGGTGATGTTCTGATCTAGCTGCGTTAAGATCTTCACGCACCTTCAGAAACGACAGCAGAGCCTGAAAACATTGCCCTCACAATGTCATCTCAAGGGGGACTCAAACATTATCATGTCTGAACAAAAACTTGCACGTGATGCAACAAAAAAACTAAAAATGTGTTACTTGGTATACAAATCAAAATCAGCCTCATAGTGCAAGCACAAGTTGACTGTAATAGATCAAATTGATCCACATGATACCTGTACATTTTGTGTGTATTCAAAACCAGACACTGATAAATTCCGCTGTATATACTTTTGCAATAGGACATATAAAAGGGCCTCCAGAATAAGCTTTTCCCAGTTAGTCTCATTCAGAGAGGCTGATGTAACCCTGTCCATGGTAATCAATCCATTCCCAAAAATAAGCACACCTACTGTGTTACATTCCTGCCAAAGGATATATGCTATCAATCACTGTACTGCTGAGGCCTTCTGCAACCAGTAACCACACAGATATTAAACACCCATATATATATATATATATATATATATATATATATATATATATATATATATATATATATATATATATATATATATATATATATATATATATATATATATTAGGGCTGTCAAATGATTAAAATTTTTAATCAAATTAATCAGAATTTTCAGTGGATTAATCATGATTAATCACTATTTGCAATTACACCTGAATCCTAACCATTTTTTTTCTGAAATGCATACCAAAAGATACTAGTGCTGTCAAGCGATTAAAATATTTAATCGCATTAATGTCATAGTTAACTCGCTATTAATCGCAATTGATCGCACATTTTTATCTATTCTAAATGTCCCTTGATTTCTTTTTGTCCCATTATATTTTCTCATTTTAATTCTCTTATCAGCATGGAAAGGTAGATTGGCTTGCTTTGTGACAGTTTTTTTATTGAAAACAACATTGTCATATACGTTATGTTCAATTTTACACTAACATTCACACTTGGATCTAATAATCTGTCACATAATGTAACGCTGTTACCTCGATGTTCCATTGCAGGTAGTACTGCAGATAGTCCTGCAGATAGTACTACAGGTAGTACTGCCTCATGCCTGATGCGAGCGTGGCTCGTCCTACTGTCTATGGGCTCATAGCGTCGTCAGCGGCATAGCCGTCGTCATAGCAACTGGTTTCCAGTGACTCATTTCCTGGTTCTCGTTCTCTTTCATAACCAACGTAAAATCAAGGAGAGGGTTTTCCTGCTCCAGGTTTCCCACCGTGGTCAGAAAGAACAGAGGAGACACTTTGTTTCTCTCACTGACTATAGAGTCACTACTCGCTCGCTCTGAAGATAATCGCCGTCACGAGCCTACAAGCTACGCGGCTAGCAAGCTAAAACCGGCCGAGGCTTGTGTCTGTTTTGTTTGCGGTCTTTGAAATTACAAGACCCGCCCTTCAATCACTACTATTGGCCAGGCGTCGAAGGTAACGTAACTCCATTTGTTCAGGTCCTATCCCCTGACCAATCCACTATCCTCACCACTCGCGGTGAAATGCCTAAACCAAACCAATCAGCTGCTTCGTAGGGCGGGACATGGCGTGGCCATAGACAGTTAAAGAAGTGGACTAACAGATCCCGTTGCTCTCTCTATGCGTTAAAAAAAATTATCGGCATTAAAATGGGTTTGCGTTAACGCCGTTAATAACGCGTTAGACTGACAGCCCTAATATATATATATATATATATATATATATATATATATATATATATATATATGAAGCTCAAAGATTACAACCATTCATTTCTGTAATTCATACATTGCGTGCAGGAAAGACCCTTCCACTTTTTTAGGTCAGTGATTCCCAAAGCATGTTAGGGTTATATAAACAACGGTTTACCAGGTTGGGAGGATTTATGAACCAAGACTGCCACCTTGTGAGGTAACAGCAGTACAACAATGTGAGCGAAAGAGCGTGAGAGGGAGAGAGAGACTAATGGCAGTAAAGTTAATGTCTCTATTGAAGCATGATTACATGTCACATCTCATCAACAGACAACTGACTTAGTAACTACCTTCAGGTTTGATTTGTTGACCCTTAATCCAGGAGATCCCGCCCAAGAAATAAGAAGCACCTCTGGACTTGTTTCACAAAGCTGCTGTCCGACTTTCAGTTTAAAGAGCCGCCAAACAGGAATAACAATGACTGAAATAAAACAGACTCCAAATGGTGTGCACAGACAGGCAAAACCTTGAAACTGGACTATCATATTCTGCACGCATGATGTGCCAAGTTGCTCAAAGACAGTATATTAGAGGCAGAGTTGTTTCCGTATAAGGGTACCAGGGTTCAAAATTAACTTTTTCATCTACCAGCCAAATGGCTAGTGAATGTTCAAATTTGACCAGCCAATCAATAGAATACCATTGGGGTTTTTTTGTATGGTAAGTGAAGCAAATCTACCAGCCATTTGCATATTTTACCAGCATTTGGCTGTTGGATGGTGCTAATTTCGAACCCTGAGCACATCTGTGTCTTGCCTCAGTTAAACTACCTGGGGTTTACAGTTATGCGTATCATCCTGCTGTCAGAAAAAAAAAAAACACCAGCAGATGTGCCAGCAGAGAAGTCAGCCGGGGTTTTAACTTAAAATACTTTATATGAGCTTTTTAAAACAAAATAATACGAAATATAAGACACTTTTTAGGATTTATCATGCAGCAAAGTTTCAGTCATAGGTTTACACATAAATATGTTTCTGCTACGTTCAACTTAACGTGTGCAACCACTTAAAGTCTTGTTTTTTCCCTTAAAACGACCCCAACTGTCTTTATAAATGATTTTATTCCCATTTTTAAAAAAAATGGGCTTTGTACAGGTAGGTACCTGGATAAAGAAATAAGAGAATTGACAAAAATATTAAATTACTAAATTAGGACCACATCATTTTTATATTGTAAAATTACTTTTAAATGCAGACATTTGAAACGTATTAAAGACTTGCACATAAACAACCAAAATATCACCTGAACAGTCTATGACTTGTGTACCGTGATTACGAGGTCTAAAAGTTTGATTTTAAAATTGAAATAAGCTGATGTGTCTCAGTTTATTCTTGTCTTTGTTACGTTTATTAGTCATTTAAGCGTGTTTCAACACAGCAGCGGGACACCTAACATTCTTATGTCGGGGTGTGTTCACAAGAGCAGTGGTTCACAAATATGTTTGTTGTCAGGCATGACTCACTGCTCGGTTTTATGTTTGTATTATAGAGAGAGAATTAGAACAGTGTATTGGGTTACATTTACAATCTTAACGCTAAGTCAAAATTGTCTACAGCTTCTCCTGGAGTCCCCGGGGATCCTCTACCGTGGCACTTATAGAAGCTAGAATTTTCTTAAAATCATAACATCAACAATTTTGGACCGTAGCTCCAAGCATTGATCCTTATTTGGTCTTTGCCGCCGGGGACTCCCTCTACTTCGTAAAAGCTCAGTTTTGGATGGCGAGCCAGTTAAATCCAGGCGTGTCAATATTAACAACACAAATCATGAGTCAAAGCCGGTATAACTGCAGTGCTGGACAGGCAGCATATTATCACTAAAACATATGAACGGCCATCAAAGACTGAAGCGCCACAAAAAAACAGAACAGCTTTCAGTCACATACTGACATTAAAAACACACAGGGCTTAAAGAAGCCACATCTTTGAATCACCCCTAATATGTGAACTTTATGGCTAAAATCCAAGCCTAGAAATGACAAATCAACACGTCATTCATCTTACTTTTAGTATGTGCTCTAACCAACACTTATCTTACCAGCAAGAAACGGAAGAAAAAAAAAAAAAGCTCTAGTCTCAGTAATCTGTGCCTGATCATCTGTTGATGCTGGCAAGTCATGAGATTAATAACGCTTTTAAAAACAGAACATTACACAGCTTGTTGTCACTTTATTAAAGTATTCCGTGTCTATTAGAAACAAGGCTCTTTTTGACAACCTCGTGCAACAGAAAGGATTCTGCAATCTCTTACATCCCCCTTTGGCACACCTGTTGACTGTTTTAGAGGTGGTCATGACTGCTGGATGATATTATCACTTCACTTTGTATTCAGGCTGTAAACCCGTGACTCCTCGGCGCCCTCAACTGCTGCTGCACACATGCATACTTCATTACAATAGTAGTAAATCATTAGGAAAAAAAAAAAAAAACTCAAATTCAAAAAGAATGCCGCTAATATAAAACTGCTGTGGGCAACTTTTAATGAGAAAATAATCAATAAAGATTGCACCTCTAACTTTTACAGCTCCGAAGGATCAGTCCATACAGATAAATGACCGTAATAAAAACACACTAAATGTACTATGACACTTCATATATCTTTTGACATTTAGCTGGTTGGGAAATACAAAATACCACAGTATGGTATTTTTCAACACACAAGCACATGGTTCATAAGTATTTAAACACCTGGGCAAAGGGAGTGTATATTTTCACATCATTGTGGAAAAAAGTGTCCCAACTGAGAAATAAAAACATTCCTGTGGCATGGTAATTATTCCAAAAAAATGCCTTGAACCAGAATTTTCAGTAAACTAAATATACTGATTAGTTTTGGTAAGGCTCATTGGCAAAGCATGCTGTACTGGAAGAAGGATGTAGACTGTGCTCACATAAGCAGAGCTTTGTGATATTATTACATTATTTCTGCATCAAAAAATCTTGTAGAGTCACACTTGTTGCTTGAGTGTTGAAACAGCTTTACAGCTAATATAACTCAGTTTAACGGGGGACTATTTTATACAGTGCAGGCATTGCTTATTGCGGTTTACAAGGCTACAAACTATGGCAAGCAACAAATAAATGCATTCTCTGAAACCTGTATGAAAAGTCATATTTCTCTGTAGTTGTTGGTGGAATGAGGAAAAAAAAAATGTGTGTGGATAATATCACACAGGCAACAGGTGTATAAAATACTAGAAGTGTGTGCATGAAAGTCACGAGTGCTTTCCTTCTACTGTGAAGCCCTGCTGGCAGCTATCCAAAAGTCAAATTATACAGGCACCGACCTGCAGGCTGAAATTCCACCCGGGGAGGAAAGAGGACCTGATGAAAGCCCTTTAATTTGGTAATGTGGCTGTCCTTAAGGCACTCTCACTGACATCTACCTCAGAGACAGATATAGAAAGACAGTAAAGCAGGTGACACATGCATAACCCTGCAATACACAGATACACCCTCACATCCCTGTTTTACAACAGCACACAAGTCGACCACACAGCTGTGCTAGATCTGGAGTTGCCAAAGTCATGGCAACTGCAACGTGCCTTTAAAGAGTTAGACTGGACTCTGATAACAAGTTATTACAACTGAAACTGAGAATGAACACAGCTGATTTGTGCTCGGTGTACAACAATCATCCTGGACGACTAGTTGCTGTTAAGTAACTTACAGACAGAAAAAAAAAAAGAGTGATATGTCACAAACATGTTGAGTCACTGTCTTCCTGTCAGAGTTGCACCGACGAAGTCTGTCGTTTAGAGTTGACCCAAAATAGAGCAACTATTTTCTCTCAGGACTGTTGGTCAGACAAAACAAACTATGTAGTCCACATCTTTCAAAAATGTTTGACATGTTTTAGACTAAATTAGTAATCGTTTGTTGCAGGATTATCCCAAATATTGTACTGTAAACAAAACAATCTGTCAATGACGAAAGCATTCAAAGATGGTGTTAACTTGTCCGTCTGATGTATTCATGCACGCCTCTGGTTGTTTAAATGGAAGAAAAAAAAAACAATAATGCATCTGCAGTGGCCTTCTTCTGTGCTGCCACTACTGATAAAGTTGATGTTCTTGGACACTGTGAGATCATTTAAGGGTACTGATTGTTTACCTTTTCATACACACTGTTGCTCACTCTCATTAGTAAATACGGGTGTAAATGCCTCATGGTTTTGGTCATCTATGGCACGGGACTAGATGTTTTAGCTTGGAGGAAACACTGCACGTGTGCAGGGAAAGGAGAGGGATATTTTAAGAGTGGAAAGGGTAGAAAAGGACTACAGTGTTTCCCTTAGGTTTGTGGAAGAGTAAGGTTTTAGGGGTCCTTGCGCAAGAAAAGTTTGTTTTTCAATGAAGGAATATGAAATTTTACATCATTTTGGACCACAATTATAACCGTATCTGTGTCTAAAATGTTGGAAAAGCTAGAGTGGAAGATAAATAAATAACACTCAAAAAACTTTAAAGACAAAAACTTGCTAAAGAAGTCCACTGGGGACCAACTACAAAAATTAGATCTGAGAAAAGTCACTTACTTAGTTTTAATGCTCACATTGATTTGGCTTAGGTGGTGCCAAAAACGGCTTGGGTGCTGCTGCCTAAGATTTATAAAAGGAAATGGTAGACAGCTAAAATGATACAAAGCTGCAAAAGGAAAGGAGACAGAGAGAAAGAAAGAGAGGGTGACAAAGGGAGATCAAGAGACAGAGACAGATCGCAGAATGACATGACCATGAACAAAGTAGATACACACACGCACATACACACTACACTGTCTGCAGGACAGTGGCCGATTCATGACAAGAAAACGGGCAGACGCACTTTACAGAGACCATACAAAAGACACACACGGTCACGATGGGGTGCCATGAATTGCCGACAAAAGCCTTCACACAGAATACAGCCCTGCTCTGTCTGCCGCTGAATATGACTATGACAACGTTGAACCAGCACTTGCTGCACTCTCCAGCTGAAAATACATAAACAGTTAGCTCCAACTCACCAATGACCTGCTGTGCTGATAATTGAATTAGAAGTATGTTTAGCGGTTCGCTCAGCAACTGTTGTTTTACTCATGGAACTACTCAGAAGTCTTTTATTTTTCTCCATTTCCAGGCTGATGTATATCATGTAGCCTATATGTGCAACATTTGGGAGACCTTTTTCAGACAGTTAGCTAATTTGTTGTCAACTGCTAAATAAAAGCCAATTATATTCAGGAATATGTTTTGTATTTCAGTTATGGGTGCTTGGGTGAGAGACTGACAGTACTCAGTCAAACATCCTCCATACCCTGCAGGCATTATTGTTGTACTCATACAACATGGAAACTCCTGTTAAACCAGAACACAGGGCAGTATATTGGTAACACTAGAGTGCGGCCACAACAGTGCTCCATTTCTCTGCAGCGAGAGTTTATCAGATTCATGCAACACAACTCCTGATCAGGCCCTGTATAGTATCTACAGCACAGTCTCTCAATGACTAACACTGCATCTTCAAATGGGGCATGGGAGGGTTTTTTTCTAGGGCATCGACTCCATTTAGAAACTACCTGGAACTGCAATAACCACTTTGGAGCAGCAAAACTAACAGGAACATAGGATTGAGTAATTGTACACATAAATAAACCACTGCACAGTTCCCTCAGGTCGGTGCAAATCAACAGATCCAGTGTCTAATAAAAGACTTAACCTAGGGGGAAGAAAGGGGGGAAAAGGAGACGCAAATACTAAACAAGAAAGGAAGGATAGTGTGAGAGTACAACAGAGAAAATGCAGCCTTACTGACACTAAGAGTGAATGTGTGATGGTAGGGGGTCGACCAGGGCAGAATACCTGCTGAGTCACCAGCTCCCTCTGTGACTCAGCAACTCCACTGCCTCTACTCCAGCCACTGATATTTTTTACGATAACATGTCCAGCGAGCTGTTTTTCAACTACTGTCTTTTAATGCTGACAGAGCTACCTTAGGAGACAGGGGATCAAGCAAATGGAACATTGGACTTGAAACTCAGAAAAAAAAACAGACAAGATTCACTGCACATTTTGCCTTTGAATATTACTGCAATAGAAAAGTATTTGTGAGGAAATTCTATGATGAAAAGCAGCCTGAACTACACGGTTCACCTACAAAATCTTCACCTGCAAAACAGAGTTTACATTAGAATTAGAATTAGCAGCTTTGGCAGCACAGGCCTTCCATCCTTACCTGTCCTCGTCTCCTTCAGTATGCTGACTCCTGAGGCCTGCAGCAGCAGCAGCGACCATGAAGGCGCTGGCCTCAGCTGACATCCCCATGTGGGCCAGGGTTCCAGCGGCACCACCGGCCTGTGCAGCCCCCTCTCTACCTGCTGCGACCCCTAGCCTGGGCAGACCCAGCAGGCCTTGGTGCTGGAGCAGGAGCTTCTGGGCATCCTCCAGCTGGGATGTTCTGATGGAGCTCCCTCCTCCAGGGACCTGGGTGAAGGTGGCACCCAGGGTGAGGAGAGGCTGGAGGTCAGCTTGCAGTGCACTCAAAGGCATGTAGGGGGTCCCATGGGTGGGCGCTACTGGGACTGTAGCAGTGGAGAGGGGCTGGACTTGTGGCTGTGGGTGAGGTTGAGTTGGGAGGGTCTGTGGCTGTCCAGCAAAAGTTGCCTGAGCAGGTGGGGCTACCGAACTCTGATGGGGCAGCTGCTGAGGAATGCTGATCGGTGGCGGTGCCATGACCCCTGAAACTGGCGTTATGGAGATTCCTGTTGTAACATGCGGCAGCGGAGGCTGGACCTGGGTCTGGAAGGGAGCAGTAGGCTGGATAAAGTCTGGCTGCCGGACACTTCCCGGGGCTATGACCCCTCCATGGAACTGGTAACCTCCTTGGGGTTGAGTCTGGTGGGGATCCACAGTATAGGGCAGCTGCTGGGGTATTACAGGGGGAGGCTGATTTACACCAGCCTGTGATGTAGAAGGGACAGTGGCAGGAGCCACTGGGTGCTGCATGTGGGTCCCACCAACAACCTCCTGGGGTGAAACATAGGTCAGATGAGTGGTTTGTGCCAGTCCCTGTGGTGGGCTCTGCATGGCTTGTGGACTAGTGAAATCCTGACTCGGCGGCTGAAGCGTGTGAGGTGGCTGTACAGCAGGTATGCCCTGCTGACTAATCCCAGCGTTACCAGCCTCAGTCTCTACAGCCACCTCCACGCCTTTTGGTGCCTCAGATGTCGCTGGATGAGGAACCTCCTTTTCATAATACTCTGTACATGTCCATCTTCCTTTGCGGAATGGCTCAAGGTTAGTGTCTAGTTTGACCACCCTAAAACGAGAGCCAGTAGCGGTCTGCGTTTGGGTGTGCTGGGTTTGACTGTTGGGGGCTGCAGCAGACGGTCCTGTTCCTCCTCCAACAGAAGCTACTTGTCCACTCACACTAGTGTTGTCAAAACCTGCAGGCCCAGAAGGAGGAACTGCAGCAGCAGTGTTAGCTGACACATTAGGATCGTTCACCCTGCCTTGTAGATGTGGATCAGTGGCTGTCCCACCAACAATAGGGGCTAGTGGTTGGGTTGTCCCACCTGCAGGCTCCAGCATCGGTGGCCTCTGGCTAGGCCCGGCTTTGGAAGTCATAGCTGGGCTGGAGCTACCCACGGGAGCAATGGGAAGAGCTGACAATGAGGGTTCAACTCCTCCCAAACTATCAGAGTGATGATGGTGGGGCTGGCTGTGTTGCTGAGGATAATAATGATGCTGCATGGTCCCATTTACCATAGAGGTGTGCTGCTGAGACCCCTGAGGGATGGAATGATGGTGAAGAGGCTCGTTGGGTGACACAATTCCAGGTGTATCAACCCCATGGAGACTGTTGAGTGTCTCATCTGAAGAGCTTCTCTCCGGCACACCTGTATCTGTGGCCCTGGACACGGAAACATCCAGCATATCAGAGGAGGAGAGGTCTTCTGTGTGTGACTCATCCATATCATCATAGCTCTCGGTGTCATCTGCTAAACTGTTGTTGCCGCTCACATTGATCTGAGCTGACGTGACACTTGTTATCTGGAAGCCGCTCTTCTTCTTCACCTGAGCGCCAGACACTTGGGACAGCGGCTGGTGGTGGAGTCCGGGAGAACTGGATCCCGCCTGGGTGGGATTGTCGTCAGCCGTGTTGACTCCACTGCCACCGGCTGCGGAGGAGGCAGTCGCGCCGCTGCTACCCCTCCTGTAGTGGTGAGCCGTTTTCCTATTCCCGGTCCCAGACGGGTCCCCAGTAAAGTCCTGGTGGTGCATCTTTGCCTTCAATGAGTTGCAAAAGGCCAAGAAGTGGCTGACGGCTGCTGGCGCTACCTTCTAGCTGGGTCAGCTGCAGTACCGCGATACTAACGAGCCATAAGTCAGGTGATTTATGTCCTTTAAAAATCAAGCTAAACGATCCGGGTTGTCGTTACGCTGTCGAAACGCTAGCTCATAAGCAGTATTAATCCTTTAGAAAGACATCCACGCTGTATTCAATTAAGTAAATAAATAAAACAAAGAATGTGAAATTCAACTAGCCGTCGGTTAGCTTCACGCTGCGTTGGGTCGCCAGTAGCGATTAGACACGCTCTTCAACAACTTGTCTCTTCACTACTTATTACGATTATTTTGAAGATATTAGCGTCACAATTAAACACACAAAAATAAGTCTAGCCTATAATAGTTTAGGTTTACTCAGGTGGTCTTCAAAGTGAATGTGAAAGCTTCTAGCTGGCCGGTGTATGTCGCAGGAATTCAGTCGTCGCATCAATTCCTCTCTTAACGCCGAGTCTCCTTTTTCCCCGAAACAAAAATGATCCTGGCGAAAAATGAACTTAATAGACAACGATGTCTAAATAATATCCGTCTTTGTAGTGGTAAAAAGTGCTCGCTAAGTCCATCTCGGTGTGTCTTTCAGAGTCCGTGTTTGCTGTATCATTGCCGGTGAGCAGCAGCAGCTAACGGGCTGTCAGTCTCAAAGGAGGGAGGAGGAATGCAAACACTGCAACTGCGCATGCGCGTCACTGCCTATTTCGTCAGACTTGTGCTACGTTCAACCTCTGCTGTTAAATCGGAATTCATCTGTGTTTTAGAGAGACTATAGCATACATACATAGATTGTAAAATTAATATATGCAGTCATTTATAGAGACATAGCGGGTCAATTTCACAAGGGAAATCTTGAGATTTTTCTGGTTGAATTCAATTTGTAGGCTACATCGATACATTAACCTTTATGGCAAACAAAAAAGTGAACGGACAGTGTAATTTTTAAAATAATTATTTTCTGTAGCGAGTAAGTCCTACTGACTGTCCTACTGACTTATTGATGTTATTGTTTATTTGTGATGTTTAGATATCTCATGTTTTATATTTCTTTTATTTACTTTTTCATATATATATATATATATATATATATATATATATATATATATATATATATATATATATATATATATATATATATTACCTTTTCATATATCACTTGATTGCTAGGCTATGTGTTTTTTTACACACTGGAATCTTGAATTGTAGGACAAGAATGCCCATGAACTGCTGAATGTCTGTCTGTTCACAATGTTTAGCCTAATTAAGAATTTAAAAAAAAAGAAGGAATGTACAAAGTCCGGGTATTCAAGTAGGCCTAGGTCAGGCCCAGTTTTTAAACATTTATTTTTTATTCAGATCGATTTATTCTGATATTAATCGTTTTACATTATTTAAACAATTTTATATTAGAAAATTGGGCGTTTTCCAAAGTATTTCTCACTTGAACCTATAGATGTACTTGAACCAAATAGTTAGAATGTCAGTTTTACAATATTTTACTAAGCAATTAAAGGCAGCACTAGGGGGGGCGTTTATTTATTTTCTTGGACCCCACTGTTTGGGAAGTGCTACTATAACCAAGCTGTAAAAACAGTAAGTAATGTATTTAAAGCTGGTCTAATACGTATTTTCCTTGTTTATTTGCTAGCTACTGGTTAATAACAAATTAAACCATTATCTAATAGTTGCCCCTTTACACATTCATTATAAACTCAGCTAAGACTGATTTTCTTCATAGCAAAAACAGTAGGCCTATACTGAATTTTAGAAAAGTTCCAGCCTCTATTTTCTATATTCAAATAACCTTTTGATGGATGAGATAACAAGCCAATCATTGCTGACATGTCACGCAAAACCAGTCCTGACACAAACCTAAAGTTGAACCATCTCCTCACATAGGACCTTGCTTGTCTGGGGTTGAAGTCAACCAGTATTATACAAATCCCCCTATACACAATCAGATTTTAATGTATGTATCGGTTTTTGTGCTTGCCTTCTGGCAACAGATTCTAAACATATAACAGCAGGACAAGAAGGGTTGCCAGAATGAAGGGGAAGAAAAACCAAGGAGTTGAGACACGCCTGTCAGAGCACTTCCAACCTGTCAGCATCACGGCTATTCATAAACACATCACATGCACCTTTAGGGGAGGGCGAGCTATGGGAAAGTTCCACTCTGAAGTCTGATTCCAAAGGTTGCATAATGTTGACACCGCAGAAAGTAAACAGAGAGATGTAACCCATGCTTTCTGTAACGTTCAACCTTGAACGTTAAGACTGTTCTGTGACAGCCTCAGCTTCTGCTGATAAGGAGTTTAGACAAGAGTAATGTCAACCTTTACTTACATTTTTAAATGATTCAATATAAAACGCTCTTAATCACGGGACATTCTCCTCTTGATCAATGGTGATTTAATTCTACATGGAAAAAATGATTTAGCCTACATAACATTACAGCAATAATAAAACAATCCAAACAAATGGCATCTATCTAAGCAAACAATTTCTATATATGAAGAAATGTCACCATAAACCATTTCTGTGCACTGGTGTGAGAGAACCATCAAAACTGTGCATGCTGAAAGAACAATTAAACAGATATTCTTGTATATCTTCTATATTTTGTCTCTATTTTTTCTTTCAGGGATTGCTGTGCAGCATCTTATGTAGGAGAGCATGCTTGGAGAACAACTTATGCCATTGTTGCTGGGGGCCACTGGTAACCTGCTAAACACCTGTGCATCAAGATTCCACTACAACACAAACATGATCATTCGGACTGGACTTCTAGGAAAAAAGTGGGCGTGCTCTCCCTTTAACTTTACCAATACAAAAGGATACCATGTCTCTTTCTATGGGAGGAATGTCCTCCTGCAGTGTGTGCAGTGTGTCCGAAACAACTTATTTGGCCCGGAGAACACACCTCAGAACCAGAAGGGGATAAAGGATAAAGTCACACCAGCTATCCCAACTGGAGAGCATGAAGGGAGGCGGGAAAAGCCATCAGAGGAAGCTAGGGCAGTGCCTCGGTTTACCTCTCTGGTTGATGGAGAGAGAAGTTCAGCAGAAGTTAGTAATCAGGAGGATTTAGAAAAAAGTATGCTGTTGGAGTTGACCTACTTGCATACGTGCTCAGAACCATCCAAGGATCCTCCTGATGGGCACAGATCAAATCAGCTCTATATCTATTTGATATTTCTATATCTATGAAATATAGGAGAGCCCTAGCACTGTTATGTCCTAGCAAAGTACTAAAATGGATTAATCTTATTTTGTTCTAAAGCATAACAGTGAGAGTTGTTTTTGTCTTTCAGAGGTTGATGTTAATACTTTGACTTGTCTTATTTATTTTTTTACAAGATCTGATGTTATTGGTGTGACTAATAGTGATTAACAGTATATATATATATGATATATGATATATATATCATATATAACCTACTGTATATGCATGACAATTTGTGTGAATATGCAATTGACAAAAACATTATACACGTTTACACCAATCTATTTTACACAATATAACTAACACAATTAACAAACGATTTAATATCCAGTTAGCCTATATTATTGTAACATGCTATATACTGAAGAAAGACAATATTTATTTTTCTTGTGAAATAAATTACATCAACTCTATTGATCATTTTACATTTGTACAAATGTTTCTTCAAATTAACTTTAAGCTTGAATTATGGATATATGCTTATGATTTTCTGTGTTGTACAACGTGCTGATGTTGAGATGAAAGTGAAAGGAAATTAATATTAATTATGTGTATTTAGATCTCTTCATTGTAATATTTGCAGTACCACAAATATTATGAGCAGTGTACTAACATACTTAGTATATGGCAAAATATTTCAGATTGATTCAATTATCCATTTAGCAAATTATTATGCACCCCTCGTAAAATAGAATGATAATGAGATCTCATTCTATTTCTATGGTTACACCACCATTATACCCAAAAAACGATGAGAAATAAGCGGAGATAAACTGAGAAATTACTTATTTTTTAGAAAACATCTCAGCTTTTTGAATAATGATCATACGTATTGACACTTATGGTATGAAGAACATTACATTCCTCCGAAATACACAAGATACTGTGTATACATTTGTACTGTTCAGTGTCAACAGTTGCACCGTCCACCTGGACTGTCCAAGGTTGTAAAACGAGCGCAGCTACGGACTCGTCGCCTAGAAACCACCTGAGCTTTTAACTTCTGTTTAGTCTCTGACATTTGGGTAGCAACAGTTAAGTTGACTATCGGTATGCGAGCCAGCAAGTCGACAAAATTGCGCCGATAATTATTTTATATATAATGAGAAGAAGAATATATTTGTGGCGTCTGTAAGTCAGTAACGTTAACGTTAGTTACCCTAAAGTCATAACGTTGTAATGGCTGGAAGTTGTGTTCGAGTTGACCCACCATTTGTCGAGTTCAGCGATGTGAAAGTCGGGGAGGTTTACAAGACTACAGTCACGGCAACAAATGTTGGAAAAGCTTTGAAGAAAATTTGGATTGAAAAGCCCGCGCTAAAGGTAAATTAAACTCAGGTGTTTTTCTATCAAAAACAAGAAAAAATAATGACATAATGTAAACATTAGCAAATTAAGAATTTGGCGTTAACGCTATGCTAGCTAAATCGCTTGTTAACGCTGACGTTAGCGGCTAATACCTCGTGCAAGAAAATAGCTAGCTAGCTAAAGTACCGTCAATAACTTAGCTAGCTAACGTTAGCCAACTTTAATTACTCTAAATAATGTCATAGTCATTGTTGGCTTGATGGGCTTGCTTGATGCGACCACGTCCAATAATACCAACAAGTCCAATATTCTTATATATCTTCCATCCATCCATCCTTTTTTTTAATTTGTCAATGTTTTAAGAGAGTAACATTAAAGTTAGTGTGTTTCCCCTACATTAACTCTCTGTCATATATGTGTATACTATTTTATCTATGCCCTTTTCTCCCTCTTCTTTTCTGTTTCTTTTGTCATGCAGTTGTTCAAGTTCACAGCATCTAGCTCAGCCAAGGTGGTGGCTCCTGGTCTGTCTGTAAGTGGATTGCTGGAGTTTACTCCAGAGGAAGAAGAGGAGGTCAGAGACTGCCTTCTGATTCACATAGATGATGGAGAGACCATCAAAATCCCACTGCTAGGGTACGCAGGCTAGCCATATGATATTAACATATGTTTTGAATCACTTTGATCTAATGAAATTCAATCTTTTTTTCTTGTCTGTTTTGTTGTGTTTTGCATGGTTTTGTACTGATATGGACCTGTGTGTCTGAAATAAAGTTGATTTGATTTACAACTAAACACACTGCCTGTGACGTGTTGATGTACACACATACATCATAGACAGATTGTATATAAAGATATATAGCATCTCCACAAATGTTTTGGAAATTCAACTCTGTCTTTCCATCTATGCTCCTCTAGGTTTCCCAGGGCTTGTTCCTTCATAATGGACTCAGTACTAGACTTTGGGTGTATTGCTGCAAGCAGTCAGGTGATCAGCAAACATCAACATATAACCAATCAGGGATCAGCACCAGGTAAATCAAGCATGCCTTTCTTGGCCTGAAAGGATTGAATCTAAGTTGTTCACGTGGAATGACATATTCATATTCCAAAAACACAGAATCCATGACCAATCAAATTTAAGTATTAGCTGTTCCTGTAAGGGATACCTATTATCAGAATGACATTGCAATTCCCTCTTTTGACTTAATCAGTGACCTTATCCCTTCCCCTACCTCATTTAAAGAACTAATTTTCAATATTATAAAAACAGAAAAGTAATACTTGATACTTCTATTCCCTTATGAAGACATCATGTCAGACAGCAAATGTATGGTGGACTGCATAAGAAAGAAATTGTGTAACACCGTTAGACAACATTACGTTATACTAAAAAGGGAATCGCTTTCCTTATACAGTAGAACAGGTAAAGTGTGAATTATTCAGGCAGAGGTTGATCCTCCATGGGAGTTTGCAGCTGATGTGCTGTTAATGTCAACTGGGCATTTTAATTTGCTAAATACCTTGCCAGTGATAAATTGTTGTTTGAGGAAGTAGGTTTGATTTGTTAAATTATGAATTCTTATGAATTTCTAGTCATAGTTCCATTATCTTTATTGTGACTATAATTGCCACTGTTCATCACACCCCCAACCGGCACCGTCAGACACCGCCCACCAAGAGCCTGGTTTGGTCCGAGGTTTCCTTACGACTCAAGATTTATGCTAAAAAGGGAGTTTTTCCTCGCCACTGTCGCACTAAATGCTTGCTCTTGTGGCAATCATTGGAATTGTTGGGTCCTTGTAAATTATAGAGTAGGTCTAGACCACTCTCTATCTGTGAAGTGTCTCAAGATAACTCTTGTTATGATTTGATACTATAAATAAAATTGAATTGAATTGTCTTAAGTGAAGGTATCTGTCCTCTGTTTTAAACCTTTACTAGGATATTATGCAGCAGTTGGGACTATACTAAATTCTACACTCCATGAGAATACTCATATGTATTTATGTGTGTGTGCATTGAAGGTGTGTTCCAGGTGGAGTACAATGGAGACCCCTCAGTCAGACTCTCACCCTGCAGTGGAGTCATAGCAGCTGGCGCCACCCAGTGGCTGAAAGTGGAATTGTGCACAGACAGACCCAGACAGATTGATGAGAAGGCTCTGTAAGAAAGACTTTACATCAGCAGATAACTAACTGTGAACACAGATAACATTTATTGAAGGGATTGGGCACTAAATGCTCAGTGTCATTTTTAAGGTTATAGATTTTTATACCACTACTGAGTTGTGCACACTCTACCTGAACCTCACCCTCCTTTTGTCCCAGGTTGAAACTTCAGAATCACTCTCCTGTAGTTCTCAGTATAAGGGCTGAGGTAGTGGACCAGTGCCTTGAGGTTTTTGACCTGCAGGTAATTCAGTGGTCCAAGTGGAATTCATATAGTACTTAATGGTGATTCTCAATTGATCCTTGAAATTCACATTCATCTTTATTGCTTTCCTCCTCAAACTGGTGTTCATGTAAATATGCTTGTGCCTATTTCTGTAGCTGAACAAAACATAACTGCTTTTTCACAGGGGGCTCCACTGTCCTGTCTGTGGTTTGGACCTGTATACTTAGGGACGTCCCATGTGGAGAATGTGGTTCTGAGGAACAATGCGCCCCAGGCATGTAACTGGGTCTGCCTGATCCAGGATACTGCTGCTGGGACTGAGGTGGTGAGTGATGCCCTCAGGCAAAGTAGTTATAGCTGCCAATCTGCACAGCTGCTATGCAGGTAAACAAGGTTGTGTTTAAGCAAGGAAATGTGTAAGTAAAAACATAGCTGTTAAAGTTATTAGTTTGGGAGGTGGACAAGTAGAGATAGCTATAGACTGGTCAGTAGTTGAGTAGGAGGGGTAAACAGGAAAGAAAGCTAGGTTGGCAGTTTGGTTGGAACATGGGTTGGAGGCCAGTTGAATTGAACTGAAAATGAAACATGGCCTTTACTGTGATGGCTGTCTAGGGAACGGACCTCCAGAAGAGCACAGACGCCGCCCTGCTGGAAAGAATGGAGAGGTGCAGGCCAGCCACCCAAGACGTGTCTCGGGTCTTGGTGTCTGTCCCCAAACAGGGTCGACTGGGACCTTATGGCAAAACCACTGTGGCAGTGTGCTTCAGCCCCATATGCAAGAGGTAAATTGTCTGTAAATGTGCCTGAAAAAAAATTAAATAAATACTTTTCTGAATGTAATGCCAAAGAGTATAACATACCCAATGGTGTAAAAAATAAACTAATGTTTTATAAAATAATTGTATGGTAAAATGTCCTATGTAAACAATAATGTCAGATGAGGGGGGAGGAGGGCCTCAAAGGGTGAAGTAAATGTATTACCACTGTCAGGGAGGGGGAAAGAAAAGGTATTACTCCCCGTCGGGGAATTGAACCCCGGTCTCCCGCGTGACAGGCGGGGATACTCACCACTATACTAACGAGGAGGATGTAGGGATGTATTAGGATTGGAGTTTAACTTTACCACTATGAAAAAAAAAACTCTCTTTCAGTACAAGTGAAGAGAAGAAGCGTGATTACTCAGCCAGCCGGCAAGACTACTGTCTTTTCCTGCTGTTTGAATCATTGGAAAGCAGATATGGCTTCACTCACCGTAATGGTACTCACAACACACACACTCATGTCGCATTGTATACTACAATCCAGTCCAACACAAGTGCTCAGAGGACTGTTTTTAAGCCAGAAACTCAGTTCATATAACTTAATGAGCACATTATTCATTGATTAATAAACCAATAATTAAAGATATTTTAATTTGATTCTTTTTCTTTGTTTCTTCTTTAGGTAACAGCAGTGTGGAGCTAGCAGTGACAGGCTCTGGACTGCCTGTGTCTCTGGTGCCTAGTCCCTCTCAAAGATTTGATTTCCTCACCTGTGTGACAGGCCAACGTATGGACCTGCTGTGTGTGCTGCAGAACCTTTGCCCTCAACTTCCTGTCAACTTCCGCTTCCGCAAGTTGGCGCATTTCACCACCAAGCCCTCCACTGGCACAATTGCTCCTGGGCAATGCCAGGTAAAAATGGTGATTGAGTCAGTTATTTGTTTTTAATTCCAAGCAAAGCAGCCAATGTGGGAACTTTTTCTCTCTGTTGCATTCCTCAGGATATAGTTCTGTCTTTCACTGCACGGCAGCAAGGGAGCTTCCAGGTGTGTCAGAAGCTAGATGTCTTAGGTCATGCTGTGAGGGGTGGCAACACAGCTGAAGATGTTGTTGGACTTGAGCTTTACAGGTTCCACACCATCACTCTACACCTGTCTGCTGTCTGCTGCAGTGCGACCACACACCCCATGCCTAAACTAAATCCTGGTGAATATTGAAGGATAAATTCCATGAAAAGACCAAAACCAACAATGTATCTGTCTCTCAATACTTTGACTTCCCTACCCTGTCTAAGCTGGTTTCTGCTGCAGACAAAGCTTTATAAAAAGTCCACAAAAAATGAAATTCAGAAATTTCCTAAAACAGCTGACCGCTGTAGTTTTTATTTGTTGGTACTATTTTCAGCGGCTATTTAATCCACATTTGGTTGCTCTAGTGAGTATTTATGGCAGCACGACAGTGTGTTTGGGCCTGAATCAAAATAAGCTACAGTGTGTGTGTTCATTGTAATGAAGGAACATGTCGCCCAATGCAACAGTGTGGCTCACTGATGTTTTTTAAATAGTTTTGGTCAATGGAGCTCTATGGCTCAGAGGATGAAGATATATCAGGCTTTGATACACACACAATGCTTGCAAGTAAGATACATTTTTTGGGGTTTTGGTCTTCTCATAATTTGTGTTTTGTTGACAATAAGAAAATGATGCCTATGAGAAAAATCATTAGACTAGATAATTTTAAGGGGTGTGCATCTTTCCCTTATAGGATGATCTGATACGTATAGATACATGGGCTACATACGGTTCAGGGACGATACATTTTAATATGAAAGATTCAGTGTGATACGATGAGATACGATTCAATCTGATAGATACAGTTAATATTTCTTTAACTTACACACATTCATTTCCCATTATACATTTAAATAAGCCAATTTTATAAAATAAGCATTGCCTACCATCAAATAAATATATGTTTTGTAAAAGTGACCAGGGAATAGCAAAGCTAGGACATGCTTATAGTATACACTGTAACTTCAACTTAATTAGCTAGCCACTTATAACCAAATAACATACACTACAACTCCATATTAAATGAAACTGCCTCCTTGCTGTCGTAGTCTTAGAGACTGTAACTAAAACATAGGTCCACGTTACATAGCCATTGTGAGCACTCTAATAATAATCATATACAGTATTACGTGAGCACAATAATACTGTTGTGAGCGTTAGCAGCATGCGACTTTCATGCTAATGTTACTAAACATCTTAGAACATATAAAACTTAACACACCCAAATACATATGTATATATATTTATACCAATCTACTCACATGTTTATGAACATACACATTGATGGATGACTCACAGACCGCAGCTAGTACAATTTACAATATCCACTATGTATTCCTCTCAGCCACTTTCACCGCTAACTCCAAGGAGGTGAATTGACAGCAAAGCTTCAGTCAACCGATTCGTAACGTTAGAACCAGGCCATCAGCCGAATGTTGGTCCATTTAGACTGATGCAGGGTTCCGTGTATTGATATAACCATATCTGTGATAATACAACTGGATGCCGATTTATATCGGTGAATCTTTACACCACGAATGATTTAATAACACGTACCTGTCCTGCTCTAATTGGTTGCTTTACAGGCATAACTCCCGCAGTGACCAATCCAACCGGATCAATGCCTCACGTTCGGTCCAGTGAACTGGCTCGCTGTCGTGCGATGGTGCGTGCTGCCGTCCTCAGCGCCGACAAAACACAAATCCACCAACATCGTAGGGAGAAGAGTCAGAACACAGAGGTGGAGGAGTTCCTGGCTTTTCCTAATGACCGCGCCACGAGCATCAGGCCTCCCTCTGCACAAAGACAGTACAGGTAGAGGTTAAAGAAACACACTCTTTCACAGTGTCAGTGCAGATTGACAGCCAATTTGTCAACTTAATGGGTTTGAAACAATCAAAGACAACAAATCAAAAGTTCCCTTAAAGTATGAAATAGATATTTTTCATTTTGAAGTATTTATTTATTGTTAAAAACGCTGACAAACCAAATAGTATTTAGCTTGTTCGAACAGAATAATAAGTTTAAATGTTGTCTCTGTGGTTTTGTAATTCTATATTTTAAATGTGCTAATTGCTACAACAAGAAATTGTAATTTTGTTACTGAAGGATTCCTGTCTTTATCGTGTTCAGGACCATCTTCACTGGTGTACAACGCTATCGCTATGTGGACACAAACTATGCTTTCACTGAGGAAGAGGAGGAGCAGAGACAGTATCATCGACAAATTTACACAGACTTCATCAAACAGCTCAGACAAACGCGCCTGCAGAAGATCAAGGACAGGTAGGCTTTCTCAGCAATTTCTGATTGCTGACCTAAAGGCCCATCTCAAGCTTTTTTTGTCATACAGTTGAACAGTAAACAGTGTAGTTGGACCTTTGTTTTTGGTTGTTAGACAGCAGGAGAAAGTGGAGGACGACGTGGAAATTGGGATTGTTCCGTCTCAAGGGCTTGTTCCACCTACACTCCGCATCAGTGACCTGGAGAGCAGTAAGATCATAGAGACCAAGCCAAAATGCGGCTATGCTTCATCAGCAGACAAACGCAGCTGCCCCCAAGACATGACATCCATCAACCAGCAGGTTAACAGTCAGGTCAGATCAAAGGAGGTCAAAAGAATGGTAACAGATCAGTTATCTGTTACACAGAGTGGAATTTCAATGCCAGATTCAGGGGAAAGCTTCCTTTTTTTCCAGCTGTCTCGATATTTTGCATTCTCTCTAGGTAATGAGTGCAGTTCCCTCTACCAGCCAGGAGGTGGCAGACTGCAACAGGACTCTGACAGCTCACGAGCTCTACCAAGTTGTCATAGGTTAGAAAGTAAATTCAGAAGTGCTACAGTCACTGTTTCTAATAATAGTGTGTGTACAATCTGCATAATAAGTATTAGTGTGTTTTTTTGTGTTCTCGTGTTAAGCAATACCTAAGTAAAGATGAATGTTTTTGAATATTGTAAAATGGTAAAACAAAATCTCACTATTTCCTCATTAGGACCATTGTCGGTGGACTTTGGCGAGGTGTGTGTGCAGTCAGTGTGTG